>SKCR01025216.1:0-284901 GCA_019454045.1 Zanthoxylum bungeanum
ATTAAGTTCCAATTATGGCTACCCCCGGCCGACAGGTATATGTCTATCCTGTAAGGAAATCTATTAAAGGTTATCTATCCTCCAGGAAGATCGTGAGCTATTAAGTCTAAGGCTGATGAAAACTAAATTCTTTTGTCAAATTTATTTTAAGCTTACCACATCAATCGTATTGGTGATCAGACAAAAGAAGCAATAAGCTTAAGACTCAATAAACAAACTAAAGAATTACCCAATATATAATTAAATCAATTATTAAGCGTGTTAATATTGTGTTTCATCACTTCCCTAGAAAAAAATAAAATGATGAGGTTAGAGGATCCACATTTAATATTTCTTATTTAGGAATCTCACTTATTATAATATATAAATTATTTTATGTTCTGCTTTCTCAGGAATTAATAATGTTAAACATTTAAAACCAGCCATATAGGCGGTAATCCATTTAGTCCAACAACACCAGCCATATAGGCGGTAAAGTAATTTATATTTAAACCGACCATATAGGCGGGGTAATAAAGTATGCCATTAATTAACTCGGTTAAATAATAATTTAAATATTATAATTAAGTGAGATTAACCTAGATAATTATATTAAATGTTTCACATTTTACCCCATCGAAATTTTAACTACAAAACATAAAGTAAATAAAAAGAAGCTAAATAAAAGCTAAAAATAAAAATACATAATTTAAATATTATTAATAATTTACAAAATAGATGTTATCCTATGAAATCAGGGAAAAAATCCCAAGGAAAACACATCAAATGAGGTGCTGAAAGCCTCAATTTATAGACAAATTTTGGGTCCGGCGTCGCGACGCCAAAATCTTTCTTCCATCGCGACGCTGGCTTGTGTTAACTCGGTCAAAGCGTGTGGACGTTGATTGTTGACGCGGATTTCATCGGCCCAATAGAAATGTGACACATGGCATGCAGTAATTCGGTCCAATGATATCTTGACACGTGGCGACAGATGATTCGCGGATGATTCGGTCCAATCAGAAGATGACACGTGTCACGCGGCGTGTCGCGCCATAGGATCGCGACACGTGTCCAGGCACATTTTAGCATGATCGGTTCTAATGATGACACGTGGCACGGCGCACGTTAGCATGATCGGCGCACGTTAGCATCCGGTGTATTTTAGCAAATTTCTTCTGACTGGTCCACGTGTCCGGCGCAAGTTAGCATTGCGACGTATGTTAGACAGCGCGTCGCGACACGGCCAATTACAAGTTTGCCCTTTTTCGTCTTTTTTCACGTTTTGGCTCCAAATTGCTTCCAATGCTTCCAAACTTTATTTATCTGCAAAATAACAATAAAACACATCAAAACGTTCATAAAACTCGAGAAACTATATAAAATATTAGGTTAAATGAGTGGGAAATAGTGATATAATTACCACTCATCAACCCCCAAACCTAACATTTTGCTAGTCCTCGAGCACAAAACATAGAATAAAATAAATAAAATTTAACTAAGCCACTTTCGTAGGGATCACGGTTGCATTTAGCGTATGCAACAAGCCTTTAAACCCATATGTGTCCCTAGTGGACGAGTTGTAGTCTTGTGAGGGTTTACAGCAATGATGCCCACAAACATTTTACAAAAGTAAAAAGGTAGTGAAACTAATGCACACAAAAGCAAAAAGACAAGCGAAAAAAGAATAAAGAAGTTAGTAACTAATCAGGTGAAACTTCTACTCCAAGTTACTAATTGTTTTGTTTCTTTCTAAATTACTGTATAAGTAAATTCTCCGATTATTTTTACCATTCTCCATATACACAACCAACAAAATATTAAACAACTCATTTTTGCCCACAACAGTCACAAGTGTAGTGGATAAGAGAGTAATATTTTTGTCCTAAAGTTTTATCAGAATTCACACCTTTTTTGTAGCAATGGAATAATTTTTCTGATTTTTCTGATTTTTTCTTTGATTTTTGAATTTTGAAATTTTTTTTTATATATATTAATATTCCGTCTGTTGTAGTAGCGAGTGTTGGGTCGGTGGCTCCCAAACCAGTTGGCTTTAGGACACCAGGTGTTAAGACACCCCTACGGACTTAATTACTCAGACTTCAAATATATATATTTTTGCAGCATCCTTGATCCATGTAACGAGTTTTGGGCCAGTGACTCCCAAACTAGTTGGTCTTAGGGCACTAAGTGTTGAAACACCCCTACGGACTTAATAACTCGGATCTCAGACGTTTTTTTTTTTACTCCATCACTTTTTGAGATGCTTCCTCCAATTAAACTATAGCACTGAATATTACAAACTTTTCGATTACAGCTCATGTCCGTATGTTACCATGCATATTGTTAATACCTGCCAACTGAGTATATGAAGATCCATTTTAATCAGTTTTATGGAGAATTTACAAATTAAATAATTCAAAAAGAAATAAACAAAAATTAACTTGTTTCGAAAATGGGTTGAAATACGTATCAGGAGTGGGAACTCCTTACACAGCTATCTCTCACCAATTTCACCTTCTTAGTCAAAATAAAAACGCAAAAATGCAAAATATTTTTGAAATTTTTGAAAATTTTTCAATTTTTTTGTATTTTTCGAAAAATTTAGGACTAAAAATAAAAACAACACACAAACTAAAAATAAGGTACTGATCAACTAATTCCCTCCCCCAAACCTAAATGAGACATTATCCCCAATGTCTTAAACAGTAGAAGAAGAGTTTAAAAGATAATACCTGGTTAGCTGAAATTCTACAGGAAAAATTACCGATTAAGATATATGTCCAATTTACGCTTCTTACCACGATCGCTATCTGACCAGCTCAACTTGGAAAGAATGGGGTCGATTTTGGTTCAAAGGCTAGGATTTGGTCAATTAATTCTTCGGCCTTTGTTGCAGTCAGGAAAATATCATGTACTGATTTTTTGACGAACTCATGTCTTTTGGCTTCCGCAAGAAATACAAACAGAAAATTGAAAAAATGTTCAATGTTAAGTAATCCAATGGGCTTCCGATGAATGTTCAAGTGTGCCCATGATGCGACTGTGAATATCTTTTCAAACGTTCCGAGCCCACCTGGAAAAGCAATAAACGCATCAGCAGTATTAACCATTTCAAGGAGTTGTTCAGACATCCCCGAGACAATGCGTTCATCTCCATTTGTTTTTCCGATTATGTGTTCGTCCGCTAAAGTTTTTGGAATGATTCCCAAAACATGACCGCCACCCTCCTGAACGGCTTTTGAAATGCTTCCCATCAATCCAAGATTGCCACCGCCATTTACTAGGTGCATATTTCGTTTTGCTATGACATTCCCCAATTCCTTTGCAGCCTCAATGAACTCTAGTTTATTACCAGAGTTGGATCCACAGAAAACACAAATTCGCTTGACTCACTGCTGTGAACTTGCTTCCATTTTCTTTCTCTTATTTGGATGTATATCTAGATGTGTCGAAGAGAGAAATGTAGAGAGTTGAATTTATAGAACCTGAAAATGGGTGAGTAATAGTAGCACTAATACCTGCGAAATGACAATTATTAGATGAATGTTAAAATAAATCGTGAAAAATCAAAAAGTTTAGATCTTTTCGGCGAAAATAAAGATAATTACAACAGAAAATCAAATCAAATCAATAATTAAGGCAACGAAATTGTGTACGCAATACGCCATTCGTTTAGTATAAATTCATTAGAATGCGTCTCAAGAATCCATTCCTTACTCAGCCATCGCTAAGAAATAGCTCTTATCTTTGCTAAACCATTCTTTCTGTCTTATGCTTCGTTTGTGCTTTTCCCTACAAAAATAACACAGAAAATTAAAAACTCAACAACATGTATACATAAAATATAAAAATAGAAATTACAACAAAGTGCATGGGTTGCCTCCCTGCTAGCGCTAAATTTTTCGTCTTCAGCCAGACATGACTGAAATCCATCTGTCAAGGTGGTTTCAACGTCGTTTTGGACGTCCAATTAAAGACAATCCCTTGAACGTTGCTTTTGAAGGGTCTCTTCCAACGGTAAGGTGACAAAAAGAATTTTATCTCATTCAGTGCTTGTGCCACTTTCTTAAACTTTGTCGCTCCAGTGGTTCCTGAAAAGAAAGAAAGAAAATCATGAGGTCTCGTATGGTGCTTGACTTGGAATGAAAGTTCCATTCTGTCAAGCTTCTGGGTGATATTTCTGATCTGTACTCCCCAAAACAGTTATGTTTCTCCTTAATGCACTGGATCTTCAATAAGGTCAGATATTTGCTCCTCCATTTGCTCTGTTTCTTGCTCCACCTTTTCTTCACAGATGTATTTTAGGATTTCCGCATTCAATTCTTCATCTGTCATCTGTGAAATGCATGCTCCATAAGTGTCAATCTGACGATGTAAAGATATGTCTGATTTTAGGTCTTCATTCTCTGATATGATTGAAATGAATGGTTCAGGTAGATCTTCTTCAAACATCAATGCAATGGATGCTCCAAGATCTTCATTTTAAGGATACAGAGTTCCATCCTCAATTGTTGTTAGTGCAGTTGGTACAAATAACTCAGCTTCTTCATCATAGTCGGAATCTGAATAATAAAAGTCAAATAGAGACTTTGCCGGTTCGGGTTCTTGAACTGATACCTCTGGTTCCTGATACTGCTCAGCCTCTTCCTCTACTAATGTGTCACCGTGAAATGTTTGGTACTCGAAGGCTTCTTCAGTTTCATCTGAAAATGTTTTTTGAGGTATGTAGCTCTGATTTTCTGTTAATTGTCTCGTTTGTTCTGTCAGTCTATGAATGGATGTTGATTGTCTCTGAATACTTTCAAATTGATTTTGGACTGATTCAAGCATTATATCCAAATTTTCGTCTTATTTCTTGAACTAATCTTCGAGCATGTCAACCATCTGATCTTCCTCTGATATTTCTGGTTCTTGATGAAAATCGTAGATGGATGGTGGATAAGATGGAAAGTATGATGGTTCTTCGTACCCTGAATGATTCCAATAATTCTGCCACTTTCAAATGTAGTATTGTTGCTCCCAAATTTGGGGTGTATCTATTGGACAATTATGACCCATAGCGTCACTATTTGTACAGATCATGGTGTTGTTGTACAAATTAACTATGTGAGAAAGGAGATTGCACTCTTATCATTTGTGATTAGATCACCTAGATGTATAAATGATAGGAGGTCCCTGTGATTCGTTCCTGGACGGAGAATGATATGAGACAGTATCAGTCCACGAAGGATAAATCATTAAATATCCCAAGTCAGAGCATTGTCGAGATTGGACATCGATAAATGGGTAAAAGACTAGTATTGCACTTGTGCGCGTTGTGAGGGCACAACGGCATAGTTCTCATATATTTGGGTATAGGATACTCATGCAAGTGTAATAGGACGTTGTGTTTTACTGATGGTACGGGAAACAGCTTCGCTCTGGATAGACCCCCTCGGAATTCCATTGGTAGTATGACTATGTGTCTATGGAAGTCCGAAATCAGGGTAGGTGTATTTGGTCTTAACTTGAGACTTGCACCGCTAATACTTGCGACAATCAATATTCTTTGGTTGCGGTCGTCCAGGGTTTTAACAGGTTCTGTGTACGCCAATGCTGGGTATATTGAGAATCGTAATGTGTTGGGTGTGATGTCAAGACGGAAGTGTCACTCCAGTCATATGGAGATGATGGTAACATAGGATACGGTACTAGTACTCTTAAGTACTGCAGTCATCGAGCTGAAATGACAAGGTCATGTTTACCGATTATAGAGAGTAGTTACCAGACATCCGACATGTGCTTCGTACGGGGCAGACACAATTCCAGCCCCAGGCCTAGCACGTGATCATCCGATACTGGACAGAAATACGCAATACTACGTATACTACGCCTGATATAGATCCTTTATTCCTGTAAGGATATTTCCGGAGAATTGGGTAGGCATGACGCTTTGCTAGAGGCCAACCTTGTCTTGTAAATCGGTAAAACGTAGTACTTGGTACTTACGTGTTCGGATAGTCCGACGACCGAATTTACTGCCAACATATCCGGGGATCTCATGGGTCGCTTCCCAAAGATTCACCGATGACGTATGACTCGCACTCTAAATTAATCTGGGATTAATTAGAAGAGAGAGAAAATTAATCTGGGATTAATAGCGGAGATATTTTATCTGGGATAAAATATCATTTAATGAGAGATAACGATTAATTAATATATTTGATATATTAAATGAAATTGGATTTCGACGCGGAATTAAAATTTGATTTTAATTCGGGCAAACGAATTAATTTAGAATTAATTCGTTAGCGACGTGAATAGTGATTTCGCTAGGCGTAATCATTTAATTACGACGCAACGGAAAATTCGTTTATTTGGAATTAGCGAACCCGAGCCCGAGATTATTTACGAGCGCATTCGCATTTCGAATTCGAGTGCGGCATGCAAGTCACATCAAGCGTCAAATCGCTAGTCACATCAAGCGTCAAATCATGTCACTTTGAGTGATGTGACACTTTATTGATTGATGTGATTGATTGATGGTAGTTGTTGGAGTTGTTGGAAAGCTTAACCATTTGACTTTTTGAAAGCCAAAAAGTGGTAAATCAATTTATTATTTTTGGAAAATATATAAGTGTATTTGATACACAAAAATAAAAAAAACTCACACAACTCTTCTCTCTCTCTCCATTCTCTTCTTTATTTTCACGCCCAAAGGGCTATTTTGCTCACTGGTTTTTGCTCAAAGCCGAGACAGTGAAGGGAAGCAAGAGTGGGATTTTGTGGCAAAATCACAAGTGCTAGCACACTTACGAGACATGCGAAGGTGATAGGGAAGTCTACCCATGAGTCGGGAATCGTTCGACGAAGCTCAGAGCTTGATGAAGATGCTCAAAGGCCGAAAATGGGGACTTGTTGCACTGCACTGCCGAGTCCACTGCCAGGCAGAAAATGGAGTTTCGTTGCTTGTCGCGTCGCTCAACCGATCGATGTGAGTATTCCGCAACTTCTTCGATTTGTGAGGGCACAACGGCATAGTTCTCATATATTTGGGTATAGGATACTCATGCAAGTGTAATAGGAGGTTGTGTTTTACTGATGGTACGGGAAACAGCTTCGCTCTGGATAGACCCCCTCAGAATTCCATTGGTAGTATGATTATGTGTCTATGGAAGTCCGAAATCAGGGTAGGTGTATTTGGTCTTAACCTGAGACTTGCACCGCTAATACTTGCGACAATCAATATACTTTGGTTGCGGTCGTCCAAGGCTTTAACAGGTTCTGTGTACGCCAATGTTGGGTATATTGAGAATCGTAATGTGTTGGGTGTGATGTCAAGACGGAAGTGTCACTCCAGTCATATGGAGATGATGGTCACGTAGGATACGGTACTAGTACTCTTAAGTACTGCAGTCATCGAGATGAAATGACAAGGTCATGTTTATCCGATTATAGACACTAGTTACCAGACATCCGACATGTGCTTCGTACGGGGCAGACACAATTCCAGCCCCAGGCCTAGCACGTGATCATCTGATACTTGACAGAAATACGCAATACTACGTATACTACGCCTGATATAGATCCTTTAATCCTGTAAGGATATTTCCGGAGAATTGGGTAGGCATGGCGTTTTGCTAGAGGCCAACCTTGTCTTGTAAATCGGTAAAATGTAGTACTTGGTACTTACATGTTCGGATAGTCCGACGAACGAATTACTGCCAACATATCCGGGGATCTCATGGGTCGCTTCCCAAAGATTCACCGATAACGTATGACTCGCAATCTAAATTAATCTGGGATTAATTAGAAGAGAGAGAAAATTAATCTGGGATTAATAGCGGAGATATTTTATCTGGGATAAAATATCATTTAAATAGAGATAACGATTAATTTGGAATTAATCGATAAATTAATATATTTGATATATTAAACGAAATTGGATTTCGACGCGGAATTAAAATTAGATTTTAATTTGGGCGAACGAATTAATTTAGAATTAATTCGTTAGCAACGTGAATAGTGATTTCACTAGGCGTAATCATTTAATTACGACGCAACGTAAAATTTGTTAATTTGGAATTAGCGAACCCGAGCCCGAGATTATTTACGAGCGCATTCACATTTCGAATTCGAGTGCGGCACGTAAGTCACATCAAGCGTCAAATCACTAGTCACATCAAGCGTCAAATCATGTCATTTGAGTGATGTGACACTTGATTGATTGATGTGATTGATTGATGGTAGTTGTTGGAGTTGTTGGAAAGCTTTACCATTTGACTTTTTGAAAGCCAAAAAATGGTAAATCAATTTATTATTTTTGGAAAATATATAAGTGTATTTGATACACAAAAATAAAAACAACTCACACAACTCTTCTCTCTCTCCATTCTCTTCTTCATTTTCACGCCCAAAGGGCTATTTTGCTCACTGGTTTTTGCTCAAAGCCGAGAAAGTGAAGGGAAGCAAAAGTGGCAAAATCCCAAGTGCTAGCACACTTACGAGACATGCGAAGGTGATAGGGAAGTCTACCCATGAGCCGGGAATCGTTCGACGAAGCTCGGAGCTTGATGAAGATGCTCAAAGGCCGAAAATATGGACTGGTTGCACTGCCACTGCCGAGTCCACTGCCAGGCAGAAAATGGAGTTTCGTTGCTTGCCGCGTCGCTCAACCGATCGATGTGAGTATTCCGCAACTTCTTCGATTTGTATTCGCACATATTTCATACTTATTATTGATCTTGGGACCTTAATAGAAACCAACAGTATCTTCTTCTAGTAAAGCTCGTGATCTCTCAATCTCCCATAATGTTCCATTTTTCAACCACCTAGAAATAAAAGAAAGAAATAAAAATTACAGATAAAAATAAAAAAAATTAGATACAAGTAAATTAGATAGCTTAAAAATTAATAACTCAAGAAAAATAAGTCCCCGGCAATGGCGCCAAAAACTTGACCGGTGCGTAATCACACGCGTATAACGCAAGCGCACGTATCATTCAAGTAGTATAAAAATATCGATCCCACAAGGACTTAATTCCTACTGTTGTTATTAATTATTGATACTATTTATTTACAGGTATCCAATTATAGGGAGAAGGGAATTGATTGCTTTTGGTTGGTTGAATGTGGATTTGCTAATTAAAATAAAAACATACTCAAAAGAAAATACTAAGGAAAATAAAAGAAATGACTCAAAGATCTAGGGTCGTGACTCCACACAATATTATTCTAAAGATGAATTGATTCTCTTACATATGTGTAATAAATCAGTTTGCTAACCTGGAACACGAAGATATGCAAAAGCCTTTGTCGATGGTCAGATGCAAATACCCAGTATAACCCAATTGAACCATATGTCTATGTCAACCAAATTACCTGGATTCATTAAGATTAAGTTCCAATTATGGCTACCCCCGCTGGACAGGTATATGTATATCTTGTAAGGAAATCTATTAAAGGGTTATCTATCCTCAAGGAAGATCGTGAGCTATTAAGTCTAAGGTTGAAACCTAAAATTCCTTTGTCAAGTTTATTTTAAGTTTACCACATCAATCTTATTGGTGATCAGACAACAAGAAGCATTAAGCTTAAGACTCAATAAACAAACTAAAGAATTACCCAATATATAATTAAATCAATTATTAAGCGTGTTAATATTGTGTTTCATCACTTCCCTAGAATAAAATAAAATGATGGGGTTAGAGGATCCACATTTAATATTTCTTATCTAGGAATCTCACTTATTATAATATATAAATTATTTTATGTTCTGCTTTCTCAGGAATTAATAATGTTAAATATTTAAAACCAGCCATATAGGCGGCAATCCATTTAGTCCAACTACACTAGCCATATAGGCGGTAATTATCTGTCACATAAAGATCAGCCATATAGGCGGTAAAGTAATTTATATTTAGACCGACCATATAGACGGTAATAAAGTCTGCCATTAATTAATCCAGTTAAATTATAATTTAAATATTATAATTAAGTGAGATTAACCTAGATAATTATATTAAATGTTTCACCTTTTACCCCAGTAAAATTTTAACTACAAAACATAAAAGTAAATAAAAAGAAAGCTGTAATAAAATCTAAAAATAAAAATACATAATTTAAATATTATTAATAATTTACAAAATAGATGCAATCCTATGAAATCATAGAAAATATCCCAAGGAAATCACACCAAATGAGGTGCTGAAAGCCTCAATTTATAGGCAAATTTTGGGTCCGGCGTCGCGACGCCAAAATCCTTCTTGCGTCGCGACACTGGCTTGTGTTGACTCGGTCAAAGCGCGTGGACGTTGACTGTTGATGCGGATTTCATCGGCCCAATAGAAATGCGACACGTGGCACGCAGTAATTCAGTTCAATCCTTACACGTGGTGATAGATGATTCTCGGATGATTCAGTCCAATCATAAGACGACATGTGTCACACAGAGTGTCGATGCCATAGTTTCGCGACACGTGTCCAGGCGCATTTTAGCATGATTGGTTCTGATGATGACACGTGGCACGGCGCACGTTAGCATAATCGGCGCACGTTAGCATCCGGCGTATTTTAGCAAATTTCTTCTGACTGGTCCACGTGTCCGGTGCAAGTTAGCATGCGGCGCACGTTAGACGTCGCGACGCCGAGGGCTTGCTCGTCGCGACGCGTCTAAATTATAATTTTGCCCTTTTTCCTCTTTTTTCACTGTTTTAGCTCCAAATTACTTCCAATGCTTCCCAAACTTTATTTATCTGCAAAATAATAATAAAACAAATCAAAACGTTCATAAAACTCGAGAAACTATACAAAATGTTAGGTTAAATGAGTGGTAAATAGTGATATAATTACCACTCATCATGTGATTCCTAAATGGGCCAAGGCATTATGGGCTTGATCCATAATGCCCAAAAGTTCATGCTTAAAGAATTAATTAAAGTCCATTGGACCTAATAGAATTGGCATTGGATGCTAAATGGGACTTTGAGACCATTTAGATTGGATTTGAAATCCAAGACTAAAAAGGCATTATTATAATAGAATAAGTGTAATTATTTAATTTGGAATTAAACTTGCATTAGTATTGAATACAATTTAAATTGGATTTAATATTGTAGTTAGATATAATTCAAGAATACTTACTTTGAGTATTTATTCTTAAACGAGTTGGACTCGCGCAAATCAAATCGTTGTATGAACATTGGATGGTCATTAATTGAAGAATTAATTAATTGGATTAGATTGATTGACAACATACTATGTGTGAATGCTTGGATATATTTGTTTGAATAATGTATATCGGATGGATATTAGATTGGGTGGGGGCAATTTTGGAAATTATTGTAAATATTGTATTTATTCTAAATTGGACCTGCGTGTCCAGCCTATCACCTCTTATTCTCATTGTATTTCTCTTCTCCCCAATTCCCCTCAATGTAAATGAGGTTTCTAATAGTGTTATGTAATTGGGTATATAGAAGAATGTAAAGTGCTAACGGGAGAGAGATTTATTCTAGAAACAAAATGTATATATCCATCCGCATATCATTATTATATTTATCACGCCTTAGTATGCTTTTAGAATGCATGTTTAAGGGTGTATGATGAGACCTAATCAAAGATAATAAATTGGTTGCCAATTTACGAAAATGCCCTCATATTTAATATTAAGTGTTTCATTCCATTGAGTGGTTCTCTCTCAAGATCCAAGATTGGCTTTGATTTGTTGGCCAAAGTCAAGATCATTGTCTATCGCGGATGTGTTTGAACCATGAAAGCTTTGTTAACATGGCATGTCTTGGGCAGTTGTGACTTGTTGGCCAAAGTCAATGTCACTCTTGTTCATCGGCGTGGATTACGAAGCTTTCCCACTCTCAATGGGTCGCGCTTAACTCGAATCATTAAGCTTGTTGAGCCAAAGCCAATGCTTAGTTGATTCAGAGGAAATAGGTTAGGAAATATATTAGATATATGTTTCGGACTTGGATGTCCACCTACCGGATCTAGGAATTGGATGGAATCCAATTGATCTTAGAGATCTACCTAGTTAAATTTTATACAGCTTGTTGGCCAAAGTCAAGGTTATGTATTATTTAACGGGATACAAGCCCACTAAGAAACTAGGTTTCCCCAGTACTCAATGGAGGGCTAGAGGCTCGCCAAAAATTAGTGGGAGGCTAGTATTAAATTTCCAATTTCGTTTAATACTCGCTAATATGCGCGCTCTATTATTATTTCTCGTTATTATATATATATATTAGTTGGACTAATATTATTTATTTATTGTTTTCTTTGAACAGTTAGACTGTACTAAATACTACTCCATTTGTAGTTGGGTATATAGTTGGACTATAGTAACCATTGCATTTGAGTGTACCCGAAATATTTGATTGGATAGTTGGACTATAGCAATCAAAATGGCTGGAAAGATAAGCATTAGGGACATAATCATGGGTGAGAATGTCTTTAACGGCGCAAATTTTCCAGACTGGGAAATGAACCTCAGGATAGTCATGGGAGCTGAGAAGTTGCTCTATGTAATAGAGAGACCTCTTGGGCCTGAGCACGGACTTGAGCGACCAGTAGAGCATGAGCTTTGGAAGACTCATCGTGATGATAACTTAATTGCTCAATCCGTTATGGTTGATGCAATGACTCTACAGTTTCATCGTCAGAACAAGGGATTGGATCCTTATCAGTGATGTTGAAGTTGAAGAATCTTCATAGATCTAATCTTAGATCTCAAAAGTATGATTTGCAGAAGAAGTTCTTTCGCTCTCGTATGTCAGAGGGTACATTTGTCGAACACTACGTGTCGCAGATGATTGCTGACATCGAACAGCTGGGTCAGCTGGGCATAACCTTTGAGGCCGAGACTTCTATAGATTTGATCTTACAGTCTATGCCCAACTACTGGGGCGGGTTCATCATGAACTATAATATGATGAACCAATAGAAAAGTCTTGGAGAGTTAATGGCTATGCTGAAAGAGGTAGAGCCAGAGCTTCTGAAAGGCAAGAAGCGCGAGGCGCATCTTACTTCGACATCCAATAAGGCCAAGGCTTGGCCAAAGACTTCTGGGGGTGTGAAGAAGAAGAAGAAGAATAAGGGCAAGGCTCAATCTGTAAAGGATATGCCTTATACCCTACTTATGGATTGGCTATATGTACATGTATTTGTAATCTTTTTCATTAATTAATAAAATGGAAATCTTTATTATACGTGTCTTACATAAATTATATGAATCATCAAACACTGTAATAATGCCCTTGGAGTAATAAGATGATGGCTTCCACGCCTTATGAGAATCATTACTCTCAAACATTCCTAGTCATAGTTTTGTGAATAATCTGGGCGTTCACAAAGCGGAGAGACTAGCATGATGATATGATCTGCCCTTAAGTGGGGTAGCCGATCTCATATGCTACTAGCAGAGATCCGTCCGCTTGGTGTATCACATGGATGCATAAGTTGCTCGTGTCCATTGAACTGACCGCCGAAATTTTTCATATGGAGTGTTTATCCCATGTGTCTGTGAAAACTTTCATGTATCGATTGTATGACTAGTCCTTAGACTTGAGGTCTTTACAATCTTATGTGTGGATCAAATAACTTTGACATTCTCCTTCCCCGGTTCAAACGATCTGGTCATAAGGGTATGATTGGGTCATTTGTTGAAACACATGAAGTTTGTAAAGATACAACAGAGAATTGCCACTCTCTCGGATAATATTTTCTTATAAGAGTAGTATTCCAGTTCGCGGGTTGATATGTGTGATCAGTGCTTGAGACTGTGGCCGCAGCGGAAGAATCATGTGAGATTCTTAGGTTAGCATGATTCAAGACACTATCAGCATCATGCCTTTGACCATATGGGTAGACATTTTTCGTACCCTAGGTCAAAAGGTGAGGATACAGTGAGGCGAGAGACCGTATCATATGTAAATCGCATACAGAATTGGTATATATATCTTTCCTTCTCATTTGGGGCCCTTGGCTGTTGGTTTTATTCTAGGTCCCAAGATCATCAAACAAGCATGAAGAAGTGTGAAATACATATCAAAGAAGTTGCGGAATACTCACATCGATCGGTTGAGACGATTTGATGAAGAACAAAACCAAAAATCTGCCTCCAAGGTGCGCCCACTGCATGCAGTCCACTGCTCACGTTTTTTAATTTTGCTTCATGAATTTGAGCTCCGAATCTTCGTCAAACGATTCCCGGCTCATGGGTAAGTTTACCTATCACCTTCGCAAGTCTCTCGGAGTGCTAGCTCTGCTTGATTTTGCCACAAAATCAAGGCACAAGGCTTCCCTTTGCTCGGCATTTTGGTAAAAACCAGTGAGTAATTTTAGCCCTCCATGGGCATGAGATGTGTGAGAGAAATGGAGGAGAGAAATTGTGTATTAAAGTTGGTCAAAGCATTTTTCAAAATGCTTTATATATTTTCCAAGAAAATATACTAAAACAATTACCAAATAATATATTAAACAATCAAAAGGTAAATGTCTCACCAACTTACACTATTTCACCTAAAACCATCAACTATTAATTTCACTTTATCAAAGTGACATGTAGTCTTTCAATCAATCAATCACATCAATCAATCACATCACTCAAAGTGACGTTTGATGTGACGAATGATTTGACGCTTGATGTGACTTACGTTGCCGCACTCGAATTCGAAATACGAATGCGCTTGCAATCACTCTCAGGCTCGGGTTCGCTAATTCCTAATTAGCGAATTTTCCGTTGCGTCGTAATTAAATGATTACGCCTAGCGAATCCACTATTCACGTCGCTAACGAATTAATTCTAAATTAATTTGTTCGCCCGAATCAAAATCCAATTTCAATTCCGCGTCGAAATCTAATTTCGTTTAATATATCGAATATATTAACTTTACCAATTAATTCCAAATTAATCGTTTTCTCTCTTTAGACGATATTTTATCCTAGATAAAATATCTCTGTTATTAATCTCTGATTAATTTTCTCTCTCATCAAATTAATCCCAGATTAATAAATGTGTGAGTCATACGTCATCGGTGAATCATTGGGAAGCGACCCATGAGATCCCCGGATATGTTGGCAGTAAATACGGTCGTCGGACTATCCGAACACGTAAGTACCTCGTACTACGTTTATACCGATTTACAAGACAAGGTTGGCCTCTAGCAAAGCGCCATGCCTACTGTAGGAACACAGAACCTGGGCGACGCATGCTGTCCCGGGCTCGCGGCCCGGTTGGGCATACGGAGTAGCCACGGGGGACTAAACCGGAGAGTAATGGAGTCGCCACCCGGTGTGAACCGGGAAAATGAGATTTAAGGCCGCACTCACCCCTCGCAAGGGAAGACCTCAAACCGTGGGTTCGGAATGGTCCCTTACTTATGTCACTTGTAATAAAAGGATTTATGTGATAATTTAACCAGGCTTAAATAACATTTATTTCCAAAGATATCATGCTTCTAAATTCATGTGCATACATCAACAAGTTCATCACAACATGCAACATCACATGGCAATCTCATGAACATATTTCAATCCTATGATATGAAAAACTAAGAACAACATAATCATGCTTGAGTACTATCTCATGAACCTATTACCAAATAACATGCTAACAGCCTAATCATGCTTGAATACAAATAATACAGTTGGCTATATAACACAAGAAAGATCAACCAATAGGCAATTATGCATGAATATGATAAGGCAGACTCAGTTCAGTGTGTGCGCGTTCGTGTAGCGTTCGTAAACGCGTTCGAACGGTAAACAGAAAGTTCACGTTCGTATGGCGTTTGATAACGCGTTCGAACGGAAATGAAACAGAATGCTCGCGTTCGTATGGCGTTTGATAACGCGTTCGAACGGAAATGAAACAGAATGCTCACGTTCGTATGGCGTTCGTAAACGCGTTCGAACGGAAATGAGACCTGACGCATGATAAGGCAAAAATGCATGCGCGTTCGAGTTGCGTTCGTAAACGCGTTCGAACGGGAACAGACCTGATGCGTGAAATGAGACGCAATACATAAACAACAAAATAAAGGGGCGCGGCGAAGTACTGCCGTAAAGGTGGCCTTTTGGGGGCTCTTGATCTCTTAAAGAGAGGACCTTTAGACCATCATACTAAGCCCATGCGCGTCACATCACATCATGCATAAATAGAACCAATCATATCAACCAAGTATGCCCGATTGAACACATCTTACATCCAATCCGAACACACATCAACCGGCGCGGCAAAGCATCGTGGTAACGGGTTTTAACCCCTCCCCATAAGGGATCTTTCATTCCACTTACTAAGCCCATGCGCTTGATTGAACCATGCATAAAAGATAAACTCAATAATATCAAACTAAGTATGCCCGATTGAACGTATCTCGCATCCAACCGAACACACATCAACCGGCGCGGCGAAGTAGTGTCACAAAGGTGGCCTTTTCGGCTCTTTGTCTCCCAAAGGGAGGACCTTTGGACTAACTCACTAAGCCCATGCGCTTGATTGAATCATGCATAAATAAACAATGTATTGAATTCAAGTAAAGAAAACTAAATAAACAAAAGCAACACAAAACAAAAGAAAGATGGTGCCGTTTACCCAAGCGGTACGTGGAGTTGTGGCCCGAGTACAGATCATATTACCGTCCATTCGGAATCGGCTATGAAATTTATGTCCGGGTTTCCATCCGATATACCGCGAGAGTTGACACATCTCTCATTCATCCAATACCCACAACATATTACATCTCATAATTCATGCATATTTATCTACTCAAAGACCACAACATGCATCCATAAACGACTCTCATGCGAATAGAATTCAATAATAATAAATAAATAATGAATATAAGCTAATGAAAAGGTACCCTCAGGTCTAACCTTTTAAATCACCTCTCGGATGTACGGTACACGATCGTCGGAAGGGTGGATGCTCCGCAACTCTCCCGGTTCACTGGTTCACTGTTCTCGTTCGTTGTCTTTACTGTTTTGAGTCGTCGTTCTCTGTCTTTTACTATTGTTTCCTTGTGATTTCGCTGCCGTTTCCTCTTTATCTTTTGCTTACTGTTTTTGGGTGTCTTCTTCCTGTAATTTTTTATGTGTGTTGTGTGTGAGTTAGGGACTAGCTAGTAGCTCCGGTTGAGAAGGTTGGTGAAGGCTTCTTTTTATAGGCAAAGGGTTGAGCTTGACAAGGAAAGAGATTTGGCTAATTAAAGAGGGATTTGATTTGGTTTGTTAAGGGAAGTCAAAGATTGAGGGGGGACAAATCTTGGCTAGATAGGGAAGGTTGAATATTTAATTGGCTTGGATTAGGAATACAATATTTGAGTTTGGGAATAATCTTATTAGATTGGGAATATAATTGGTTGATTGATTTTAATTAGGCATGATTATATTTTGATTTAGTATGTGATTTGTTTAATTTAGGCATGATTTTAGTTTAAGTTGGTAATTGTTTATTTTATGTTTGGTATATGTTTTATTTAATCATTTAATTAATTTAGTTATTATATTATTTAGTTAATGTTTTAATTAATATTTATTTATTTAAATTGGGATGTGTTTTATGGGCTTGGGGGGCTAATTGGGCTGGATGTGAGCTAGCAGAAAAACCAGAATTACCGACACCGTTCGAACGCTTCCTCGAACGCGGCACGAACGCCCGCAATCCGTTTGACGTTCGAACGTAAACACGAACGCAGCACTAACGAAAACAGTGAACCTTGTTTATTCTGAATTTCCCCTTCCGATGTCCATTTCCCGTGACCTCCGTGACTTAAAAGGTAGTGTCTCCAAAATGAGACTCATCATAGGGACTTATGCGTAAAAATGCAGTGCCTACACCTACCCAATTCTCCAGAAATATCCTTACAGGAATATATGATCTGTATCAGGCGTAGTATACATCGTATCGTGTATATCGATCCAGTATCGGATAGTCACGTGCTAGGCCTGGGGCTGGAGTTGTGTCTGCCCCGTACGAAGCACATGTCGGATGTCTGGTAACTAGTCTCTATAATCGGATATACATGACCTAGTCATAATATCGCGATTGGCCGCGCAGCACTTAAGAGCACTAATACCGTATCCATCGTGACATCATCTCCACTATGACTGGAGTGATACTTCCGTCTTGACATCACACCCAATACTCTACGATTCTCAATATACTCAGTATCGGCATACACAGAACCTGTTATAGCCCTGGACGACCTTAACTAAAGTATATTGATTGTCGTAAGTATTAGCGGTGCAAGTCTCAAGTTAAGACCAAATACACCTACCCTGATTTCGGACTCCCATAGACACATAGTCATACTACCAATGGGATTCCGAGGGGGTCTATCCAGAGCGAAGCTGTTTCCCGTACCATCGGTGAAACACAACCTCCTACTACACTTGCATGAGTATCCTATACCTAAATATATGAGAACTATGCCGTTGTGCCCTCACAAACACGCACAAGTGCAATACTAGTCATTTACGTATTTATCGATGTCCAATCTTGATAATACTCTGACTAGGGATATTTAATGATTTATCCTTCGTGGACTGATACTGTCTCATATCATTCTCCGTCCAGGAACAAATCATAGGGACCTCTCATCATTTATACATATATGGTGATCTAATCACAAATGATAAGAGTGCAATCTCCTTGTCACATAGTTAATTTGTACAACAACACCATGATCTGTACAAATAGTGACTATGGGTCATAATTATCCAACAATCTCCCACTTGGCCTATAGCCAGTCACTCGAGTGTCTTACACCCGAACTATGTACGGTTGGCTCAAATTGCTGAGAAAAGCTTTCGTCAGCGGATTTGCATGATTATCGTGTGATGTAATTTATTCGATCATCTCATCGCCACGATGTATGATCTGAACGAATCAGATGAATATCGAAGTATATATCTGGATCGTTGATGAGACCATTAATTCTTTAGCATGTGCTGACGCCTAGCTCAGCCGCTAACAGAATTATATCTAATCTAATTAGATTTATTATCGACCCAAATGGCTTCTATTGCTGCTCAGCTGCTGCAATTAACCCGCATTTGTTGTTTATATTCGTAACAGTATCTTGCTTGGAAGATTTCCAGCTCACTGTACCGTTTTTCAAACTTTATAGTACTGTTTGCGACTTTTAGTCGTCTTTATCGGTTATAGAAACTTGCTACAATGATCCCAGTCACTTCAAGTTCTCCTTCTCCATTTTCTAAGACAGACATCCTTAGTTCTCTAAGATACTAAGTATTTCTTAACTTCAATCCAGTGACTATCACTCGGATTGGCCTGTTTGTGAATCCATATGCTCAAAGCGTATGAGACATCAGTCACGTACATTTTTCAATGTACGAGTTCTCGCAGAGTTTTAACAACTTAATCTATCCCAGTAGATCTTTATTCCTTGAATAAAGGTTGTTACTCCTAAGAATTCTTCGGAGAATAATCTCAAAAGCCAAGCTTTCGCCGATTGTTTTATGGGAATATCATTTCCAAGAAATGACATATATTATCATTATTTTAAGAATTCACTGTCAGTGCGCTCCCACTAACCTCCTAATATACACAAGAATTATTTCCGTTTTGAATCAAATCATACACCATTATGATTACATCAAAACGTCAGTTCCAAGAACCTTATACTTGCTTCAATCCAAACATGGATCGAATAACCCGCAAACCTTGTTTGCTGGTTTTAGTACGACAAAATCGTCAGGATGTTATAAACATCCTCCAAAAGGTTTCCTTTCCAGGAAAGCGATTTTGATCTTTAACTGACACATTTCATAAATGAAACGTGCAGCTTCAACAAGCATTATCCAAATGGATTTACCGTGGCAACCAGTAAAAGGTTGAACCATAATCAACACAATGTTGATAATGATACCTTTCCGCTACAAGCCTAGCTAACTACGTTGGTATGTTGCCATCCATGTATGTCTTCCTTGAAGACGTTTACAGCACCAATAGGCACAATGCCTTACGGTACATCAACTAGTGTCCAAACATAGTTGTTCTACATGGAATCCATTTCAGACTCATGGCACTTTGCCATAAAGGGAGTCGATACCTTGTATCACTTTTTCAAACGTAGTCGGTTGGTATACCTCAACAAAATTGACAACTTTATGAGGTGACATCAGAAACCCATACCCCAGGTTGTTTTCTGATTCTCTCCGATATACGAGGTTCTTGTGTATTCGAAGATTAATGGTATAGTTTCATCCTTGATGAACTATTATGTTCCATTACGGACTTCGTGCCTTGAACAGTATTACTCCGATTTTCATTGAGTCTTACTGTCCTCCCACTTACCACTGCATATCGGTATTCCTCTTAGGAAAACCGCATGGCGAGCAACAATCACATTGTTATCTTGTGAGATATATAAGTACTATACTTATGGTTTCCCCTAGGATAACCTATAATTGGCACTTATCCAATTTGGGTTCTAGTTTGGTATCATCCAAACGTATGCCTTGCATTCCCAAATCTTCAGGATTGTGAAACCCTGTTTCTTTCCCGTTCATATTTAATATGAATTCTGTCAAACAGATTTTTATGGAACCTTATTCTAAATAAGTTTTGCACTGTTAATGCATATCCGTTGAAGGAAATGGTAGCTCAGACCGACTCATGATCAACCTTATCATGTCCAATAAAATTCGGTTTCTCCATACGGACACACCGTCAAACTGACGTGTCCTAGGAGGAGTCCTCATTTGAAAGAATACTATACTCTTTCAAGTATATATGAAACTTATTGCTTATGTATTTTCCATTACGGTCTTACCGTGACGGTTTAATACTTTAGCCGATCTGTCTGTCTACTTCGTGTCGAAACTTAAAAGTTTCCGATTTGTGTTCTTCAAAAGAAACACATAACCATAACGTGATGCCACATCTGTTAAGGTCACGAAATATTCATATCCACATCTAGCCTAGCTAGATATGGGTCCACTTACTTCACTATGAATAGGGCTGACATATCGGTGGCACTTTCACTTTTACCAAGTAAATAGTGTTTTAGGTACTTTACCTTATAAACTAGATTCGTAGACTTTATTTGAATAGTCAAATCAGTCCTCGTACCCACTCTTCAAAAGTGTGGATATACGACTCTTGTTCAATTGTGTCCTAGACAAAAATGCCACAAATAAGTCTCTTCTGATCAAATCAGTATGAGCTATTTATTTGTCATTTTATATGTTTGAGATTTTACTTATATTCAAAATATAAATACTGTTATTCACATCTAATGTGTTTATCTTAAAATCATCTTTATATAATGAAACACTTTAGTGTTCTAGAATATAAAGGTTTATCCGCAACGGATTAAACATTGATATAGAGATAATGTTTCTTGTCAAACTAGTTACATTATAACAGTTTCCTAATATAGGTACACACCCGAATGGTAGTTTCTAAACTTAGGTATCTACGGTCGAAACAGCGACTTTCGTCCCATTTCCGATTCGCAGATGAATCTGAGCTTGAAGTCAGTATCCTACTCACAGCAGATTCTGAACAACAATACATATTTTTATGTATTGCACTAAGTATTATAAAATCCAATTTCAATACTAGTAATGGACATAATTTTGACAAACATTGTTAAAGTCAGAGCCTTGCCCTTTCTTTAATTCCTTCGTGTCTGCCATATCCAAACGGCAGTTACTTTAGGATATGTCATTTATCTTCCCAGAAGATTATAATGATTTTGCCTTTACATTTTTCAACATTCAAAAGCCTTTGGCCAAGCCTTGGGTTTCTAAAATATCGAAGTAAAGTGCGCCTCGCGCTACTAGCCTAATTGCAAAGTTTGACTTTATCTCCTTGAGATTTGTCATTAATTCTCCAAGAATTATTAATTGCAATTTTAATACTTCTTAAATCTAAACATAGATTTATTACAAGTATATCGGATTAAGCACTTTAAGTTATCATTACATGAAACTACCAAAGATCATGCTCTACTATTGCTTAATTCTCGGGCTTAGGCATAATAGGTTATTTTATCAAATAAAGTAACTTATTATTTATTTCCAGGACCATCCTGAAATTTAATTCCCAATTTGAAAATTAAACCATTTAAATATTTTAATCCAAGATTATATTTAAATGTCCAATCTTTCAATGTTTCTTGATTTTTCAATAGTCCAACTATTTAATCAATTATTTCAGGTAATATTTATTATAATGATTATTATAGTCCAACTATACAATCAAATATAATTTAAATTAATTAACCTCAATTACATTGATTACTATAATCCAATTATAAAATCAACTGTAAATTGAAATCAATTATTCAATATATTGATTACTATAATCCAATTATATAATCAAATATAATACAGTCCAACTACTTATTAAAACAACAATTTAAATATTAGTCCAACTAACATTTAATTTATATTGACGAATGATATTTGTATGAGCGCGTATGGTGAGTAATTGAACGAATATTGCAAATTCAATTCTTACCTCCCACTATTTTTCAGCGAGCCTCTAACCCTCTGTCGAGTACTCGGGAAACCGTGTTTCCTAGTGGGCTAGGATCACGTTAAATATCACACAATCTTGACTTTGGCCAACAAATTGTATGATAATTAACTAGGTAGATCTCTAAGATCAATTGGATCCAATCCAATTCCTAGATCCAGTAGGTGGATATCCAAATCCTAAACATATATCTTATATATGTGCCAATACATCCAATGTATTACCTAACCTTTTTCCTCTAAACCATTAAGCCTTGGCTTTGGCACAACAAACTTAATGATTCTAGTCAAGCGCGACCCATTGACCATGGAAAGCTTCGTAATCAATGTCGAGTGACAAGAAGTGGTCTTGACTTTGGCCAACAAACCACAACTTGGACAAGACACCGATATGGAACAAAACTCTCGTGATTCAAACACATCTTCGACGGACAAAGGGCTTGACTTTGGCCAACAACCCAATGCAGTCTCGGATCTTGAGTAAGAATCACTCAATGGAAGGAAAAACGCATGATATTGAGCGAGGATTTTTCGCGTGCAAATTGGCTACCAATTTATTATCTTTGTTAAGGTCTCATCATCATACACCCTTAAACATGCATTCTAAACACATAATAAAGCGCGTATGAAAATAAATAATAATGATATGCGGATGGATACTTAACACATTGATCCTAGATCAAATCTCTCACTTTCTCTCTCAAGCTAGCACTTGTATTACTTCTACCCGTTACACTACACTTCTAAAGAAACCTCATTTACATTGAGGGGAATAGGTGAGAAGAGAATACAAAGAGAATAGAGGTGATAAGGCTGGACACGCAGGTCCAATTTAATAAATCAAATTTATTACAACAATTTCCAAAATTGCCCCCACCCGACTAATATCCATCGGATATACATTATTCATTCATCACAACCATGTATTCACACAAGCATGTTATCAATCAATCTAATCAAATTAAGTAATCTGATAATTAGTGATCATCCAATGTTCAAACAACGATTTGATTTTGCGCGAGTCAAACTCGTTTTTTGTGATAAGTACTCAAAGTACGAATTCTCGAATTAAATTAAACTACAACATTAAATCCAATTTAATATGTATTTAATACTAATTCACTATTTAACTCCAAATTAAATATTACACTTTATTAATAAACCTTTTACGACTTAAATTCCAAATTTAATCGTAACGCGTCTCAAAGACCGATTAACGTCCAACGTCAATTCAATTAAAGTCCAATGGGCGTTTAATTGATTTCTTAAGGCGTGGACTTTTGGTCAACTCGGATCAAACCGAATAACCAAAATCCAATCCGGGATTTACCCCATAAGCCTATAAATCAATTTAGGCCCATTAGGCCCAATTAAACTTTAAAGGTTCATTAAGTCGCAATTGGGCTTTATGGAAGTGGTTTTGGGCCCAATTGGATCCAATCCATTTGGCCTAAACCTAACTTTGTACAACAAAGCCCATTAAGCCCATTTACAACTTTAAAAGCCCAAATCCAATTTTAAGGACTAAATAATTAAATTATCAAATTCCAAATTTCCAATTTAATTACCTAAAGTGTATATCATGATTAATCACCTAAATCAATATTTCCTAAACATCAAATTAGTCCAATTAATCATGTTTTACATCATCATTACATGTCCAACACATTAATGAAAAATCAAACCCAATTACATGCTTAAAGTGTCTCGGCCAAGGAGAGACTTTTTATCCGATTCGAATTCAATCCAATTAATTTCACAATCGATATTAAGTCCTCATCCCGAATGATTTCCAACACATCAAATGAATTAAAAAATCAAAATTCCAAGACTATATTAGGGCATATCCAATTCGGCCAAGGTAAGAATTTGGGGATTTTTGTTCAATTCAAAATTCAATCCAATTAATTTCAAATTAACATTATCCAATATGATTTAACTCATCCAATGAATCAAAATCAAAAAATCCAAGATTTCCAAAAGTTCTTATACATTCGGCCAACATGAAATATTTGGGGATATATGATCCAATCACAATTTCAACAAATTGATCCAATCAATCCTTAATTAAACATATATTAAGTATATCAAATCATCCAATTTCATCAAACATGCTCAAAATCAAGTTTACCCAAATTTTAACCCTAAAAGTTTCATGATTGAACCTAGGCTCTTGATGCCATTGTTGGTTTTATTCTAGGTCCCAAGATCATCAAACAAGCATGAAGAAGTGTCAAATACATATCAAAGAAGTTGCGGAATACTCACATCGATCGGTTGAGACGATTTGATGAAGAACAAAACCAAAAATCTGCCTCCAATGTGCGCCCACTGCATGCAGTCCACTGCTCACGTTTTTTAATTTTGCTTCATGAATTTGAGCTCCGAATCTTCATCAAACGATTCCCGGCTCGTGGGTAAGTTTCCCTATCACCTTCGCAAGTCTCTCAGAGTGCTAGCTCCGCTTGATTTTGCCACAAAATCAAGGCACAAGGCTTCCATTTGGTCGGCATTTTGGTAAAAACCAGTGAGCAATTTTAGCCCTCCATGGGCGTGAGATGTGTGAGAGAAATGGAGGAGAGAAATTGTGTATTAAAGTTGGTCAAAGCATTTTTCAAAATGCTTTATATATTTTCCAAGAAAATATACTAAAACAATTACCAAATAATATATTAAACAATCAAAAGGTAAATGTCTCACCAACTTACACTATTTCACCTAAAACCATCAACTATTCATTTCACTTGATCAAAGTGACATATAGTCTTTCAATCAATCAATCACATCAATCAATCACATCACTCAAAGTGACGTTTGATGTGACTTACGTTGCCGCACTCGAATTCGAAATACGAATGCGCTCGCAATCACTCTCGGGCTCGGGTTCGCTAATTCCTAATTAGCGAATTTTCCGTTGCGTCGTAATTAAATGATTATGCCTAGCGAATCCACTATTCACGTCGCTAACGAATTAATTCTAAATTAATTCGTTCGCCCGAATCAAAATCCAATTTCAATTCCGTGTCGAAATCCAATTTCGTTTAATATATCGAATATATTAACTTTACCAATTAATTCCAAATTAATCGTTTTCTCTCTTTAGACGATATTTTATCCTAGATAAAATATCTCTGTTATTAATCCCTGATTAATTTTCTCTCTCATCAAATTAATCCCAGATTAATAATGTGCGAGTCATACGTCATCGGTGAATCATTGGGAAGCGACCCATGAGATCCCCAGATATGTTGGCAGTAAATACGGTCGTCGGACTATCCGAACACGTAAGTACCTCGTACTACGTTTATACCGATTTACAAGACAAGGTTGGCCTCTAGCAAAGCGCCATGCCTACCCAATTCTCCGGAAATATCCTTACAGGAATATATGATCTGTATCAGGCGTAGTATACATCGTATCGTGTATATCGATCCAGTATCGGATAGTCACGTGTTAGGCCTGGGGTTGGAGTTGTGTCTGCCCTGTACGAAGCGCATGTCGGATGTCTGGTAACTAGTCTGTATAATCGGATATACATGACCTAGTCGTAATATCGCGATTGGCCGCGCAGCACTTAAGAGCACTAATACCGTATCCATCATGACATCATCTCCACTATGACTGGAGTGATACTTCCGTCTTGACATCACACCCAATACTCTACGATTCTCAATATACTCAGTATCGGCGTACACAGAACCTGTTACAGCCATGGACGACCTTAACTAAGTATATTGATTGTCGTAAGTATTAGCGGTGCAAGTCTCAGGTTAAGACCAAATACACCTACCCTGATTTCGGACTCCCATAGACACATAGTCATACTACCAATGGGATTCCGAGGGGGTCTATCCAGAGCGAAGCTGTTTCCCGTACCATCGGTGAAACACAACCTCCTACTACACTTGCATGAGTATCCTATACCCAAATATATGAGAACTATGCTGTTGTGCCCTCACAAACGCGCACAAGTGAAATACTAGTCATTTACGTATTTATCGATGTCCAATCTCGATAATACTCTGACTAGGGATATTTAATGATTTATCCTTCGTGGACTGATACTGTCTCATATCATTCTCCGTCCAGGAACAAATCATAGGGACCTCTCATCATTTATACATCTAAGGTGATCTAATCACAAATGATAAGAGTGCAATCTCCTTGTCACATAGTTAATTTGTACAACAACACCATGATCTGTACAAATAGTGACGCTATGGGTCATAATTATCCAACATTGGCATGTTGCTAGATGTCTACCTTGGTCATTGAAATCGAACGACCATCTGATCGGAGGATAATTTATGTTCGATTAAATTATCACGATTCATTTCATGTCCAACTTGAGGGGAACCCAAAAGGTCACACACAACAAAGTCGAAATCAATGGTTAACCGTGCACAGTACAAATTTAACAGCATATATGATTGCTGTAGGAATTGTTCATAAATGGTTCAATGTGTTTAATTATTGAACAGATCATTTATGAGGTTCCATAGTGGCTTAAGGATTGGTGAATGGCGATAGGGGCACTTTAGGAATTGGAATAAATAAATAAATAAATAAAGGCGCAGATGGTGCTTCATTTTTTTTTTTTGTTATTTGTTTTGAATTCCAATTCGGCCCAAACTCTTATTATGGTTTTATAATCTCATTAAACCACTAAATTAAGATCCAATAGCTAAGATTAAATTAGCATTTATCCCACATCGGATTCTTAATTAATTTTGTTGTCTTTGGAGCACCTATATAAACCCAAAGAATTTTTTACAAATTTTTACACCAAAACCTGTCATATCTTGGGTTTATATAAGTGAGCAACTCTAAAGTTTAAGAGTAAGCTGCTGATTTTGAGGATCCTTAAGTCTAATTGACTAGAGGAATCTCAAGTTAAAAGTTTTGAGGTATTTGCCTAGGCTAGCAACAAGGGCAAATAACCGTGCACTCAAGGCGTAGTCTTGCCGTTGAGTTTTGGATTTGGTGTGTGCACCTTTGGAGGCCACACATTTGGGTGCTTCTTTGGAATGTGGATGAGCTTGCTAAGTTCGAGAAAAGCTTGTAGATTGGAGGGAGGATTGGAGGAGTCTTCGGTTCTAGTAAGTGTTTTTCTTCATTTATTTTAATTAGAGTTCTTATGATAGTTAGCATGTTTAGGTTTATGTTCTTTGCATGTTTTATGCGTTTTTATGCTTAGAATATATAGTAAGATGCCTAGGCTTGTAGAATAATCAAAACAAATGGGTCTTGGGCAAAGGGATAGCGGCATCATAATTTTAATTTTCCGCTGCGCACTCACGGCCGCTTCCCAACAGTGGTATCAGCGCGCCGTTTTTGTTTTGATTAGTTCTCTCTCATTTGAACTCGAAAGTGGGTGTGTAAAAGCTCGTTAGAAAGCTAACACCCTGAAATTACTTTTAGGCATAAGTTTTGCATGATTTGGTTAAGATTTGAATTGTGAAATTGCATTTAAAGTTTACGCATCCGTAAAAAACGTGAATACTAAATTTATTTGAATAAAATAAAATGCAATATCATAATTAAATATTAATCAAAGTTATTTAATGCCTAAAATAATTCCAACATATTAAAACTCATATGCTTGATGATTCTATGTATCATTAGAATTGGCATGATTGTTTTAGGGTGTAAGCATCTAGAGACTTTCTAAGGAAATAGAGAGTGTATTGCTTATCTCTTAGCTAAGTAATTATTCCATGATGAACTTAGAGATTTATTACCTTTAAGGCTAATAAATATAAATCACTTGTTTATAATAAAATACATCATAAACGATACAAGTGGGGTGGGACCAAAGCGTTAATAAAACTTTCCAAACTAAAGTTAATTTAACCAAAGGTATTACTAGAGTTAGATAATGATTTGGTGTCTTCCTTCACTCACTACATTTTATAGCCAAAAGGAAAAGATATGAAGACATCTAGATAATCATTTACTCAAGGCTTACCTTAAAGCATATTTAAAGTGTTGGACTAATTTGGAGGATCTATTGTTTATTCCTATCACCAAGGCAATAAGAGCCCGAGAGGTAAGGGTATTTAAGAGAGTTCACTACACCCTCCCTCTGGGGAATTTTCAATGGAGTAATCCATTTGACAGTTATTCACTTAAACTTGCTAAAATCCTCAATAATAATTGAAGTCTAAAATTTGCCTCCCATTGTAAAGTATAGACCCAAAGGGATTAAACGAATCTGAGCCCGCGATATAATTAAATCAAATTTAATTAAATAATAATACCCAGTAAAATTATTACGAATATCGCTCGCGAATTAATTCCAAATTAATTTGTTCGCTAAAATTAAAATTCAATTTAATTTCCCATTGAAATCCAATTTCAATTAATATATCTAATATATTATTTAGCCCCATTATATAAATTAAATAGTAAAATCTAATTTAACTATTAAATTTATTTTACCAATTAATTCCAAATTAATCGCATTCTCTCCTCTCGATGAATTTAATCCTAGATAAATTCTCGACGCAATTAATCCCAGATTAATTCTTTCTCTGATAATTAATCCCAGATTAATTCTTGCCGTAATTAATCCCAGATTAATTTTCTCTCTTTATTAATCCCAGATTAATATTCTCTCTTAATCAATCCCAGATTAATATTTTTCCTCTTAATTAATCACAGATTAACATTGTTCTAGTCAAACATCATCGGTGAATCTTTGGGATGCGACCCAAGAGATCCTTGGATATGTTGGCAGTAAATGCGGTCATCAGACTATCCGAACACGTGCGTACCCGGTACCACGTACTTACCGATTTACAAGACATGGTTGGCTTCTAGAAAAGCACCGTGCCTACCCAATTCTCCAGAAATATTCTTCTATGGAATACAAGATCTTTGTCAGGCGTAGTATACATAGTATTGCGTATTACGATCCAGTATCGGATGTCACATGCAAGGCCTGGGGCTGGAGTTGTGTCTGCCCCGTACGAAGGATATATCGGATCACTAGCAACTAGTCTCTTTATGATCAGAAAGTCATGACCTAGTCATACTTCCCTGATGACTATAGCACTTAGAGTACCAGTTCTGTATCCCTGCGTGATCATCATCTCCATATAACTGAAGTGATAATTCCGTCTTGACATCACACCCAATACACTACGATTCTCAGTATACCCAAAAGAGGCGTACACAGAACCTGTTAAAGCCCCAGACGACCAAAACCAAAGTATATTGATTGTCGCAAGTATTAGCGTTGCAAGTCTCAGGTTAAGACCAAATACACCTACCCTGATTCGGATTCCCATAGACACATAGTCATACTACCAATGGGATTCCGAGGGGTCTATCCAGAGCGAAGCTGTTTCCGTACCATCGGTAAACAGAACCTCCTATTATACTTGCATGAGTATCCAATACCCAAATATATGAGAACTATGCCGTTACGCTTCCATAACACGCACAAGTGTAATACTAGCCTATTCCACTTTATCGATGTCCAATCTCGATAATACTACGACTATGGATATTTAATGATTAAACCTTTGTGGATTAATATTGTCTCATATCTTATTAATCTGGAACTAATCATAAGGACTTTTATCATTTATATATCCAGGTAATCCAATTACAAATGATAAAATAGCAATTTCATTTGTCACATAGTTAATTTGTACAACAACACCATGTTTTATACAAATAGTGATGTTATGGGTCATAATTGTCCAACAAATACGCCGTGCTAAAATACGACGACTGCTATCATGCACCGCTAACGTACGCCAGACACGTGTCAACTTTACAGCAGACTTGTTAACATGCGCACTTGCTAACATGCGTTTGACACGTGTCAACATCACAGAAATCGTACTAACGTGCACCAGACACGTGTCATCATCTCATGCTGCCGACAGTACACGTCATTGCTGACTTCAGCATCGCGACGCCAAACCAATAATTCAGATACTGACGCCACGTGTCACGATCTCGTTTAATCAACGGTGTGTCGCGACACGTAAGCTTCTCTACGTCGCGACGCACATGGCAGATTTTTTGAAGCTGAAATCAGAAGGAAAATTCATACCTTCTTCTGGGGAATTCCTTAAGAATACTAAGAAGATTGTATCTTGCTTGTTTTTTTACAGCTTTCTGTATTTAATTTTATTTATTTTACGCAATAGTTATTTCCTTTATTTACTTTTCAGTCTTTATTTACTTTTCAGTATGAGGAGGTAAATCTCCATCGTTGGGGTTAAAGGTAAAGCTTTTATTACTAATATTTAGATTAATCTCCCTAAATTATAATATATAAACGATTTAAAACCTGATTTAATGGGATACCGCCTTTATGGTTGGTTGGACTTAATAAAATTGATTTTAACCTGACTAAATTGGATACCGCTTTTATGGTCGGTTGGAATTAATCATAAATTTGACTTAATCAGAATACTGCATATATGGTTGGATGGTAATGTCATGCAAAGTTAATATATTATAATACGGGAGATATCTAAAATAGAAGTAATACAAGTGGATCCTCTAACCCCCAGTATTTTCTTTATTATTTATTTTACCTTTTTAATTTTCAGCTTTTACTTTATGGCATTTACTTTATTTAAGCTTTTACTAGTCCTAGATATGTGTTGTAACTAAACCCGTTATCTGGGGTTGTGATGAATTCCAATATCACCGGTTTATAGGGGTTATTTTATGGTTTAAGTAATATAAAGGTTTATTTATTGAGCCTTAAAGCCTAATGCTTCTTGTTAACTGGCTATTAATAAGATTGGTTTGGTTAACTTAAAATGAACTTGGAAAAGAGATTTTAGGTTTCAGCCGTAGACTCAATAACTCACGATCTTCCTTAAGGATAGATAACCCTTAATATATTTCCTTACAGGATAGAAAAATACCTGTCGGGCGGGGGTAACCATAATTAGAACTTAATCTTAATGAATTCAGATAACTTGGTTAACATAGGAATATGATTAATTGGGTTATATTCGGTACTTGCATCTTACCATCAGAAGAGGCTTTTGCATAAATTCGTATTACAGGTTAATAAACCAATATATTGCACAAACGTGAGATAACCACTTCATCTTTAAAAAGTAGTTGAAGGATTCACAACCTTAGATAGTTTTGTAATATTGATTTTACCTTTAATTCACTTTCGCGCTATTTTATTTACTTGTATTAGTTTAAAGTCACCATCCAATCAAACAACTAATCTATTAGATACTCGTAAACATTTGGCTTCATAAATTAATAACTAAGGTATTAAGTCCTCATGGGATCGATATATTTTATACTACTTGAAGGATACGTGCGCTTGCGTTATACGTGTGCGATTACGCCGGTCAGTCACTATGTTTTGGAAACATATAGAGATGTCTTTAATGTAGAGGAAAATACAAGTAGGAAATCTGAATTAAATAACATTGGATTATGGCATATGAGATTGGGCCACATAGGTGTTAGACGTCTATCCAAATTAGTAAATGATGGTTTGATTGAAAAATCTTACCTTATCCAATGAAAGATGACAAAGGCCCCATTTCTTGGTGTTGGACATCGTGCTGGAGATTTATTGAAACTAATACACAGCAATATGTGTGGTCCATTAAATCATGCTACTCATGATGGTTCAATATTTTCATGGATGATAAATCTAAATATGAATATGTTTATTTGATGAGACATAAGTCGAAAATATTTGACAAGTTCAAAATATTCCGAAACGAAGTAGAAAAATAAACCGGTAAATTCGTCAAGTGCCTTAGATCAGATTGAGGCAGTGAATACATGAGAGAAAATTTTAGAAGTTATTTAAGGGGGAATGGAATTCTTGCCCAATATAGCCCACCAGGAACACCTGAACACAATGGAGTGTCTGAATGTAGAAATCGTACTTTATTAGATATGGTACGATCCATGATGAGCTATACAGATCTTCTTTATTACCTTTGGGGTTATGCTCTACTAACTACTGCCCACATACTTAATAGGGTTCCATCAAAAGCTATTTCTATAACCCCCTATCAGATATAGTTCGGTAGAAATCCAAGTCTTAGATATTTAAAGATTTGGGGTTGTTATGCATACGTTAGAATCGCGCAGCAGGATAAACTAGCACACAGATGGTATAAATATAGGTTTGTTGGATATCATGAAAATTCTTTGGGATATTAATTCTATGATTTTGGGGAATGAAATGTATTTGTTGTTCGATTTGCCACTTTTCTTGAAAAGAAATTTTTGAGAAATAGTGGGAGTTGTAGAAAGATTGAACTTGATGAGTTTGATCCCAACAATAAGGAACCTGAGATGGAACTGGAGATCCAATTAGGTGAAGGATCTACAACAAAGGTTCTACATAAATCGAATAGAATATCAAGGCCTCATAAAAGACTATTTTTAACATCTGATACGAGCCTTGATGTTCTCCTCTTGGAGGAAACAGATCTGACTACGTATAAAGAAGCGATATTGGATATCGATTCGGAAAAATGGCAGGAAACCATGAAATTTGAAATGGATTCAATGCATGATAATCAAGTCTGGGACTTAGTTGAACTTCCTGATGAAGTTAAACCTATTGGTTGTAAATGGGTTTACAAAATGAAGAGAGGGCCCGATGGAAAGGTGGAAACCTTTAAGGCCCGACTGGTAGCAAAAGGTTACACTCAATGTCCTGGGATTGACTATGAGGAAACTTTTTCACCAGTAGCCATGTTAAAATCTATTAGGATTCTTTTAGTTATTGCTGCATATCACGACTATGAGATATGGCAGATGGATGTGAAAACCGCTTTTCTAAATAGATTCCTTGAGGAGTATATCTATATGGAACAACCAGAGGGTTTTGTATCCAGTGAGACTTTTTTCTTGGTTTGTAAACTCTAGAAGTCTATTTATGGACTTAAACAGGCATCCTGAAGCTGGAATCATCATTTTCATGAGATAATTAGATTATTTGGATTCATCAAGAACCAGTAAAAACCATGTGTTTATAAGAAAGTGAGTGGGAGCATGATAGTTTTCCTAGTATTGTATGTAGATGACATCCTCATCATAGAAAATGATATAAGATTGATGCAAAATGTGAAAGCCTTCCTTTGCAAGAACTTCTCCATGAAAGATATAGATGAAGCTTCCTAAATACTAGATATAAGGCTCTATCAGGATAGAGTTAGGAAGCTTATAGGGTTGTCGCAATCCACATACGTAGATAAGATGTTAGAAATGTACGGTTTTACCAGCTGCAATGTAGCAAATGTACCTTTCTGATACGGCATACATCTTTCGAAGAAAATGACACCCCAGACTGAGGAAGATAGAGTTAGAATTTCTAACTTGCCATGTGTTTCTTGTATTGGAAGCATAATGTATGCTTTGTTATGTACTGGATCTGACATCAGTTTTGGCGTCATTGTGACCAGCCGATATCAATCTGATCCAGGTAATGATCATTGGACAGCCGTGAAACATATCCTTAAATATCTTAAGGGTACTAGGGTTAAGTTTCTGATATATGAAGAAGATGAGCTACAAGTTAGGGGTTATACAGACTTCGACTTCCAGGGAGATCCAGATGATAGAAAATCTACATCAGGATACATATTTACCCTTAACGATGGTGCGGTTAGTTGGCGATGTTTAAAGCAAGGCTCAACTGCTGATTCCACCACTGTGGCAGAATTTATAGCGGCTTCAGAAGCTTCTAAAGAAGCTGTATGGATTAGAAATTTTATCACAGAACTTGACGTTATGCCTAGTATTGCAGATTTGATCCCATTATACTGTGATAATAGCAGAGCCATTACACAGGCTAAGGAGCCGAGAGCGCATTCCAAGTCTAAACACATGGAAAGGAAATACCGCGTAATTAGAGAGATAATTGAACGAAAATACATAGTGGTCTTGAAGGTTCAAGGACTAGACAACATAATACACCCGCTTACAAAGGCCGTACCTCGTAAGTTATTCGATAAACATGTGGAGGCGATGGGACTGTGGTACCATCCAGATTAGCACTAAGCTAGTGAGAGTTTATTTGAGTTGGAGCTTGGAGTGCCAATCCGAATTGTATATTTTATTATTTATTAATAAAATAACTAATTTTTCATTTCATATCTTATTAATGGTATTGTCATTATGCGTATTAGATAGATATATAGATATGCTAAGAATGACATCGATCTTAGAATAGTCTTGTAGTAATATTGGACACTAGGTGGTCTGATATTTGGGATGCATATTACTATTGTAAACTATTCTTAAAGTAAATATTTCAAAGTCGTTGGTTTTCGAATACGGTCGAATTTCTATAACCTATAAGATTAGCACGTGTCATATATTGGAATTGGAGTTCCAATGGTTTAACCCGATGTACCATGAGTTTTGGAAACTCATAGAGACGTGTGGGTATTGGTTGGACCGAATGCTGAATGACTCACATGTGATTCCTAATAGTTGGAAGTACACACCGCCATCAAGGGGAATCTCCTCAAGTCGAGTAGCATATGTAATCCTTTCACTATAGGATAACATTGATTTTATGTGAGATCCTCTACACTTTGATGCCATGTATTTCAGAAACCTTTCATGGTCTAGCCTCTAGATGTTCGTTGGGTGTGGACCGATGCACTCAGTAATCAAGTACGAAGCAAGATAGGATCTGGAGGCCCGTATGTGTACCATAAGGGGTTTAGGTATCCATATGAGTAAAGTCACGATTTTTAAAGCTTTGGCCAAAGTCGATCACCTAGGATGGATCTCATCAGTTATAAAGAATCGTGGACATGTCGACATGAGATGTGCGCCTCGGAAAATTGACGGTATATTCTAGGTTTCCTTAGCACAGCTCGGATAGCCTATGACGGATGGATTGTTAAACACATGTAATGACCTAGACTTGTATATTTCAGAAAGGTCATTCGTGTTCTTCGCGAATTCAAAGGTGGCCGAATTGAATATATATTAGCTAGGTTTATATGACGAACGTGTCTGAACTTAGAGAATCCCAATATGAAGTGTACTCGTTGAGCACTCGGGTAGCCGATTAATTTTGATAAAAGATAATATTCGAAATTATAATTATCAACTAAGATAATCAAGTGTAGTGTCAGCATGATGCGTGTATGCAAGCACTGCATGCTCAACCAGTATACATCCTTCCAACCTTATTTCTCCCTCATATAAGTGTTATATATGCCCTAGTTATTGCTTAGCTCATGCACCAACAGGGGGCACACAAACGCGCCATAAATACTACAATAAATTTTTTCGGGGCCGATTCTCTATCTCTAATGGAGTCGCCATCTGTAGGAGCGAAGTGGGATTTATTGTTATGCATGATGACCACTACACTATTTGGTTCGTAGTATGCGAAGAGTACGAATAGTCCCATAGGAAACTAACCAAAGAAAAATGGAGTCGCCACCCGGTATGAAACACCGGGAATGATTTAAGGTTGCACTACACCTCTCGCAAGGTCCGACCTTAAACTTGTTTCCTTTCGGAATTGTCTCTTACTTATGCCAATATAATATTTATGCTCAAATGAGGTATCCTCATGTCTTATAATGCAAGATCATGCAATAATAATTTAAATAACACACACAGCGCAAGCATATAATAAAATACGGTAAACAAATGAAGTTTAAATGCAGCAATAAAATATTACAGCAACGATTAAATAAGCTAAAGCATGCATTAGGTAGGCCAGGCCTCAGAGATGTCTGACTGGACATAGCCTAAGGTCGGCCAGTTATAACATTCAATCTTCATGTCCGGTCGAACTTACTAGAAGTCTGGCCAAATGTACTGCGTAGTCTAGAAATGCAGAAATATTCATATGTAATAACAGATATAATAAACATGAATTTTGTATATATAAATAAGAAAATTGCCATATTTCAGTGGTACGTGGAGTTATATCCCGAGTGCGAAATATACAACCATCCATTCGGAATCGACTATGGAACTTACGTATGATTTTCCATCCTATATACCACGGGGATCATATGGATAGATGTAAAACAAGTCAAGTCGGACATTATTTGCAGATCAGACAGTAAACAACATAGCATATATATTAATCATAGCTTAAAAATACATGTATATCATAGATTAACAAAATAAAGTAAGCAACTAAACATGCATAAAAAGATAATGACGATTAACATAGGAATAACTGAGCGTACAATAAAATACAAAAAGTCATGGGCAAGGTCGAATATATATATAGTCGACTGGATGTGTGTGCATGTCCGACCGGACATACAGATAATGTGTAAATAACATAAACTCCAAAACACACAGAAATATTGAAAAGGGTTCCCTCATGTCGTACTTTTATGCCTGTGTTGTGGCTCAGAAGACCTCTCTGTTCGTCGGGTTGGTGCTGAATTCGTACCATTTTGAAGGGAACTCCAATGATTGGTGTTGTTTGTCTCTTTTTAGGGTGTCACTGTTTCAGCAGGGATTTTACTAGGGACTCTTAGGATTCCAAAGATCTAGATGATTGCTAGCCTCTAAAAATCCCTCTTAAGAAGGTAGAACCTTTTTTTATGGCTAAAGAAGGGGACTAGAAATGGAATGAAGGGATAGAATCCCCTCCCATTCTCTAGTGATTGCCAATTTGCTGGGTCAGTTGCAGCCTGAGACATGTCCGGTCGGATGTACATTTTGAGATGTACCTCCGGCCGGACGTAATCAAGCCCGTGATTCTTACTGTTTGAATTTTACACGTGTGTTGACAGCTCGATACATGTCCGGCCGGATATTAAATTTGAATTATATGTCCGGTCTGACTTAATCACATCCTTTAACTTCAGTAACTAACAATCTTCTTATTCAATAATAGTTGTATCATTTTCGGCCGAAATTAAGGTTTTAAGGGTATATCCTGCCGGATATTCTAGTTAGAGAGAAATTAGGCCGGACATAAGTGATGTCCAGCTGGTTTTTGACTGTGTTTCTTGGAGTTCCTTTCCTTCCTGATACTCATCCTTGTAATTTTCCAATTTTCAGAGGGTATCCCCATATGAGACTCATCATCGAGCTATACATAAAAATGCAATATCTACAGCGGTAAAGCCATATTTGCCACTACTCGCTAGCAATCTCTACCTCATTGTAAATGAGATCATGTTTCAGGACACCAAATCAAGTTTGTCAGGTATCAGAAGTAACTCTCAAGGCCATATATATTGGGGACATCTCGCCCATGAGGTATCATTCTGATGTTTACCAGGAGATTTAGAAGCATGCTCACTTGTCGCTAACTGCTAGCCTAATTTTACAACATTTTGAAGGAGTTTATGTTTCAGGGTGCCAGATCGAGTTGGGCTGGGGCCACGAGTGAAGTTCATGGTCAAATGTTTTAGGAAAATTTCCGCTGTGGAGTCTGATTCTGAAGCTTGCTAGGAGATTCATACAGTGTGCCCACGTTTGGCCTTAACCGTGCACTTTGTCGTAAAGTAAGGGTGTTGTAGAAAGCCATCAAGATGAGCTCGTCCAGGGATGTAAATTAATCCCATAGTCACTTATATTGTGGCTTATTGACTCACTGAAAAAATTCCCAGAAACTCTTTGTGCTTTAGATTTTAGAGGGGGTGACCACTCAAATGCTAGATATGTATACTGGTGAAACATGTGTAATGTCTGTAAAAGCTCTTTAGGGGAGAAGCATAGGTGAGCCTTGAGGTGGCCAAGGGGGTTGCGCTGATCTAGAGGCATTATCTGTGAACCCTCTCGCCCTTAGATCTCACTTGTATAATGATGTAAAGTGATGATCATGATATTAATAAAATGAAAATTTTTTATATCCGGTTATACTATTCGTTTCCTGGGTCTCGAGTCAGTGCGGGCCAGCGTTCATATGCTATGTGAATGATTATTAACTTCCATAACTTGTCGTTATATGAGTATGTAGACATCTAAAGTATGGAATTTGAGTTCGTGTGCTATGGGAAGGTTGACATACAATGTGTGATCATCGGTAAGTACCACACGAGCCTGATTTCTCGCTATAGGAAATGTCGGTCTGTAACAGTTGGTATTAGAACCCTAGTTTTGGTGCAGGAAATGTCTACAAATGTGAACATATGTTAAAAATGGAAGTTAACATTATAGAGCAAGTGTGAAGCCTCAGTAGCGTAACGGCTCGAGAGAAGCCGAGGAATGGCGTGATGACCCTGATGTCATGGAACGATGATGGACAATGCGTAAGCACACGAGAAGTTTTGTTTACATATACAGTCGGCTCAAGTGTAGCCAAAATATCTGGGATATACCATAAATGGATTTGAAACTTGTCTACGAGAGACAAGCAACCAGTTTATGCACCCTGAAGGTGTGAGAGATGTTTGGAATGTGCGGGAAGTACAATGAGGGTGCCGCAGTGATGTTTGCTCAAATGTACTTGTTCATGAAAACCCGATGTGGGATAGATTAAGGTTCGGAATGGTTCAAAAGGGCGTGAAACACTTCTTCCATGCAAGCTGGATGCCAAGACTTGATAGGAAAATCGAGATGCGTAAGCCCTCTTATATGAGGCAATGACAGGAATCAGGTGTGAACGCGATAGTCTGTGTTAGTAGACCGTGGAGTCTGATTCTGAAGTTTGCATGGAGATTCATGCAGTGTGTCCACTTTTGGCCTTAACCGTGCACTTTGCCACAAAGTGGGGTGTGTTGTGGAAAGCCATCAAGATGATCGTCCAAGGACGTAGTTTAATCCCATAGTCACTTATTAACTCGCTGAAAGTTTTCCCAGAAACTCTTTGTACTTTAGATTTTAGAGGGGGATGATCACTCAAGCTAGGGGTGGGCAAAAAAACTGACCGAACCGAACCAAACCGCAAACCGAACCAAACCGGACCGAATTTACGGTTTTTTTTTTCTAACGGTTTGATTTGCGGTTCGGATTGCCCCACCCCAAATGGTTTACGGTTCGGTTCAGGAGCTAATCTGAACCGCAACCAAACCGAACCGTTATAATTAAAAAAATTATATATTTTATAAAAAAATTTGTATTTTCTTTTAATTTTATTCTATGTTTTCTTTTTATTAGTATGTTACTAATTTTATTCTTAAATTTTTTGTTAATATATTTATTAGTTAATACTTTTATTCTTCAATTTATTTGTTAATATTTTTATTCTTAAATTTTTTGTTTTATGATAGCATCATTATTCTTGAAAGTAAGATGTTGGATTTGTTTCTTAATTAGAATGATGGTAGCATCATTATTCAAGGTAATTTTTAAAAAATACAAGAATTAATTATGCCTCATTTTTCAATCCTTAATGGAGTGCATGTATTCCTTGGATTCACAGCTTACACCCTAACACTTCATACTATTTGTTGGATAGACTAGTTTTTTTTTTTGGTCTTCACTAAAGTGGATGAAAATTTATTTTAAATATAATAATCCGTAAACCGAACCAATCCGTAAACCGCTGGTTTAAAAAATTTTCAATCCGAACCAAACCGTTATTTAATGGTTTGGTTTGAGAGGTAAAAAAATATGAACCGTAACCAAACCGAACCGCGTCCACCCCTAACTCAAGCACTAGGTATGTATACTGGTGAAACATATGTAATGTCTTTAAAAGGTCTTTAAGTGGAAGAGAGCTTCGGTGATCTAGAAGCATTAGCTGTGAACTCTCTCGCCCTTAGATGTTGCTTGAATAATGATGTAATATAATGATCACGATGTTAATGAAATTCCATATTTTTATATCCGATTGTACTATTCATTTCTCGGGTCTCGAGTCAGTGTAAGCTCGCTTTCGTATGCTATGAGAATGCTTATTAACTTCCATAACTTGTCCCTATATAAGTATGTAGACATCTAAAATATTAAATTTGAGTCCCTGTGTTTTGGGAAGACTGACTTACAAGGTGTAAACTTCGATAAGTGTCGCACGAGCCCGATTTTTCGCTATAGGAAAAGTCAGCCTGTGACACTGTGGCACCTCTCCAATGCTTGTGCAAATGAATGTAGTCGCAGAAAATTGATGCAAATATTGCTAGCTAGATACTAGGACTGTGACACCTGGCCATGACGAATTGGCCCTTCATGAATGTTGAATGTGGCCGGCCGGAGCAAATGTGGTTGCTTCTGCCCGCTGACACACATCATAAGAAGATATATACTTATGTAACGTTTGATACATAGAAGGCTAATAAAACTATTGTGCAAGTCTCTTGAATGTCTAAAACATCCCTTAATGTCTACCAATAAGTTAGTTATGAAACTCTTTTAATAGTTATTTGACAATTGAAGAATTATAGGGTACTACCACCCGATTTTTGAAGAAAATTAACCACCTTCTCCAAGAGTAAAGTACTATTTTCGGTAAGGTAGTGCATGAAGAACTGGCCCCTTAGTTTTTTGTGAAAGAGCATCACCTGCCAAATTCTCTCACCCCGGGCTTATAGAGGATCTCATAGTTGTACCCTAGTAATTTGGACACCCATTTTTATTAGTTGGTCAGTTTTTATGTAGAACTTCTGACCCAATAGAGATACATTCACCATGTCCGGATTGCCTCTACTATTAATGCCGACATCTCTTTGGCGTAAGTAGACCAAGCTAATTTTAAAAATCACAAGACCCAACACATGTAAGCAATTGGCATGCCTTGCTGATTCTATAAGAAATGGCTCAGTAAAGTTAGGCATCACCAATGCAGGTGAATTGAAGGTTGTTTCTGCATCATCAGTACACTAAAATTTCCATTTCTTCAACAGGTTTGTAAGTGGTCTCATTATTATTCCATAGCTTTGAACAAACTTTCTGACTTTCTATAATCGTGAAGAATCACTGGCACTCTTTCACAAAGAAAGTTGTGAGTAGAACCGCTATCGCTAAGAACTGCTATTATATTTTTCTTTGAGACGAGCCAGTAAGTGTATACATTTAATGATATTTTGGGATCAAATTATTATTCTGGTTTGTTTGTGTCAACATCGTCCTCTCTGGTCATTGTGCTATTACTATTCTCCGCACATTTATATTGTGAATCGTTCATCACTGTTGAAACAAAGGCCTTAATTGTTTTTTTGTCCCATGAAGGCCTTCAGTACGTCCTTGTTTTGAATATTTTCTCAAATCTCCAATTTAATTAAGTCCCTCCAATACCAGAGCCTTTTATGTCTATCCTTCCATCAAAGCCCTCTCTCTTCACGGGCCAAACCTTGCCCATAATCTCATTCCCACTGCCCCGGGAATGGGATTCTCATTCCCATTATTGATGAGAATTTACAATATTATCCGTAAGATAATTAATTAATATTAATTTATAAATAATAAATAAAATATATTAATAATTAATCAATAATTAATATAAATAATATTTACTATTTTAATAAAATAATAATTTAATAAAAGAATATATTAATATTTAGTAATTTAATACATTGATAATTAATTAATACTTAATTTATAAATAATAAATATAATTAATAATAATTAATAATAAAATAATATTCAACATTTTAATAAAATAATAATTTAATAAAAGAATAATTTATTATTTAGTAATTTAATATATTAATAATTAATTAATACTTAAATAATCAATAATAAATAAAAACCGTTAATCAATAATTAATAATAAAATAATATTTAATATTTTAATAAAAGAATAATTTAAGATTGAGTAATTTAATACATCAAAAATTAATAATAATGAATAAATAATAAATTAATATATAATTATAACTAATTGTATTTTTGTAACTTTTTAACAATCCATTCCGATTACCAGACAAAGTAAACACATCAATGGTAATACTGCTTCATTCCGATTCTGATTCCTATAATTAAGTAAACAACTTATTCTGATTCCGATTTACCATTCTCATTCCAGCTCATTTCGATTCCATCTCATTCCGATTCCATCTCATTCCGATTACGAGTACGTAAACGCACCATTTTGGTTTTACACTGACGGAAAATCAAAAGAATATAATCAAAATAATTTTTATTGTGTTCTTGATCAATTCTTGTGAAGAACAAAGAACATCACATACCTACATGTGTCTTTCTTAGTAAGGAGTTTACAATGAGAAAAAGACTAAAAAAATTTAAAATTTTACGTCTTTATTTTTTTTTTTGTATGTTTTAGATGACTCTTAGGAAATATTTTCTTAGTAAGGAGTTTACAATGAGAAAAAGACTAAAAATTACCATAGGCCGGTGTAATGGGAGAACAACATGCTCGTAGGTTATCAAAAAAGGCGGTGGGAGTAGTGACTAAATGGGGTAATGATGACTAAGTGATGTAAGGTAACATCATAGTCGATTGTAAAGGGGTTTTGAGAACCTATATAAAGAGGTTAAAATCATTATAGAGGGAGCTGGCAAGTTGTGAATTAACAAACTTGGTATTTCACTCTGTAAATCGAGCAAAAGTACTAAAAAAACTAATGATAGAAAGAGAAAGTGAGCTGTGTACCCGACCACATTGTGAGAGGTAGTCATCATCCGATGAGTTATTTGGGTTTTAACACTGTAATTTCCTTGTTAGAAACTCGGGTCAATATTTACCCCGAAGTCAATAAAATTATCTCTTGTTCTCCCGTGAACGTAAGCTAGAGTCACTCACCGTCGAAACCACGTTAAATCATGTCTATGTATTTGTCTCTTAGCAGTTTGTATGATTCCCACAACCAAACAAATTCACTCGGAGGTTTATTTAAGGGGTAATTTCCAATCTTTTGGAAAGAAAAACAGTCATCAATACTGCATTAAATTACTTCAAAATTAATGAATGTCACTAGGGACCTAGTTGCTCACTCCCTAGAAAATCTATAGTGGGATTCAATGAATTTAATCTTACAACATCAGGCTCAAGTTGATTGTTAACATATATATAATATAGCATTATTTTCCTATTCATTGACTCAACATAAGAGAAATGCTCCAGAGCCTCAAGTTTGGAGTCGAAAATACAACCAACACTATGATAATAAGTTTCAATCCCAAATCCTCTTGCACTTTAAACTCAGCTAGGTAATATAACTATACTCTCATTGCAAAACAAAGATCGACAGTCCTTGTTCTTCAACTGGATGTTGATTGGGTGGAAATTGCAAATGAAAGAAAACTTATTTATTACATAAACAAGTTGAAGTTTGTCTTCCTACAAACTAGTCCTATATAGTCTGTTCTCACATCAGTCCGACGAAGAATATACACAGACCTCTCACCAAAAGCTCACACAAACCTGTACATGCATAAAGCATTCTTCCGAGATCGTATTCTCTCAAACTTTGACCCCTATCCTTTGAGCAACCTGAAACGGAGAAAAATATCATAAGACTGTATACACAGTCAATTACACCAAGACAACCAAAGGTAAATTGCAGTTTGATGATCAAATTCACTCTAAGCTAACTTGATTCGACTTAACATTTAAATACTGCGTAAACAGCCTCTTTAAAAAAAAAAAAAAAAAAAAAAACAAGGGTAAGGTTGCGTATATATTGAATCCTCCCCAAAACCCACAGGATGAGAAGCCCCGTGTGCTGGGTCATTCTAATGATGTTCATTTGGTGATATTAACAAGACAGAAACATGAATTATGATGAATTGGTGACATATTACACTGGAGACAGTGGTAAAGACGCCCAGAGTCAGAGTATTTATTATTAACAGTGCATGCAATCACGGAAAATGCACTGAAATAAACCATGGGTTATCTTTGAAATTGTCAATCTTAACCACAATTGAAAGGTAGTGGATTCTTAAAACAAAGTATGATCAGCAATTATAATAGACTATAGTAACAACCACATGCACCCAGTTTCCAGTAATTAATAATCATTCAATAAATGAATGATATATGCATGCTCTGGTCTTCTAGCTCACTCTATATTTTCCCTTCTTTCTTTCTATTTGAAACGACAACATACCTCCTTAAAGGAGTGGACATCGCTTCCCCAAAGCCAAGCATCACAGCCTGCATCTCTGGCACCCCACACATCATTCCTGCGATCATCCCCTACATGTACAACATCCTCAGGTTTTACTCCCAGTAACTCGCAAGCTTTTAGGAATATTGTTGGATTTGGTTTCTCCGCTTCAACCTGTTTATAGAAAGATTGGATCCCCAGTTAAAAGGATTGAAGGGATTCATTGCAAATATGAGTATTATTAGTTAGTTATTTTAAAACCAAAATAATATCGCTGGAGTTCAAGGCATGTTGAAAAAATAAGACAACCCAATAATTACGAGGCTAATTTGCAAAATTCTCATGCAAATTTCCTGACTGCTTATAAGGTTAAAGACAAAACTATATCCACAAACAAGAATAATTGGGTTCTTTACTTCTAAATGAAAGGAAAACCCAGGTCATTTGAATTTCTGATGAGACACCTGGTGAAGCCATTGTTTCAATTGCAACATGTGACGGAAAGAAAAATGAGCACATTCCTCACATGTTCGACTTTTGACATAAAACATTTGTGAGAGTTTGAAAGGTTATAATAAATCACTTACTTCAGCTGACACAGCAACAGCATCGAACCAATGATCACATTTTAGAGCTCGCAACACAGGTCTTAATCGAGTATCAAAGTTTGACACAACAGCCAATTTGACTCCTGCTTTTCTGATAGCCTTGAATACTTTTTCAGCTTCAGGGTCACAGAGGTGCCACGCCTTTCAATGATTACAAAGAGAGGAAAATTAATATAACTATAATAATCATGCTTGTACCGCAAATTCACAGTAAGGAAGTGAAACAATGACCATTCTACCTTATCAGTGGTATAGTAGTTATAAAGTTCTTCAAAGTACTGTGAGTCTGAACAACCAGTAGATGAACTAACTATAAATTGCCAGAAGGGTCTCCCATCATTGACATATCTGTAATAAGTTGAAAGAACATAGTCACGTCTCCAATCCAAAGGAAGAAAATAATCTTTCTAAAGAGTGAACAAAGAGTAGCAGTTAAAACAGGACATAAAGTGTTAAAATTATTACTTATTTCAAATAGGTTCTATCTTGATAAAAAAAAAAAGGCAGGGAACAACATACACATTTTTCTCAACACTGTTCATCAGTACACAAGTAAATGACCGTTTTGGAGTTTGGGAAAAAGAAACAACAAGAGAGAGCTCCTTGGTTTCCATGTTAAAAAGGATATAAGGACATCAAGAAACCTATTTTCAAAATCAAGGTAGGACAAAATTGTTAAGGCAATGATATTGTAAAATTTCCCAAGGGAAGAACTTTTAGGATTATTATTACGAAGAAACCAAAAGCACATGATGAAAGAGAAATAAGCTTAGTTACAAAACAATTCCTAAGATATTAGTGGAATTATGTGTAGAGAATAAAAGTTTAGGGATATTATCACTGCTCCACCCAAAGATAAAACAAGAATATAAAAATAAAAAATAAAATAAAAAAGCGAAAACTGAAGTTTCAAAAGTATATAATTTCCACTTTTTCCAAGTAGAAAATTCATACAATTCCGTAAGGTTTTAAGTGGAAAAATGATACATTTTTGAAATTTCCGGTAGACAATGATACGCTTTATAAGTTTTTGGTTTTTTCACACTTTCGCTTATCGGCCCTGCATACTTTTCCTAAAAGGATACTATACTATGCAACATAAAACATAATCATTTTAAATGAAACATGGGACAACTTTGAGCAGGCTCATATCAGCAGCTTTTAACTTCCATTTCACTATTTACTGAACTGAACAAGTTTTCTCAATTGCAATGGAATTGTTGAAATAATATATTAAGCTTTAAAAAAAAAAAAAAACTACTGAATTTTCAATCAGCTAAAATTCCTTGATAATTTTTCTAAATTTATGATTCATAGGATATCGAAGCTTTTAGGATTCCTAATGTAATAAATTGGAGGGGCAAGCGCCCACAATGGGTGCCCCTTTAATTCATGTGTTATGCTCTTCGGGGCATAAAGCATGAGTAATGGCCAAGCATTATGGTCAACCCTTATTCATTTGTCTACTCTTGGGATCCTATAAAACGCTCCCCCTCTTCCATTTTAGATGCATCAAGCATCACAACTTGGGGGTATAGTGAGAGATTAATATTACATTCCATCATTGAGAGGTTTTCAAAAGTGCTGTAACATTTTGTCGGACTTTCGGATCATACATGAAGCAACTTCGATTGATCCAACAAATGAAAGGCCAGGTCTATAATATTTATTTTTCTGTTGCGTTAATTAAAAAATATTATCTATGAGGTTGGTATTGCACCTTTCAAGAAATATTTGGCCACAAACAGATTTCAAACTGGAAACATTCATCAATAGATGGTCAAGTTATAAATAAAAGAACTCGTGTCTGTATCATAAATCAGTAAGAAAAGTGTGGGATGAATTTGAGATTTTTATATACCACACATCTATCACAGATTATCAAATTCTACTACAGGGAGTGAGTCAATAATTGCAATATTTTTAGGTCATCATTCTTCCACATCAAAGGAAATAACAACTCATATAAAGCAATTAAGCCCCAAAAGTCAATAAAAGTAACAGGGAAATGCGATGCAGACACACAACCCACCCACCAGTTTAATGATCATACTAACTTTAAACAACAAACAACAAAAAACAAAAATTAAAACAAAAAAAATCAGTCAGATTACTTTTGCTTAGGCTGTGTTTGGTTGGGGGGTTTTGGAGGGGAGGGGAGGGGAGGGGAGGGATTATTTTAAATTTTGTTTGTTTGGTTCAATTTTTTGAAGGGGAGGGGAGGGGAGCAAAATCCCTCCTAAGTCAATTTTAGCTCCCCTCCAAAAGTGGGGGGTTTTGGAGGGGAGAGAAAGTGATGAATTAAAATTTTAAATGTAATTACTAAATTATCCCTACTTATGTTGTTTTACTTTTATTTATAACATGTTATAAGGATAAAATAGTAAATTAGTTTTAAAATCTCTTCACAATCAAACATATATTTAATTAAAAACTCTCCCCTCCCCTCCCCTCCCCTCCTTTGAACCAAACATATATTTAATTAAAATCTCTCCCCTCCCTTCCCCTCCCCTCCATTAAAATCCCTCCCCTCCCCTCCCCTCCCCTCCCCTTCGTTGAACCAAACAGACCCTTAGTTACCATTTCTATTCCAAATGAAATTGATTTGACCTTTTTCTCTAATCATGAAAGTCAAAAAAAAAAAAAATCCAAAACAGTGGGTCTTGTAAAAAATAAAAAAATAAAATAAAAAATCATCACAAATTAGTAATAAAAAAAATACTAAAAATGGATAAATGAAAAAGGAAGGGACCTCAGACGAGATCTTCCCCAAGGCTGCTCATAAGCCCTTCTGTATCTGTTCAATATCTCAGCTTCTGAGTAGGCAACACCATACTTCTCTCCAATTTCTCTATATATCTACAAATATATATATATAATTATTAATCAAATTAAAATATAAATAAATTTGATAACAGAGAGAGAGAGAGAGAAGTAAAACCTGGGCCATGGGCTGAGAAGGAACAAGGAGAGTACCAACAGCGTCAACAAGCAAAGCTTTGTGCGTAATCTCTCCGTAAAGAGAACGCCTATAATCTTCATAGTCTTTCAATCCAAATATCTCCAATCCCACGCCTCTTGATCCAACGGCATCTGTTGCTTCTGCCGCTGAAGATAAACGCCGATAGATTGAGCCATTCCTAAGAGCTCTGTTAAAAATTCTACTCAGTTTGGTTCTTGTCGCCATTAATCTTCCACTTCATTTGCCTAAGCCTTTTATTATTTCTCTTGTTTTTATTTGGAATTGAGTGCCAAGCCAAGAAGAAAGACACCGCTGCCTGCATTGATGCCCATCACACTCATTTATATTACATTCTTGCCACGTGTCGCCTTTACCAATTATATCGAATTTTTTAACTCAATTTCTTTTTTCCTTTTTTATAATTATCCAAATATACTCAGGATTTGTTCTTATTTATAAAATTTGGGCGTTGCTAACATACCATTGGGTATTTGATACCCAAGGATTGTTAGCATTAAAACAAAAACAAAAAAAAAAAACAAAAAAAAGAGTAATTGGTTGCTACAACCGGTTGCAACCACTTACTCAAAAAAAAAAAAAATTAATTATTTTTTATTAAATAAATTATAAAATATTGATAAAAAAAATTAGATAAAAAATTTATTGTAAGTTTTAAAAAAAAAAATTTATAAAATATTGAAAAAAATAAAATAATATAAAAAATTTATTTTTATAAAATATTGATAAAAATAAAATAATATAAAAATTTACTGCATATTGATTGGTGAAAGTTGCAAGTTTAATGGTAGACGTTACATATTCAATGGTCATAGTTTCAGGTGCGATTTTCGAGGCAGATGCAAATGCATGTTATTCCTAAAATTTCAAGTCCAATTGTTTCATTTTGCATGTTTATTGCTAAAGGTTTCATCTTCGAAATATTGCATATTTATTGGTGAAAGTTGCAAGTTTAATATTAGAAATTGCATATTCAATGGTCATAGTTACATGTGCGATTTTCGAGGCAGATGCAATTGCATGTTATTGCTAAAATTTCAAATCCAATGGTTTCATTTTGCTTTGTTTATGCTAAATGTTTCATCTTCGAAATATTGCATATTTATTAGTAAAAGTTGCAAGTTTAATAGTAAAAGTTGCATATTCAATGGTCATAGTTACATGTGCGATTTTCGAGGCAGATGCAATTGCATGTTATTGCTAAAATTTCAAGTCCAATGGTTTCATTTAGCATGTTTATTGTTAAAGGTTTTATCTTCGAAATATTGCATATTTATTGGTGAAAGTTGCAAGTTTAATAGTAGAAGTTGCATATTCAATGGTCATAGTTACAGATGCGATTTTCGAGGCAGATGCAATTGCATGTTATTGCTAAAATTTCAAGTCAAATGTTTCATTTTGCATGTTTATTGCTAAATGTTTCATCTTCAAAATATTGCATATTTATTGATGAAAGTTTCAAGTTCAATAGTAGAAATTACATATTCAATGGTCATAGTTACAAGTGCGAATTTCGAGCCAGATGCAATTACATGTTATTGCTAAAATTTCAAGTCCAATGGTTTCATTTTGCATGATTATTGCTAAAGGTTTCATCTTCGAAATATTGCATATTTATTGGTGAAAGTTGCAAGTTTAATAGTAGAAGTTGCATATTCAATGGTCATAGTTACATGTGCGATTTTCGAGGCAGATGCAATTGCATGTTATTGCTAAAATTTCAAGTCCAATGGTTTCATTTTGCATGTGTATTGCTAAATGTTTCATCTTCGAAATATTACATATTTATTGGTGAAAGTTGCAAGTTCAATAGTAGAAATTGCATATTCAATGGTCATAGTTACAGTTGTGAATTTCGAGGCAGATGCAATTGCATGTTATTGCTAAAATTTTAAGTCCAATGGTTTCATGTTGCATGTTATTGCTAAAGGTTTCATATTCGAAATATTGCATATTTATTAGTGAAAGTTGCAAGTTTAATATTAGCAGTTGCATATTCAATGGTCATAGTTACATATGCGATTTTCGAGGCAGATGTAATTGCATGTTATTGCTAAAATTTCAAGTGCAATTGGTTTCATCAGGCATGTTTATTACTAAAGGTTTCATCTTCGAAATATTGCATATTTATTGGTGAAAGTTGCAAGTTCAATAGTAGAAATTGCATATTCAATGGTCATAGTTACAGATGCGAATTTCGAGACAGATGCAATTGCATGTAATTGCTAAAATTTCAAGTCCAATGGTCTCATGTTGCATGTTTATTGTTAAAGGTTTCATCTTAAAAATATTGCATATTTATTTGTGAAAGTTGCAAGTTTAATGGTATACGTTGCATATTCAATGGTCATATTTATGCGCCCTAACACAAATATTGAGTGGTTTTTTTCTATTTTTTTTTGCTGGGTTTTTAATTTATCTAAAAACAGCTCTTACGTTATGCTAGGGCGCATAATTTTCGTAGTATGAAAATGAATTTTTATTAATTACATAAGATGAGCATTTTTTAAATTATATTTGTTGCCTTTTAAAAAAACATCTTATGTTATGTTAGAGCGCATAAACTATTTACTTAGAATTAGGTACGTCAACGGTTGGATATCCGATCATTTTGGATAACTACTAAAGTTAATGAGCATGAAGAACAATTTTTATATTTTGTTCATAAATTTTTATTAATTACATAAGATGAGCATTTTTTTGAATGAGCACAAGTCAATAATCTTGAAATCTACTTATAATTTTCGTTAATTACATATGTTAATGAGCATGCAGATGGGTTTTATACTTTTTATTTCTGCTTACAATTTGTATTCATTACGACAATTATTATTTTGATTCACTTATTAAACGAAACGAATCGATCTCGATTTCGTCTTTAATTGTTATGAGTTTGAAGAAATGTATTCGTTAAATAAATGGCTAATTACCTTTGAAAAAATAATATTTTTCAATTAAGATTCCAGTAATTATGGCTAATTACCTTTGAAGAAATGTATGCATGTTTCATTATCATTATTTAATTATTATATTTGAAGCATAAAATATTTATTGCATATTTTATGGTTAAAAGTTGCATCTCAATGGTAAAATTACATATCAATGGTGTCAAGTTTCATGTTATTGGTCATATCTAACTATTACTTTTTATTCAATATCATGTTTAATGCTTCGATTTCAATCACAATTTCGATCTTGATTTCATGTTTAATGGTTATAAGTGAATTCAAAAAGATGAAACTGTGGGACACAGAAACTGGACGACGCATGTTGTTCCGAGCTCGCGGCCCGGTTGGGAGTACAGAGTAGCCACGGGGGACTAAACCAGAGAATAATGGAGTCGCCACCCGTGTGAACCGGGAAAATGAGATTTAAGGCCGCACTCACCCCTCGCAAGGGAAGACCTCAAACCGTTGGGTTCGGAATGGTCCCTTACTTATGTTACTTGTAATGAAAGGATTTGTGTGATAATTTAATCAAGCTTAAGTAACACTTATTTCCAAGAGTATCATGCTTCTAATTCACACATACAAAAATAAAACTTACACCTAAATTTACATATATTTCACATCTGAGATTGCATGCTTGAAAGTACATCAAAGTGGCAACAAACATACGACTTCATTGGCATATTGTATTCACGCGCACAAATACACACTAACCACGCAAGCACACATGTGAGCACTTTTCCAAGTGGTACGTGGAATTGTATCCCAAGTACAGACCGCACTACCGTCCATTCAGAATCGGCTACGGAATTTATGTCTGGGTTTCCATCCGATATACCACAAGAAATAATACTCAAATGTTATCATGACATAGATATATAAATTGTAATACGTTAAGCCAAGACTAAGGTAAATGATACAACCAATGGAATAAACATGCTTTTCATTATGATGCGTACAAAGACAAGAATAACTATATGGGATTTCATGATACATGCATGAATGGTGTAGCTGGCCTTACGCGCGGGCTGAGACTAATAAGTGGCATTTAGGGCGCGGTTTCAGGCAGTGGATAGGTAACAAACTAGGCAGTGAGGGGCATAGAACTGGGCAGTGAGGAGTGTTGGATTGTGGCAGTTTTTAGGGGCTGATTTGCGGCAGTGAGTGAGGGTTTATGTGTGATTATTTGAGCATGGGGGCTGGATGTGAGTGGGCTATGAGTGGTAACAAATTGAAGGGCTTATGTTGCGTTGTTACGGCGTGCGTGAAGGGAGCAATGTGAGTGAGCTACGTGAATTGGGATGCGGCGTTGTCGTTAAGTGAGAATTGTGTAGAGGGGGCAGGTGGCGGTAAAGGGACTTGGCGTGAAGGCTTTATGGCAGGCTACGTTGGAGTGTGAAGGGCATGGGATATGGGTACACCAATGACAATAGGTCGAGCCAAGACAGGGATAAACGATGCAATCAATAGATGAAAGACACGGCAAATATCGTGGTAAAGGTAGCCTTTTAGGCTTTTCTTCCAAAATGAAGAACCTTTTAATCCAACACAATAAGCCCATGCGCCTTTCGTTACAATGAATACAAAGATAAAGATAACTATATGAAATTTCATATACCCGATTGAACACATCTTACATTCAACCGAGCATATATCAACCGGCGCGGCAAAGTATCATGGTAAAGGATTTTAACCCCTCCAAATATGGGACCTTTAATCCGACTTACTACGCCCATGCGCTCGATCGCATCATGCATACAAAAATAAAGACAATCATATCAAACTTAGTATGTCCGATTGAACATATCTTTCATCCAACCGAACACACATCAACCGGCGCGGCAAAGTATCATGGTAAAGGATCTTAACCCCTCCAAATAGGGGACTTTTAATCCGACTTACTAAGCTCATGCGCTCGATCGCATCATGCATACAAAAATAAAGACAATCATATCAAACTAAGTAGTCCGATTGAACATATCTTACATCCAACCGAACACACATCAACCGGCGCGGCAAAGCATCGTGGCAAAGGATTTTAACCCCTCCAATAGGGGACCTTTAATCCGACTTACTAAGCCCATGCGCTCGATTGCATCATGCATACAAATAACATGCGGAATTCAAATGACGAAAAATAAATAAATCAAAGCAATATAAAACAAAAGAAAATGTCGTTTACGCAAACGGTACGTGGAGTTGTATCCCGAGTACAGATCATACTACCGTCCATTCGGAATCGGCTATGAAATTTATGTCCGAGTTTCCATCCGATATACCGCGAGAGTTGACACATCTTTCGTTTTATTCCAAAGCCACAACATACAATATCTCATAATCCATGCATATTTATCTACTCAAGGGCCACAACATGCATTTCGACATAACAATCATGCAAGCAATACTCAATAAATAATACAAATAAAACAAAAAATGAATGTGGAAAATACCCTCAGGTCTAACCTTTTATGTTGACTTTCGAACTCGCGTTTCACGGCCGTCGGAAGGGCTATCACACCGCAACTTTTCTGGTTCACTGGTTTGCGTTTTACCTCGCTGTTTCGCTGCTCAAGCTACTGTTTTGACTCCATTTTGCTGCTGTTTCCTCGCGGTTTCGCTACCGTATTATTGGTCACTGTTTCATGAGTATAGGGGACTGTTTTGGGTGTTTTTTTGTGGGTTTTAAGTGCAGTATTTTTGTTACTGGTTTGGGGATTTTAGGGACTGTTTTGAGGGCTAATATTTTTGGTAATAATGCAGTTTTTAGGGTAGTTTTCGGTAATATTAGGGCTAAAAGAAGTGCAGTTTTTTGGTAATGCAGGGAGGTTTACGGGGCTGTTGTTTCGGTGATATAGGGAGGCTTATGGGCTGCTGTTTGTTGATTGGGAAGAGGCAGGGGCGTGTACGTTTTATGAGAGAGAGTTGAGTGCGATTGCTTTGTTGAAGTGGTGAGGGTAAGTGGCTTATGGGTTTAGGCGTGAAGGGTGCTCTTGTCGTTTTGTTTGTTGGCTTGTAAGGTGCCGTGAAGCTTGATAGTGGAAGCTATGTGGCTTACGTTTAGTTGAGTGGCGTGAAAGGTGTCGAGGCCATGTGAGGCTGGTTGATCAAAGTTTTCTATTATGATGAGTTAAGGGGCTGTTGAGTGGCGTGCATGGCTCAGAGTTAGGGTTAGGGACGTGTGAAGGGTTTATATACTCATGGGGGGATGAAGCCGTGGAGGGTAGTGAAGGTTTTTTGCTTTTGTTGTGTTTTGCCGTGTGAGTTGTGTCCTGTCCAGGGAGTGCATGTCTTGGTTAGGGGTTATTTATATAGAGAAGGGTTAGGGCTACTCCTTGTCTCACAAGGAAGGGTTTTGATTTAGTGTTGAGCAAGGAAAGTCAAAGATTGAGGGGGGGACAAATTTGGTTCAAATTAGGAAGGTTGAATATTTTTTTTTTTATTACAATACAAATCTACAGATATATAATCTGAAATCTACTGGAATATTGAATACAAACATTGAGTACATCCAGAATTCTACGTCTACTAGAGACGAAACATCAACTCCCACTCAAATATGGGGAGAAATCTACCACTCTCAAATTGAGAGAAATAAATTTTGACTCCCTGCCACTGCAGGGAGTCGAACTTGTGCTCTCCCATTGGGGAGAGAGGAAGGTTGAATATTTGATTGGCTTGGTTTAGGAATACAATTTGTTAGATTATGAAGTCAATATTTTTAATTGGTTATGATTGATTTTAATTAGGCATAATATTTGTTAAGTTAGGAAGTTACAATATTTTAATTTGGTATATTATATTTTATGTCTTATTTAATTTGGTAAATGGTTCAATTACATTATTTAATTAATATTTAATTTAATTGGGTTGTATTTTGAGGGCCTTGGGCGTGTGGGCCAAGTGTGGTGGGCTATGTGTTGTGTTGGTTTGGTGAGTGGGTTTGGGCCAAGGTTAAATGGTTATGGGTATTTTAGGCTAAAGGTGCTTTAAAACGGAGGTCCAACGAGTGAGCCTGGAGCTAAACAAGCGAATAAACTTTAACAAAATACCAATTCCCTTCCGACAACCGTTTCCCGCAACTTTCTCGACTAAAAATGTAGTGTCTCCAAATGAGACTCATCATAGGGACTCACATGTAAAAATGCAGTGCCTACAGAAACATCACAATTGAATGAGCACAAAATTATTGGTTTTGTTGCATGTTTAATAATTAAAATAACATGTTCAATGGTCTTACTTGCTCTTCAGGAACGACTTTTTCTCAAATTTTCTCTCTATGAGCTATTTCATCTCAAAAAAATAAACTTCCTCTCCATGTAAAGTAGCCGATCGTGGTAAAGTAGATTAATGGAGAAATTGTTGAAGTTATTTTGAGAGCCTATAAATTCAATTATGTTGAGAATTTGTTCGTTTGACAAGCCGATGCACAACATTTCAAGGATTCCCATCAATATTTTTGGAACATCTTCACAGACTTGTTACGAAAACTGCACATAGTGGCCTTACTCCATATAACACTATATTCAATATTTAGATTTTATGTTTGGATGCTGTAATCAATATGTACCAATATTTTTGGATGTAATCAAAATGTAGCAATTACATCTAATTGAACTAATATTTTTGGATGGTATAATTTTGGACAGATTTTTCAGTAAATGCATACATAATTTTTAGCCATATTAGACATTTTTTGAGTGTATAGAAAATACATACATAATTCAAAGCTTCATACTAAAATGTCTAGAGTTCACATGCAAAATCTTTTAGTAATTCACTCTCCTAAAACACCACCACTCTATATTCTCTCCATACAACCCACAGTCCGCAGAAGAATGGTGTAGTGAAAATTAGAAAATGTAGCCAATGTCAGCGAACAAGACACAGAAAATGAATTGTTCTATAAAAAATGTTATTAATAATGAAGGTGGAAGTAGTATGAGGGGGACTAGTGAATCTGCACAAACATATTGGATGCCATCGACACTAGAAAGTTCAATAGGTGTTAAGAATGTATTATATTTTTACTTTGTTAATATTTTCGATAGCAAAATTAATGACTAGAGAAATATTTATAGGTTTTACAAGTGAATCATTGTAATCCATATGTACCAATATTTTGGATGTAATCAATATGTACCATAATAATCTAATTGACAAATATTAGATAGTTTTTTAGTCTACATAAAATGTATTTATAACTCGGGCTTTCTGAGAGTCATGCTGTTCCAAATGATATAAACAAGTTAAAGAAACTAGTAAGTATATACCACCCAAGAAAATCAACATAGTAAATAAATTAATATCTGGAACTGTGATGCTCTCCCAAGCAGTTGAATATCAAAAGAAAGTTCAACGTGATAGTTCCATCTTACAAATCAAGCCCAACTAAAAATAAGCAGTAGCAGTAGCAGTAACAGTATACTCTAAACTTTTTAAGTATATATACCACCCAAGGAACTCAACTCAGTAAATATATACCATCCAAAAAAATTAAGTCAGTAAATAAATTAATATTTGAAACTGTGATGTTATCCCAAGCACTTGAATATCAAAAGAAAGGTCAACGTGATAGTCCCATCATACAAATCAAGCCCAAGTAAACATAAGCAGTAGTATTAATGGTTTACTCTAATTGTAACAAAAAAATCATGTACTAGATAAGTTTGCCGGGCCGACTCTCGGAATATCCATAAATTTAAAAATATAGATCCCACAATCATAATTGTTGGGTTAGATTGGAACTCTTATACCACCGTATACTTAGAAAGTCAAGATGCTCCACCGTTATATGAATATATTCAATATATAACTACGGAGGATAACATCTAGAGCTTGCAACTAAATGAAAAAAAAATGGTTATAATCAAAATATACCACATATTAGACATACAATCAAATAAAATAAATAATATATTATAACAGTAGATGAAATTACAATAATATTCACTTGAATTTGTCATTTACGCAATCGACGACCACTCAGCAATGAAACCTCCAATATGAAAGTCCACAGCTGCTTCTTTACCGCATATGGTTTATTTTCTCTTCCTTTGCAGTTCATTGAAAAAATTTCCCATGTGGGGCAATGCATACCATAGAACAAAAAAAGCATTCAAGATTGCGAGCACTAAAAGCCTGGTGCTCCAATGATATGCATAATATAATATTTCATAAAAAACTACAATTGTACTGATATGACTAGTGTTCAGTTGTGTGACAACAGTTTCCTTCAAAGGGGGAGTAATTTTTCCCTTGGTCGAATTCATCTCTCTCTTTAAGTTGTTCCTATATTGAAGCAAATTTCGGCTAAGGAGTTGTGTGATACTCTTTATGGTCGAAATTCACCCTCTATCTAATACGCACATAGTAAAATAATAAGAAAGAAACATAATCATCAATGGTAAAGTTTAGTAAAGTATGTTAGAAATCACTAATTAAAATTCCATGCATAACACATTACAATGTTTCTAGCAATTTCAGTTAAAAAAAGGCAGACATAAGTATTTCAATTTAAATTAACTTGCTTGAAATCATGTACTTAAAATCCCATATTTAAAAAGCAGAAATCGATAAAAAAAAATATATATAAATGATAAATATTTGGTTCATAATTTATCATGAGAGCCTTACAATAATTCAGACTTCAATCCTCCAATCCTTCTGCTCAAAAAGCGAAATCTGAATGCGAGTTTTCTGCATTCAAATAAAAAATGAGCATATTTAGCCAAAAACCTAACAATCCATGAACAAAAAACCAAATTTAAGTAGACCCAGAAGAAAGAATCAAGAGATACAGTGGTCTGCTTTGAAGGAACCTGGAAATCAAGTTCTGGCATCACATAAAAAATATGGAAACAGAGAGGAAAGGAAATCAGCAAACATTATAAACCCTAAAAAGCCCAAAAAAAAGAAGAAGGTAAAATTAGTGAATGAAAAAGCAGACAATGGGTTGAGTCATAATTCTCTTAACTTTGGTGTTCGCCATTGTTATCGAATTCACGGGGTTATGATTGAGAATGAACTAGATGAAAAACCCGAGATAGAGCAAAATCACTTCCAGCAGTAGGACGACTTCGCAACTCACAAGAAGATGACCTGATCTTTATAGCTGATACCCACAAAAATCCAGCGACAGCATTGAGGATGCGGTAAAACAACGACGGAGTTGAACAACGATGATGAAGCAGAACCTGTGAAACGGCGTCGGCGTCGGTCAATATTGATGGCAACAAATTCGGGGGAAATGGTTCCTCATATGCCAGAGAGAGAGGGGGGATTGGGGGAATTCAGTTGTGTGGGTGTGGTGGGGGAAAGAGAAAGACTTTTATATTTTAAGTAATTATTACCGGTATAGCCAATTTTTTAAATGGACGGTTGGATCACTTTAGAGTGATCCAATGGTCAGAAATCCAGCGGTTTATGATACCTCTGGGTAGGGTGGGTATCAGATCAGATCAAATTAGATCTGATCCGATTCGATCTGATTTGATTGGATCGAATCGAATCGGATTCGATCTGATTATCAAATCCGATCGAATTGAGTTGGTCCGGTTCGACGGATTTCGGATCGGATCGGATTTTATCCGATCTGCTGGAAATTTTTTTTTTTTTAATATGCAAAACGACGTCGTTACATATTAAATAAAAAAATTGAATTATTCCGGATCAGATTTTATCTGATCCGCTCGATTTTTTGTCTCAAAACCAGATTATGGTTGCAGTTTGTGGTCATGTTGTTTGTACTGTGTACTGAATTCGGATCGGATCGGACCAATCCAATCCGAAATCATCATATTTCAGATCGGACCAATCCGATCCGAAATAATTCGAATCGGATCGAACCAATCCGATCCGAAATAGGATGATTTCGGATCGGATCGAGTTCGATAAGATGATCCGGTCCGAACGAATCAAACATCTCAGAGCATTTCAGATCGGATCGGATTCGGTTCGATCCGATCCGAATTCGATAATGCCCAGGGCTACCTCTGGGTACCTTAGACGTGCCCATAAAATTTAGATAAAAAATCATCATAGACTCATCCTGTTAATTTTTCGGGACAAGAAGTCTTCACATATCTCTGTAGATTTTGTCCCGTCACATTAAATCTCGTCCCATCAATTAAAGTTCTATCATATTTTGTGTCTCGATCTATTCTGTTAAAAATTTCAAGACATTTTTTGCCAATTCTATTTGAAATCAAGATAATAAAATGTCTCAAATCCCATTATCAATCCTAGCTATTACTAACTTCATTAATCCATTCGAATGATCAATGCATATAATTAAAACAAATAATTATCACTGAATCGGTTGAATGTAATCTGTTGATTACGTAAATTGAATCTATAAATGATTTCATGTCAACAATGAAGAATAGAGTGAAGTGGTTTCTTGAATATGACAACATGAGATTCCATAAATAGAATTAGACATTAACCTGAAAACCAGAGAGAACGAGAGATGGGCGCAAAAACCTCATCAGTGAAAAAATTTGGAGATGGATAAGGACCAAACAACCCAATGAGGCAAAGGAATAATTTTTGTCTCATGTCTTCCGTAGTGTTATTATATGTCATTTTGAAATATTTTCCTTTTTTTCGTTGTTCATCTTCTATTAAGTTAGAGATTATATTATTTGGAGAAAATCAAGCATTTTGTGAAATGACACGAGACTAGACAAAGAGAGCTCAATGAACTCCTATCAGAACTAGTCTCCAGGACCTCCTACCAGAACAAATCTTCAGGACCCAAGTTAGAGTCTGACAACAAAGCCTGTCATCGGAGTTTGATAACATGACTCGTCACTATAGTATGAAATCAGGACCTCCATCTGAGTATGAATTTAGGGCTCACCAATAAAAAGTCCATACTAGGGCTGACTTCAACAAAGGAAACCATAAGTCACACAGAGAATATGCCCGAAATATCAGCCTCATGATGACGCAAATCTCCCAAACAAAGAGTCAGACAACCTATTAATTACTTTTCGTTTCTTTAAGCTAGACAACCGCCTAGAATAATGCAGTTCCGAGATTCTAGAGATTGGGCCAGCTAATGAGAAACGTGAATAAAATGTAACTGCTGTCAGTTTTATTTTTCTTGTAATGGAGTATTATAAACAATGAGAGAATCCCGAAGAACAATGGATCACATTTTGATAACGAAGCAATAATATAAAACTTCTTGTCATTCTCTGTATTTTTTCAATTTTATTCTATTGTTTATGGAGTTTAGAGAATAAAAAATTGGCGCCGTCTGAGGGGAAACTGAGACGTAAAATTGTGTTTACGGTTTTCTGCAATCACCCCACACAGCTTCGACAAATACACTGAGAAGTTAGACCCAGTTATTCACCTGGTTCAATTTTGACAGAGGCTCACACTGGAACTACCAACGAGGCTCTGATGTGCAAGTTGTTCACCAGCACTCTCGCTTGCAACGCTCTCTCTTAGTTCCAGCAATTTCCAGAGAGATCCATAGGGAGATTTGTGTTGGGGTTTTGGGTGAAGGGCGCAGCGGAAGCGCGGTTCGGGCGAAATCGTAATTTAAAACTTTTTTAAATTACCGAATAAATTATTCAATATCTAATATGAATAATTTATTCATTTTTCACCTAAACCTATTTATTCAATATCAAATATTGACATAAATAAAGTTGAAACCTCGCGAAACTTTTACGAAAACGATTTTTCCGCAAAATGACGCAAAACGCGTTTTTGACCGAACCGACTACCCGACACTTATGGAGACTGCCCAGGTCAGCCCCAATAGTGTCAGGGCAGTTCATGGGCTGCCTGAACAGTGACGGATTCACTGTTTGGACAGCCGTCACCCAGTTGGCTCAAAATCCACCTGGTAACGCCGTTTTTGGCCGTTTTTACTTATTTCAACTCCGAAACACTTTCCGGCAATTGTTCCAACTCCAAAAACACATCCATTACATTCATATGACATCAAATTCATCACAAAATTTCCAGTTTTTCCACGTCAAAACAGTGAGGAAAAATAGTCCACAAAACATGCCTTAAATCCAATTTCATCACAACTCTAGAATGGCAACCAAGTTGTCCAACCACAAATTGAACCTAATTACCTTAATCTAATACAATATATATATATACACATGCATCTATCAATACTCAAAGCCCCAAATTTTTGAGATAAAAATAATTCTACATCATATGTAAACAACAAGAATAACAAAAGAAACAAATTTCACAATTGGAGAATATTAAAGATTACCTTTAATCTTCAAATATCCTTCAATTTCCTTTTATTCTTGCTTATTTTTCTTCTAAAAAATCCTTTGGGTATGCTTGGTGGCTGAGTTTCACGTTGGAGGAGGCTAGAAATGTTGGTCAACACCCACCAAATGAAAGAAAATAATTTTTCTTTTCTTATCTCAAAGTGGCGTGAATAATAGCCTTTTAAAAGGCAATAATTAAAACAATTTTAATTAAAATAAAAGACTTGGCAAATGCTTATGACACATGGCATAATATTTACCATATATTACTATTAATATATTTTAAATAATAGTGCAACTTTTACACATTTAAATCAAATAATAAAAGTCAAATAATTATTATTTAATTTACATGTGTCATCAAATAATTTACCAATTAATGTGTATCTAATCTAATTATGTATCAAATACAAATACACATTAAAATAATCTCAGCATGTGTAATTTTGTTTACTGATTAAAGATTCGAATTAACTAATTTAATCCGTAAAATATAAGAATAATCAATATTATCCATAACGCGTTGCCCAAGTGCTCAACGAGTACACTTCATATTGTGGGACTCTATAAGTTTAGGTTTATCCGTCACGAAATCCAATTTCGTGTCCATAATTCACCCACTCATGAATTATGACGACCACAGATAATCTCGCTAAACTATGCAAGTCGAGGTCATTACATACGTATAATCCCTCCGTCACAGGCTATCCGTATTATACCTGGGATATAGATAACAACGTCAAATCCATTCGGTACAATACAATCGACTTTTAATTTGCGATCTCTAAATAGCACTCGGAACTAATTTCCGAAGTTATACCACCGCAATGGATTTACTAGATCGTAAACACGTGAGGATGCATATGCCATGTACACAGGACTGACGGATCATGTCTTAATACGCACTGGATATCATGAGCATCAGTCCACACCCAACGAACAGGCGGAGGTCTGATCTAAATAGATTGGTGACGTGACTGCCATGAAAGTGTGGAGGATAACTCATATATCCCACTGTGGTATCTCAAGTCAAAGAACCACTATGCTCGCTCAACTCGAGAAGGTTCTTATTGACGTTAGTGTACCATTTATTAGGAAACCTTCAGTGAGTCATTCAGTGTCTTATCAGATAAACACCTACATGTCTATACGAGTCTCCTAAGACTCATGGTTCACTGGGATAAACCATCGGACCAAGTCACGATATACGACATGTACTAGTCTAAGCGGATTTTACTAACCGACCAGTGTTAGTAAATCTTGACCAGGAACTTTATTTAAATATGTACATCTAATAGTGCGCTTCCCAATGTCAATTACAAACTACGTTGTAACTGCGCACTATACTGTAAATTCTAGGGTCTTTGTCTAATATACACGTATCACTAAACCAGATTTAGTTTTGATCTAATCGTAATCAGATATCTAATCGTAAATAGATCGAATAAATGTATAAAAGACAAGGGTGCTACCATTAAATTAAGTAATAATATGGAATATAGAATTGCTCGTATTCATGAATTGGACATAAATACGATCCGGATTGGCACTCTGAGCACCAACCCTAATAATTTCTCCCACTTGCTCTAGTGCCAATCCATGGTATCCTATACACATCTTAATGTGTATCGCATACTCATGGCCCTCAAGAGCTCACTAGCACTCAAGAGGTAGGCAACAACAAGTAAGTCTGCTTTAACAAATCAAGTCTGTCCAACAAACCCAACTGTTTTCCTAAGCCAGCATCATTCATATTTTGCAGATTCCAAATTCCACGTCAATATGACTCAGACACTCTATCAGTATTGTGCTATAACTACTGAGTTGTCTGTGTATTTAGAAATCAAATCCAAATACTATGAGACAATTGCAAGCACTACACTAACATGAAACTTCTAATCTATAGGGTCACTATGCAACTTCATAAGTCAATACTTCATAAGTTGCAACTGATTCCACTAGTTTAGTAGAATCAATGGTGACACTCCCACTGCATCCTTTCTAACTTTATATGACATAGACCATATAATGTTATAATTAGGATCAAAACTAATCTGACCTTATGGTTGCTGACTAAATTCTACATGAATAAGAAACTCGTTCAAAGATCACAAAGAACATGTTTCAAGATCCATCATATGGTCTGCAACATATCAAAATAACTCGTAACAATTACGATTAAATTGATATCTTTAATTGCACATAATATGGTATTCATTACGCCATCATCTTATGATGCATAAGATTGACTAGACATTCCAATCAATATGTCTTTCGACAAAGGAAAAATCATTTACAAAAGATGAATACTATATACATAAAAGACATGTTAACTGTCAAACAGTTATACTAACTGTCATATAGATAGTCTTGTTGTGTCATTTATTAGATCATATCTAATATGCGACTAATGGGAGTATCTCACAAGTCTCTTAGTTTTATATCTTATATAAAACTTTATATCAAATATATCAGAGACTACTCACACAGTTTCCACGGAGAAAAGAAGACTTAGGATATATAATACTAGATAGAAATTTGTACGCTCCCACTGACCCTACTGAAAAATACGTATTCTCTATACTTCGATAAAACCACACAATCTAACCGTTATCGAAATCAGAGAACACGAATTTCCGGAAAACTTATATGAGTCTACAATAGGCTCCATAAGCTAGTACATCAAACTGTGATCTTAGCAGAATAAAAACTCTAGGGCCATTCTAGAATGAATTCTTCAAACAAAGAAATTACGACGAATCTCTCATTCGAAGAAATCACTCAAGAACGCCACTTTGCATTCTTTAGCCAAAATACATACTTTAATATCAACATTAACCAACAGGTCCTTAATTATTCAATAAGTGCGACTAGAGACATGTATTCTCACAATCTACAATAGATCACTGAGTATAAATTTTCTCACTGTCATACTATAAAGGTCAAACCTTTATCAAGCTCACTTCGCTTTTGCTGCGCAAATAATTTACACATTTTATGAACTATTCATAACGACAGCTTAATTAAGTTCAAAACTTGATCGTAGTAAGCTACGAATAATTTAGATCTATGGTTCAATGCTGATTTCCGAAATCGATGTCAAATATCGCTCTCACTATAGTTATAGGATAATTTTCTTCGATAAGAAAACAACAGAATCATTAAGTATCAAATACTTTGTAAATGATTCTGACATCCTATTAAACTTATACGGAAGTTGTCTAAGTGTCTTTTCATCTTATTAATTATGTAGTTCCATTACCGTTTATCATTCTCACATTTGACTTCAATAAGTCAAGTCTTTTCTACAATTGTCAACATTTGATGTTACATACCAAGTAATAAAACAATTTTATTACTCGAGATCGTAGAAAAGATATTCTATCAAATAGAATACAATATTCCATTAAATAGAATAAATGATAAACCTTTCACTTGTACCTCCGAGGCGTAAGTACTTTCAATTATATAACCATTATACAAAATAAAGTTTCAAATCTCAAACTTTTCAAGATTCGAATTTTCTATTATACATATCATATATGTAACTGTAGAAATAAATGGAACCTTAATTAAAAAGATGATTTAGTGTTACCGGAGCATAACCCCTAAGAGTATTGAAACTAATTCGGTAACACTCAATATCAACGAATCAAATCATATAAGATTCGATAACTCCCACTGACCAATTCCATCACAATGGAATCGTGGAAGTTTAATATTGAGTAAGAACCACATTCATTAAATAACTTTAGAACTAATTTCCATAAATTCATGTGTTTGATCATATCGAACATCCTTGAACAATTCAAAGACTCACAATGAATTTTATAGTTTTCAACACTACAAATAGAATATCTTTGAACTATTCAAAATATTCTATCCACATTTCATCAAAGACATATTGAAAGTTCTCGAACCATTCAAGATGCTCAACACGTTCTCTATTAGAAACACGTAACTAAGTCATGGAAAATCATTAACTAAGTTACAGAGTATAGAAAACTATCTAAGGCAATTATTAATTCATTAAACCACATACATCCAATGTATTAGTTTAATAAATCTGTGGTCCAATGACGATCATTGGTTAAATGAGATTTAATCACACCCTGAATACAATATTCATTAAATGGATAAGGATATATGATGTGATCTCGTATCAGACCATCGTTTACCATAAGGAACAAGCATATAATGCTTCTGTGATAAAAACTCATAAAACACGTTTCTAAGTTATTTAGTTAACCGAATATATTTCTTAATGTTTATCTTTTATCAATGACACTACTAGTCATATTAAAATATGTAACAACTGTTTATACAGAATAAGTAACTATCCAATAGTCACAAGTTCTGATATCAAATATCAAAACAGTTATTAAAAATTATTTTAAATAACTAGACGGGAGATCTGGTATCCAATACCTACAGTTGTTGTATTGTGAGAATCAATATTCTCTATACACAACTATACACATCTCTTTTCTTTAGCTTTATAATTTGCGTTCAATTATTCACAACAATTGCAAATGATTGATTAGCAAACTGTGTCAGACACGTGACTTCTAAAAAGTCATTAAAGCCAAGAAACATCATTATAAGATAAACAAATACTAAAGGGGTTTTCTTAATGCCAGTCAAGAATCTTGAGACGTGAACTGATTCAAGTCAATTCTTACTGCATAAGAAACAATTCTTTCAAGACTATTATATCCTAACAGATATCTATTTAGATTACCTATCGTGACTTAGTAACTAAGTCACAAACCATCTTGATTTACAAGGAAATCGGAACAAAAGTTCCCGATGGTTTCAACTAATCTAACAATATCTAAGTCTACTGTCTTTCTAGAACCTATTCTAGAATAATGCAACCATAAGTAAAGTCAGAAAACATATTCAAGTCATAAGCATGCAATGGATTAGAATTATAATTCTATAAACAACATAGAATGAAAGGAAAACAAAACAGAATTTTCCAAAATATTACACACTGCTTAAGTTATGGATTTTAAACCTAATAGTGTCTCCCACTACTTTACGTAATACCATAATCCCCAACGGACAACGTGTATTCAATAATTAAATCGAATTCCATAGTGAGAGTTGGATCCCATGAATATATTTCGACTCACAGCTTTGGCACGATCTCGCCAACGTATATTCATTAGGTAGACAACTCTTTGTCAATCACTCACCAGTGACTCCTGATTTTGGTCCTGACCGTTTCTCGTTATGACAGCTTTGGTATATTCACAATGAGGCGTATCAAGGCTTCACTTGTCAATCAAAAACTCAAGCTACTGGTGTAGTCCTGACAGCTTTGGCACATTCAGGATTTCTACTTTCACTTGAATTTGTCCAGTTTCAATATACTGTTGGACAATTATGACCCATAGCATTACTATTTTGTAAAGGACATGGTCTTCTTGTACAAAATTAACTATGTGACAGAGGAAATTGCTCTTTTATCATTTTGTAATTGGATTACTTAGATATATAAATGATAAAAGTCCATATGATTAGTACCAGATTAATAAGATATGAGACAGTATTAATCCATGAAAGGTTTAATCATTAATATCTCTAGTCGTAGTATTATCGAGACTAGACATCAATAATGCGGAATAGGCTAGTATCGCACTTGTGCGCGTTATGGAAGCTTAACAGACATAGTTCTCATATATTTAAGTATTAGATACTTATGCAAGTGTGATAGGAGGTTATGTTTGCCGATGGAACGGGAATAGCTTCGCTCTGGATAGACCCATCAGAATCTCATTGGTAGTATGACTATGTGTCTATGGGAATCTGAATCAGGGTAGGTGTATTTGGTCTTAACCTGAGACTTGCATCGCTAATACTTGCGACAATCAGTATGCTTTGGTTTTGGTCGCCCGGGGCTTTAACAGGTTCTGTGTATGCCTCTTCTGGGTATACTGAGAATCGTAGTGTATTGGGAGTGATGTCAAGATGGAAGTATCACTTCAGTCAAATGGAGATGATGATCACGTAGGATACGGAACTGGTACTCTTAAGTACTGCAGTCATCGGGATAATATGACTAGGTCATGATTATCCGATTATAGAGACTAGTTGTCAGTGATCCGGTATATGTTTCGTATAGGGCAGACACAATTCCAGCCCCAGGCCTAGCATGTGACATCTGATATTGGATCGTAGTACGCAATACAATGTATACTACGCCTAATAAAGATTATATATTCCTTTAAAGAATATTTCTGGAGAATTGGGTAGGCACGGTGCTTTGCAAGAAGCCAACCATGTCTTGTAAATCGATAAGAACGTGGTACCGGGTACGCACGTGTTCGGATAGTCCGATGACCGTATTTACTGCCAACATATCCATGGATCTCTTGGGTCGCTTCCCAAATATTCATCGATGAGATTTGACTCGAACAGAATTAATCTGAGATTAATTATGAAAGAGAAAATTAATTTGGGATTAATTACGGCAAGAATTAATCTGGGATTAATTATCAGAGAAAGATTTAATCTGGGATTAATTGCGTCGAGAATTTATCTGGGATTAAAATTCATCGAGATGAGAGAACGAGATTAATTTGGAATTAATCGGTAAAATAATTTTAATAGTTAAATTGGATTTTTCTATTTAATTTATTTATATGGGCTAAAATAATATATTAGATATATTAATTGAAATCAGATTTCAATACGGAAATAAAATTGGATTTTAATTCGAGCGAACGAATTAATTTGGAATTAATTCGTAAGCAACTTTCGTAATAATTTTACGAGGCATTATTATTTAGTTAAATTGGATTTAATTACGTCGCGACGGAAAATTCATTTAATTGAATTAAATGAATCCGAGCCTGAAGTGTGTTGAACAAGCCAATTTGAATTTTGAATTCAAAATTGGGTGGGACCCACATCTCACATCACTTGTCAAAAGTGATGGTGGTATTTGGCAAAAGTAATTGGTTTTCACAAAACCACTTACTTTTAACCAACCTTATTTTTGTTTTTTGGAAAATAATTACATTTGGTTTTTGTAAAGAAACACACAACATAACAAAAACACTTCCTCTCTCCTTCCTCATTCTCAATTGTCGAATATATACCCTTTGGAAGGGGAAATTTTTCTTTCGCAAAATTTATTCTTGCTAGCACATAAGGAGTGAATCAAGGTGATAGGGAAACTCACCCATGAGTTTGGAACACTAAAAGAAAAACTTGGAGCTTCCATCATTCATGGAAAAAATTTTGAACTTTAACCGATCATTGTGAGTATTTTCCGCAACTCTCTTCAATTATTCACACACGAATCACGCTTAGAGGTCCCGTGGAATGTCTAGGACACTAACAATGGTATCAGAGCCGGATCTAAGCTTGATTTGAACCTAGGGTTTATATACTTTAATTTGGGATTTTTTGGCTTGAAGCTTGATTTGCCTAAATTGTTGGTTGGGTTATGTTTATATGATGTTGAATTGGATTTGTACATTTTTGGAACTGAGAAAAATTGATTAGATCAAAAATCTCCAATTCCTTAGCATGGCCGAATTTATACCCTAGTAATAGTCATGGTTATTTTTTGAAAAAATAGCAATTGGATATGTTGTTGGCATGAAATGCATGTTAGATGTTGATTTAATTGGATTGAAATCAAATTGCATGATAATTTCTATGCCTTTACTGTGAGCTATCTAGCATGTTTTAGAATTGATTTTGCTTCAATTTATGTTGGACATGAATTGGAAACATTGAGCATGATTAATTGGATTAATTAGTATTTTGGAAACATTAGATTAGTTGATTAATTATGTTAATTACACTTGAATTGAATTAATATGTAATTTAGAATAATGTATTAATTTAATTGTTGTAATTGGGCTTAATGGGCTTGGTTGGGCCAAATTTATTTTAGGACAATTGGGTTGGATCCAATTGGGCCTAAAACCATTTCCATAAAGTCTAAATATGACAATTGGCCTTTAAATAATTTAATTGGGCCTAATGGGCCTAAATTGATTTTTGGCATAGAGTGATTCCTAATTGGGCCTTGGCATCTTGGGTTTGATCCATAATGGCCAATCCCATGCCTATAGAATTAATTAAAAGCTCATTGGACTTTAATTAAATAGTATTAGATACTAATTAGGCCTTTGAGACCCATGAAGATTAGATTTGGAATCCTAGTCTAAAATGCACTATTAAAAATGTAATTATTTAATTTGGAATTAAATATGAATTAGTATTGGATACAATTTAAATTGGATTTTAAATTGTAGTTCGATATAATTCAAGGATACGTACTTTGAGTATTTATTCTTAAACGAGTTGGACTCGTGCAAATCAAATAGTTGTTTGAACATTAGATGGTCATTAATTCAAAGATTAATTAATTGGATTAGATTGATTGAATAACATGCTTTGTGTGAATACTTGGATGTATTGTATGAATAATGTATATCGGATGGATTTTAAATTTATTACAACAATTTTGGAAATTGTTGTAATAAATTTAGAATTTATTAAATTGGACCTGCGTGTCCGGCCTATTATCTCATTTCTCATTGTATTTCTCTTCTCACCAATTCCCCTCAATGTAAATGAGGTTTCTTTAGAAGTATTATGTAATTGGGTAGAAGTAAGAATAGTGCTAGCGGGAGAGAGGAAATGGAGAGATTTGTTCTAGGAACAAAGTTTGTTATATATCCATCCCCATATCATTATTATTTATTTTGCGCCTTATTATGCTTTTAGAATGCATGCTTAAGGGTGTATGATGAGACCTAATCAAAGATAATAAATTGGTTGCCAATTTACGCGAAAAACCCTCATCAAATATTAAGTGTTTTCCTTCCATTGAGTGGTTCTCTCTCAAGATCCAAGATTGGCATTGGTTTGTTGGCCAAAGTCAAGATCAATGTCCATCGCGGATGTGTTTGAACCACGAAAGCTTTGTTCTATATCGCATGTCTTGGGCGGTTGTGACTTGTTGGCCAAAGTCAAGGTCACTTCTAGTTCATCGACGTGGATTACGAAGCTATCCCACTGTCAATGTGTCGCGCTTAACTGGAATCATTAAGTTTGTTGAGCCAAAGCCAAGGCTTAGTTGATTCAGAGGAAAAGGTTAGGAAATATATTGGATATATTTATATATATTGGATATATGTTTCGGACTTGGAGGTCCACCTACTGGATCTAGGAATTGGATGGGATCCAATTGATCTTAGAGATCTACCTAGTTAAGTTTTATACAACTTGTTAGCCAAAGTCAATGTTGTGTGTTATTTAACGGGATCATAGCCTACTAGGAAACTAGGTTTCCCGAGTACTCCACAGAGGGTTAGAGGCTCGCCGAAAAATAGTGGGTTGCAAGTATTAAATTTGTAATTTCGTTTAAATACTTGCCAATATGCGCTCTTTTATTTATTTATCTTTATTATAAATATATTAGTTGGACTAATATTTAATATTGCTTTCGTTGAACAGTTAGACTGTACAACATACTACTTCATTTGTAGTTGGTTATATAGTTGGACTATAGTAATCATTACATTTGAATGTAACCGATCATTTATAGTTGATTATACAGTTGGACTATAGTAATCATTACATTTGATTGTACCTGAAATCATTGATTGGATAGTTGGACTATAGCAATCAATATAACTGGAAAAATTAGCGTCAAAGGACATAATCCTAGGTGAAAATATCTTTAACGACATAATTTTCCAGATAGGGAAATGAATCTCAGGATAGTCCTGAGAGCCGAGAAGTTACTCTATTTGATAGAGCGACCTCTCGGGCCTGAGCCCGGAGTTGAGCAAATAGTAGAGCATGAGCTTTGGAAGACTCATCGTGATGATAACTTTAGTGCTCAATCTGTTATGTTTGCCGCAATGACTCCTCAATTTCATCGTCAGAACAAAGGATTAGATCCTTATAGTATGATGTTGAAACCAAAGGATCTTCATAGATCTAACCTTAGATCTTAGAAGTACGAATTACAAAAGAAGCTCTTTCGCTCGCGAATGTCAGAGGGTACATCTGTCGAACACTAGGTGTCGCAGATGATTGCTGACATCGAATAGCTAGGTTAGCTGGGCATTACCTATGAGGCCGAGACTTACATAGATTTGATCTTATAGTCTCTGCCCGAATGTTGGGGCGGGTTCATCTTGAACCAAGAGAAAACTCTTGGAGAGTTAATGGCTATGCTCAAGGAAGCAAAGCCAGAGCTTCCAAAAGGGCAAGAAGCGCAAGGTGTATCTTACTTCGACATCCCAGAAGGCCAAGGCTTGGCCGAAGGCTTCTAAGGGTGTGAAGAAAAGGGCAAAGGCAAAATCGTCACCATCTTATGGGAAGACTAAGGACATATCCCAACATATATGCCTAAAATGTGGCAAACGGGGTCACTGGAAGCGTGACTGCCGTATGGACAAGGCAGACATGAAGGAAGTGAAGACGGGCAAGGCTCCGACTTCAGGTATGTTTGTCATAAACATATCCACTGCTAGTTTTGAAATTGGATTTTGATACTGGGTGTGGTACATGCATATGTACTGATGTGCGGGATCTGCTAATTAGCAGGAGACTAGCTTCAGTTGAGATGGACCTATGAGTCAGAAACGGGACGAGAGTCGCTGTTTTAGCTGTGGGAACCTAAGTTTTGGAACTGTCTTTTAGGGCATGTACTTAAATTAGGAAACTATTATAATGTACCTAGTTTGACTAGAAACATTATATTCATATCTAGTTTAACCCGTTGCGGGTAAACCTTTGTGTTCCAGAACACTGGGTGTTTTGTTTATAAAGATGATATTGAGATATACACATTAGATGTGAATAACAGTACTTATATTTTGAATATAAACAAATCTCAAACATATAACATGAGAAACAAATGGCTCAAACTGAATTAATCAGATGAGACTTATTTGTGGCATTGTTGTCTGGGACACATTAAACAAGACCCGTATATCCACACTTTCGAAGAGTGGATACTTGGACAGATTTGATCCTAATTCAAATGATGTCCGTGAATCTAGTTTATTAGGCAAAGTGCTTAAAACGCCTTTTAACGGTAAAGGTGTACATGCCACCGAGCTGTTAGCCCTCGTTCATGGTGACGTAAGTGGGCCCGTGTCTAGCCAGGCTAGAGGTGGATTTGAATACTTCGTAACCTTTACGGATTTTGCATCGCGTTATGGTTATGTGTATCTTATGAAGCACAAATCAGAAACTTTTGATAAATTCAAAGAGTTTCGACACGAAGTAGAAAACCAGACGGGCAAAAGTATTAAGATATTACGGTTGGACCGTAATGGAAAATACTTTAGCAATAAGTTTCTCGATTACTTGAAAGAGTATGGTATTCTTTCACAGTGAACTCCTCCCGGAACACCTCAATTGAGTGGTGTGTCCGAACAGAGAAACCGAACTTTGTTGGACATGGTAAGGTCAAGGATGAGTCGCTCTGAGCTACCAATTTCCTTATAGGGATACGCATTGAACAGTGCAATACTTATTTTGAATAAGGTTCCGTCAAAGTTTGTTGGACAGACTCTATATGAAATATGGACAGGAAAGAAACTGGGTTTCTCATTCCTGAAGATTTGGGAATGCTGGGCATATGTTTGGATGATACCAAACTACAACCCAAAGTGGATAAGTGCCTATTTGTAATTGGTTATCCTAGGGAAACCAATGAATATTATTTATTCAACCCACAAGAGAACAAAATATTTGTTGCTCTCCATGCGGTTTTTCTAAGAGAAATTCCTAAATGTAGTGGTAAGTGGGAGGAAAGTAGAACTCGATGAAAATCGGAGTAATACTGTTCCTGGCACCGATCCCTTAACGGAACACGAACAGTTCATCAGGGATGAATCTGTACAACAATCTTCTAATACACAAGAACCACGTAGGTCGGAGAGAGTCCGAAAATAACCTAAGAGGTATGGGTTTCTGATCTCACCTCATGTAGACATCAGTCTTATTGAGGATACTGAACCGACTACGTATGAGGAAATGATACAGGGTATCGACTCCTTTTATGGCAAAGTGCCATGAATTCCGAAATGGATTCCATGTATACAACCAATTTTGGATACTGGTTGATGTACCATGAGAATTGTGCCTATTGGTAGCAAATGGGTCTTCATGGTGAAGACAAACATGGATGACAACATACAAACGTACAAAGCTAGGCTTGTAGCAAAAGGGTATCGTCATCAACATAGTGTCGATTACGATGAAACCTTTTACCTGTTGCCATGATTAAATCATTCGGATAATGCTTGCAAGTACTGCATATTTCGTTAACGAAATATGGCAGCTGAACGTCAAAATCGATTTCCTTAATGGAAACCTTTTAGAGGATGTTTACAACATCTTGATGGTTTTATAGTGCCAAAACATGCAAACAAGTTTTGCAAGTTAATTCGATCCATTTATGGATTGAAGCAAGCATTGTGTTCTTGGAACCAACATTTTGATGAGATCATAATTGTATATAGTTTCATTCAAAATGATGATGATTCTTGTGTATATAAGAAGGTTAGTGGGAGCACACTGACAATGATTGTCCTATTCATTGATGATGGATTGCTTCTTAGCAATGACATTCCATATTAAAATCGGTGAAAGCTTGGCTTTCGTTAAAATTTTCCATGAAATACTTGGGAGAGGCAACCTTTATTCTAGGAATAAGGATCTACTGGGATAGATCTAAAAGTGTTGGCACTCTCCGAGAACCCATACATTGAAAGATATGTACGCGACCTGATGTCTCATATGCTTTGAGCATGTGGAGTCACAATCAGGCCGATCCAGGTGATGGTCACTGGATTGATGTTAAGAACATCCTTAAGTATCTTAGACGAACTAATGATGCTTTCTTAATCTATTGAGAATGAGAACTTGAAGTGACTGGGTTCACCGTTGCAAGTTTCCGAACCGATGAAGACGACTTTAAGTCGCAATAAGGGTACGTATTTTGTTTGAATAACGGAACAGTGAGCTGGAAATCTTTCAAGCAAGATATTGTAGCCGATTCAACAAAAGCGATTTATATTGCTGCAGGTGAGGCAGCAAAAGAAGCAGTTTGGATCTATAAAATTCCTAATTAGATTAGGAGTAGTTCTGTTAGCAGGTGAGCTATGCTACAGCACAAGCTAATGAATTACGGTCTCATCAACAATCCAAGTATGTACTTCGACGGTTTTATCTGATTTATGAGATCATATATCGTGGTGATGTGATGATCGAATAAATCGCATCAGATGATAACATTGTAAATCCGCTGGCGAAAGTGATATCTCAGCATAAGCATGAGCGACTCGTACATAGTTCATGTGTTAAACACTTGAGAGATTGGATATAGGCCAAATGGGAGATTGTTGGACAATTATGACCCATAACATCACTATTTTGTAAAAGACATGGTGTTCTTGTACAAAATTAACTATGTGATAAAAGGAAATTGCTCTTTTATCATTTTGTAATTGGATTACTTAGATATATAAATGATAAAGTCCATATGATTAGTACCGAATTAATAAGATATGAGACAGTATTAATCCATGAAAGGTTTAATCATTAAATATCCCTAATCATAGTATTATCGAGATTGGACATCGATAATGCGGAATAGGCTAGTATCGCACTTATGCGCGTTATGGAAGCTTAACATCATAGTTCTCATATATTTAAGTATTGGATACTTATACAAAAGGAAATCGCTAATACTTGCGACAATCAGTATGCTTTGGTTTTGGTCATCTGGGGCTTTAACAGGTTCTGTGTACGCCTCTTCTGGGTATACTGAGAATCGTAGTGTATTGGGTGTGATGTCAAGATGGAAGTATCACTTCAGTCATATGGAGATGATGATCACGTAGGATACGGAACTGGTACTCTTAAGTACTGCAGTCATCGGGATAATATGACTAGGTCATGATTATCCGATTATAGAGACTAGTTGCCAGTGATCCGATATATGCTTCGTACGGGACAGACACAATTCCAGCCCTAGGCCTAGCATGTGACATCCGATACTGGATCGTAATATGCAATACACTGTATACTACGTCTGATAAAGATTATATATTCCTTTAAAGAATATTTCTGGAGAATTGGGTAGGCACGGTGATTTGCTATAAGCAACCATGTCTTGTAAATCGGTAAGAACGTGGTACCAGGTACGCACGTGTTCGGATAGTCCGATGATCGTATTTACTGCCAACATATCCAGGAATCTCTTGGGTCGCTTCCCAAAGATTCACCGATGAGATTTGACTCGAACAGAATTAATCTGGGATTAATTATGAAAGAGAAATTTAATCTGGGATTAATTACGGCAAGAATTAATCAGGGATTAATTACGGCAAGAATTAATCTGGGATTAATTATCAGAGAAATAATTAATCTGGGATTAATTGCGTCGAGAATTTATCTGGGATTAAAATTCATCGAGTTGAGAGAACGCGATTAATTTGGAATTAATCGGTAAAATAAATTTAATAGTTAAATTGGATTTTTCTATTTAATTTATTTATATGGGCTAAAATAATATATTATATATATTAATTGAAATCAGATTTCAATACGGAATTAAAATTGGATTTTAATTCAAGCAAACGAATTAATTTGGAATTAATTCGTAAGCGACTTTCGTAATAATTTTACGAGGCATTATTATTTAGTTAAATTGGATTTAATTACGTCGTGACGGAAAATTCGTTTAATCGGATTAAACGAATCCGAGCCCGAAGTGTGTTGAACAAGCCAATTTGAATTTTGAATTCAAAATTGGGTGGGACCCACATCTCACATCACTTGTCAAAAGTGATGGTGGTATTTGGCAAAAGTAATTGGTTTTCACAAAACCACTTACTTTTAACCAACTTTGTTTTTGTTTTGGGAAAATAATTACATCATTTGGTTTTTGTAAAAAAAACTCAAAATATAACAAAAACACTTCCTCTATCCTTCCTCCTTCTCAATTGCCGAACATATACCCTTTGGAAGGGCAAATTTTTCTTTCACAAAATTTGTTCTTGCTAGCACATAAGGAGTGAATCAAGGTGATAAGGAAACTCACCCATGAGTTTGGAACACTAAAAGAAAGGCTTGGAGCTTCCATCATCCATGGAAAAAGTTTTGAGCTTCAACCGATCATTGTGAGTATTTTCTGCAACTCTCTTTAATTATTCACACACGAATCAAGCTTAGAGATCTCGTGGCATGTCTAGGACACTAACATATACAACCGGTATGGATAAAATCCCATAACCTACACCCTCACAGCTTTGGAACGATCTCAGATGCAGTTATAGAAAGATACCCATAAACCGTACTGACAAGACGGACCAAGAAAAATGTATCCAATACACGTTAATTTACATCCATATTTAAAAACGGGGATTTTCCACAGGAAGCTATACTCTACATCAAATGCAGAATTTAATCTAAATTATTTTCTAAACAATTCAATTCTACCTAGAGAAAACATAACACAATTTAACTATTAAATTTCTGTTACATTTCTGTTAGTGTAGAACCGAAAAGTAAAGAAACATATATAGATTCCAAGCATGTACGAACAATAAAATTAGATTATATATCAAATATCAAGCATGAGTAATGTAAAGGATGAAGTATCAGACATGCTCTGATACCATTTTTGTTGGGGTTTTGGGCGAAGGGCGCAGCGGAAGCGTGGTTCGGGTGAAATCGTAGATTTAAAACTTTTTCAAATTTCCGAATAAATTATTCAATATCTAATATGAATAATTTATTCATTTTTTACCTAAACCTATTTATTAAATATCAAATATTGAAATAAATAAAGTTGAAACCTCGCGAAACATTTACGAAAACGGTTTTTCCGTAAAATGACGCAAAATGTATTTTTGACCGAACCGACTACCCGACACTTATGGAGACTGCCCAGGTCAGCCCCAATAGTTTCAAGGTAGTTCATGGGCTGCCCAAACAGTGACAGATTCACTGTTTGGACAGCCGTCACCCGGTTGGCTCAAAATCCACACTTTCCGGAAATTGTTCCAACTCACAAAACACATCCATTATATTCATTTGACATCAAATTCATCACAAAACTTCCTGTTTTTCCAGGTCAAAACAGTGAGGAAAAACAGTCCACAAAACATGCCTTAAATCCAATTTTATCACAAGATTAATCAAATTAATCTTACACCAAAGAAGTACACCACACATGAAGAACTCTAGAATAATTCTAGGTTATTTTAGAGTGGCTCAACAACTCTAGAATGGCAACCAAGTTGTCCAACAATAAATTGAACCTAAATTACCTTAATCTAATTCAATATATATATATATACACATGCATCTAGCCACTTAATCAAACAATCAAAACTCAAAGCCCCAAAATTTAGAGATAAAAATAATTCTACATCATATGTAAACAACAAGAATAACAAAAGAAACAAATTTCACAATTGGAGAATATTAAAGATTACCTTTAATCTTCAAATATCATTCAATTTCCTTTTATTCTTGCTTATTTTTCTTCTCAAAAATCCATTGGGTATGCTTGGTGGCTGAGTTTCACGTAGGAGGAGGCTAGAAATGTTGGTCAACACCCACCAAATAAAAGAAAACAATTTTTCTTTTCTTATCTCCAAAGTGGCGTGAATAATAGCCTTTTAAAAGGCAATAATTATAACAATTTTAATTAAAATAAAAGACTTGGCAATGCTTATGACACATGACATAATATTTACCATATATTACTATTAATATACTTTAAATAATAGTGCAACTTTTACACATTTAAATCAAATAATAAAAGTCAAATAATAATTATTTAATTTACATGTGTCATCAAATAATTTACCAATTAATGTGTATCTAATCTTATGCATCAAATAAAATACACATTAAAATAATCTCAGCATGTGTAATTTTGTTTACTGATTAAACGATTCGAATTAACTAATTTAATCCGGTAAAATATTATGAATAATTAATATTATCCATAACGCGTTGCCCAAGTACTCAACGAGTACACTTCATATTGTGGGACTCTATAAGTTTAGATTTATCCGTCACGAAATCCAATTTCGTGTCCATAATTCACCCACTCATTAATTATAACGACCACGGATAATCTCGCTAAACTATGCAAGTCGAGGTCATTACATACGTATAATCCCTCCATCACAGGCTATTTGTATTATACCTGGGATATAGATAACAACGTTAAATCCGTTGGTACAATACAATCGACTTTTAATTTACGATCTCTAAATAACACTCGGAACTGATTTCTGAAATTATACCACGACCATGGATTTACTAGATCGTAAACACGTGAGGATGCATATGCCCTGTACACGGGACTGACGGATCCTGTCTTGATACGCACTGGATATCATGAGCATCAGTCCACACCAAACGAATAGGCGGAGTGTGGGACACAGAAGCTGGGCGACGCATGCTGTTCTGGGCTCCCGGCCCGGTTGGGAGTACGGAGTAGCCCGCGGGGGACTAAACCGGAGAGAGAATAATGGAGTCGCCACCCGGTGTGAAACCGGGGGAGGAAAATGAGATTTAAGGCCGCACTCACCCCTCGCAAGGGAAGACCTCAAACCGTTGGGTTCGGAATGGTCCCTTACTTATGTCACTTGTAATGAAAGGATTTGTGTAATAATTTAATCAAGCTTAAGTAACACTTATTTCCAAGAGTATCATGCTTCTAAGTTCATATGCATACATCAACAAGTTCATCTAAATTTACATGTAACACATATCCGAATTTGCATACAGCCTAATTGCATGTAATCTATGTCTCAATTTGCATACATAAAGATTAACATACGGCAAGCATACAAGTTAATAAACACATTATACTCATACATGTGGGGAATACAGATGAACGACACCTACACAATCTTGCGTAATACAGAGAAACAATCAGGTTCATCATACGAAGGAATAGCTACTAGGGACAATTATGTACGAAATCTGATGAAAATGACTCAGTTCAGTGGGTGCGCATTCGCGTAGCGTTCGAGAACGCGTTCGAACGGTAAACAGAAGGTTCGCTTTCGTATAGCGTTCGAGAACGCGTTCGAACGGACCCAGACCTGATGCATGATGAAACTAATAAAATGCGTGCGCGTTCGCGTAGCGTTCGAGAACGCGTTCGAATGGTAAACAGAAGGTTCACGTTCGTGTGGCGTTCGAGAACGCATTCGAATGGAACCAGATCTGATGCATGCAACACAAACAATTCCAAAACGTGGGACCTCACGTATCCGATTGAACTCATCTCACATCCAATCGAATATACTCAAATCGGCGCGATAAAGCATCGTGGTAAAGGATTTTAACCCCTCAAAATAGGGGACCTTTAATCCCACTTATTAAGCCCATGCGCTCGATCACATCATGCATATAAAAAAAATAACATGCAGAATTTAAATGACGAATAATAAATAAATCAAAGCAACATAAAACAAAAGAATGTGCCTTTTACTCAAGCGGTACGTGGAGTTGTATCCCGAGTACAGATCATACTACCGTCCATCCGGAATCGGCTATGAAATTTATGTCCGGGTTTCCATCCGATATACCACGAGAGTTGACATATCTTTCATTCTATTCCAAGGCCACAACATACAATATTCGTAATACATGCATATTTATCTACTCAAGGACCACAACATGTATTTTAACATAATAAACCATGCGAACGGTACTCAATAAATAATAAAAATAAAACTGAAAACGAGTGTGAAAAATACCCTCAGGTCTAACCTTTTTGCCGACTTTCGGACTTGCGTTTCACGGAGATCGGAATGGTTAAAGCTCCTCAACTTCTCCGGTTCACTGGTTTAGCGTCTTCTCACTGTTTTTGCTGTTTTGCTTGCTGTTTGACCTCCATTTTGCTGCTTTTTGACCTCCGTTTTGCTGCTGTTTTAGGGGTTAATTTTCAGTAATGTTACTGCAGTTCCAGGGGCAGTTATTTTTGGTAATTTGATGGTGTTTAGGGGATGTATGGGGCTGTGATTTTCGGTGATGTGTGGGGGTTTATAGGGCTGGTTTTCGGTGGTGATTAAGGGCTGTTTTGATGGTTGTAGGGGCTGTGAATGGCTGCTGTATTTTTGGTAATGTGAGGGTGGGGATGAAGAGAATTGTTTGCTATTTTTCTTGTGATTTGCGTGTAGTGTCTAGGGTATCTTGCTGTGATTTGCGTGTGAGTTGTGTGTATGAGCTAGGGGATTGCATGTCTTGGTGAGGGGTTATTTATATAGAGAAGGGCTAGGGTTTCTCCTTGTCTCACAAGGAAGGGATTTGATTTAGTGTTGAGCAAGGAAAGTCAAAGATTTGATGGAGACAAGATTGGTTTAGATTAGGAAGTCAATATCTTTAAATTGGTTATGAGTGATTTAATTAGGCATGATATTTCTTTAATTTAGTATATGATTTTGTTTAGTTAGGAAGTTATATATTTGATTTATCTAAATTAAGTATGATTATATTTTAATTGTTTATTTAATTGGTAAATGGTTTAATTATTTCATTTAATTCAATGTTTAATTTAATTAATATTGATTTAATTTGGTTGTAATTTAAGGGCCTTGGACGTGTGGGCCTCGCAGCAAAACCAGAAATACCGACACCGTTCGAACGCCTCTTAGAACGCTGCACGAACGCCCGTAATCTGTTTGACGTTCGAATGTGGTAACGAATGCAGCACGAACGAAAACAGTGAACTTGTGAAATGAACTTGATGACATACTTATTCCGAATTTCCCCTTCCGACGTCCGTTTCCCGCAATATCCTTAACTTAAAAAAGGTAGTGCCTCCAACTGAGACTCATCATCGGGTTTCACATGCAAAAATACAATGCCTACAGTCGACCCCACTTTGATGGGACTTGTGCAGTGTGTGACTTTGAACAATCCTATCAAAGTTATGCAATGCATTTTCACTTACCTGGCTTGCCAGATGCCACTTGATTTGCCATGTGTTGCGTGGAGTTGATGTTGTGCCGTACCTGGCATGCTAAACCTCATACCCGAGGTGTCGTAGTTGCGTCTCTGTACCTAGAGTGTCGCAGTGGTGTCTCCATACCATGAGTGTCGTACTTGGCGTGCTAAACCTCGTACCCAAGGCGTCGCTGTAATATCTCCATACCGGGAGTGCAGTACCTGGCATACAAAACCTCATACCTTAGGCGTCGCAGTAATATCTCCATACCCGGAGTGCCGTACCTGGCGTGCTAAACCTCATACCCAAGGCGTCGCAGTAATATCTCCATACCCAGAGTGCCATACCTGGCGTGTGCTAAACCTCATACCCAAGGCGTCGCGCAGTAAGTAATATCTCCATACCCGGATTGCCGTACCTGGCGTGCTAAACCTCATACCCAAGGCGTCACAGTAATATCTCCATACCCGGAGTGTCGTACCTGGCGTGCGAAACTGATGTCTCTATACCCGGAGTGCCGTACCTGACAAAATTGATATGATGTCTCCATGCCCGGAGTGCCGTACCCGGCAAAACTGATCAGATGTCTCCATACCCGGAGTGCCGTACCCAGCAAAACTGATTCTGATGTTAATGGGGGCCTCGCCCCCAGAGTGCCATACCCGGCTAGACTGATGCTGATAAGGATGTGGGCCTCGCCCCCAGAGTGCCATACCCGGCGAGACTGATACTGTTAATGATATGGGCCTCGCCCCCAGACTGATATTGATATGGGCCTCGCCCCTAGACTGATACTGATATGGGCTTTGCCTTCATGCTGATACTGATGTTGACTTAGGCCTCGGCCCTGAGACTCATCCTGAAACTTATGCTAATGTGGGCCTCGACCCTGGGACTCATCTCCAAAAACTGATTACTGATGTAGATGTGGGCCTCGCCCCTAACCGATACCGATATGGGCCTCGCCCGCAGACTGATAAGATGTGGGCCTCGCCCACAGACTGATACTGATATGGGTCTCGCCCCCAGACTGATACTGATATGGGCCTCAACCCCGTGATTCATTCTTGAAGACTGCTGACACTGTATTGTTGCTGCTTCCGGTTGGCTTGCATTTGACGCTTTCTCTTTTTCTTCTTTGAAACCTTTGAATACAAAACAAAACAAACACAAAAAGGAATGCAAAATACGTTACGTGTATGCATGTATGCATGAATGAGTTTCATATCCCGTTGGGTTAGGTCGTCCACCAATTCCCTTGGTGACTGCTCGGTTTTCTCTTCCTCTGGCAAAGTACTGCTTCAATCTATCCACATTGATCGGCTCGGTGAACTCATTTCCTTCCAAGTTCGATAGCCTCACTGCCCCATTTCCCATTATTGAACGGTTATTCTATCATTTCTGCTTTCTTCTTTTGGGAATCCCCCGTGTTCTGAGTGTCGTTGAATATCATGGTATCAGGGTTGAATGCTTTTGTCAAACATACTAATGTCATGCAGGTTGAAAGGAAATGACTCAGGCAAGTAGGAGAAATGAACGTCTTTATTATCATTTAAGAAATGGTTCGAACAGGTAGACCAAATCAATGTCTATATTAAAAATGCAGGAACAAATAAACTAGGAGGAACAACTTCATCATTCGCAGCATTGCCTTCTTTCTTGACCTACGGTTCTTCACTGTCATCCCCTATCTCCATGTAAGAAGCTTGGTGGTTAAGGGTTTGGAGGACAAAAGTTTCGGGCAATCCAGAGTTGATCATGTAGGTGGGTGGGGGAACATAGTGATAATCTGGCAGAGGGTTGGTGTGTGTGCTAGGCTGTTCTTTTTCAGGATCGGGTATTTTTGTGGGCATCAATGAGGTCTTGAATTTCATACCGGAGGCGGGAACAGATGTCAGTATCATGGCCGTGTTGCTGGTTGAAGTGACAGTAGCGGTCTATTTTTAGATGTGGTGGTGGGGGATTTGGAAGTGGTTTAGGCTCCAAAGGTTTTAAGAATCCTTGCCTTGTCAACTTCTCAAGTACCTTGGACAAAGGTCTTCCCAAGTTGGAGAAACACCGGTTCTTGATGGCAGCAACCTCAGTAGCAGTGGGTTTGGTCTCAGAATGCCCCCCAAAAGTCCTCCTATTCTGGCCATAGAACTTCCAGTTTTCAGCCTTTTTTCCTCAATATCCATGACAGTTTCCCTCAACTGTCGAAAATCAGAAATCATCGAAGTCAACCTCCTCAGCTTACCATAAATAGGGGGCTTAGTGCCCTTGATGATCATTTTAATTTGGTCTTTCTCTGAAGGCCGAGTCTGCATTTTCAAAAGTTGGCTTCTCCAGCGATCCACATACTCTTTGAAACTTTCCTCTGGCTTCTGCTTAGTGTTCTCCAAATCACGGAGTGACAAGTCAATCTCTAAGTTGTAACATACTGCTTCAGAAAAAAGCACAGCTAGTTCCCTCCAATCTTCATTAACCTTTTCTCAAGGCTATGATACCAAACCACAGGTGCCCCCTCGAGTGACACCAAACATCTTTTGGACTTGGCGCTGTGATAGGCCCATTGAACTCATGATTGAGACATATTGCTGCAGATGGACTCTCGGGTCTCCATTCCCATTAAACTTGGCCATGTCGGGCATTTTAAACTGAGCTGGCAGCTATTCTTCGAAGGTCATTGCCTCATAATCTAACAACTCTTCATGTTTACCCCTCATTTTGTGGGTAACTGTTTCAACTTGATCCCGAAGCTTCTGAAATTCTGCCTGAGACCCAATCACTCTGCCTGTTGCATACTCTGCCATGTCATCATCAAAAGTGGGGATATCATCCCCCAACCCATTCGGAGGCTCCTCGCGCCCCACATTCTCAGAATTTCCCCCAGCACGGGGTACAACCATATTTGCCATGGCGGTAGTCAAGGCTTGCAACTGTTCGGTAATTTTGGCGAAACCATTTTCCAACTGATCCATACGAGATACCTCGTTACCGGATTCACTCATGCCTGTTACTGTTCTTTTAGTGAGTCTTGTTCCTTCTCTAACCCAAACGGTATCTATGATGTCTTTTTGAGACATGGAAGATGTTAACATGACATATGTATGTATGAGGTACATGAGATGCATGTAACATATATAACATACTAAGTCAACTAAAATTTTCAAACAAATCGGCTCGTTATCATTTTAGAAGCTTTTGGGCTAACTGTCATAGGAGTGAACTCGTCCCAGTTTAAATGGCCCAACAAGTTCACATCTCATGGCAAGGAGCCCAACTAAATCCAAATGGTAATGTTCCGAACACAAGCACAAAGTGGCCCATCAATCACTTAGAAGCCTTTGGCCCAATCGTCGTAAAATATGTTCTTGTCCCAGTTTAAATGGCCCAACAAGCCCATATCCCATGACAAATGGATCCAAACGACGATGTTCCCAAACACAAGCATAAAAGAAAGATAATGCAAACATAAAACAATGATTTCTACAGAATGGCCCATCAACATTTCAGAAGCTTTGGGCCTAGTGGCCATAAGGTACGAACTTGCCCCGGTTTAAATGGCCCAGCAAGTCCGCGTTTCTGACAATAGTCCAACTGCATCCAAATGAGGATGGTCCACAAGCACATATTCAAGGAAATAATTGTTACTTTAACCATACAAACCCGGTCTATGGGTGGGTTCGTAAGAGTGTAGACAAAGGCTCTCACCGGCGAAGGGTGGCCCACAACTAGGTCTCCTCAATCAAGGGTTCGAGCGACCAAGTGAGCGCACCCTTTTTTATACACTAAGGTACGTGCCAATGAGCTATGGTGTGTGGCTGACTGTCAAATGGATTTCCCGTTGTAGATTCCCCAGAGGGAGGGTGGAGCGAGGCTCTCTTAAGTACCCTAGCCTCTTAGGCTCCTATCGCTTGGTGACAGGAATAAACAACGAGTCCCCCAAATTAGTCCATCACAATAGGCTACGGGTAGATGGTTGTATAGGTGCCTTCACAGCTTTTCCTTCTGGAAAGGTAGTGAATGAAGGAAGACACCAAACCATTACCTAGCCTCAAAATGCCTTTGATTAAACCCCCATTTTATCCACTATAGACACGGTCAATTAGAACATAAATCCAAACATTACAAGACAATATTTCGGGGCCGATTCTCTATCCCCAGTGGAGTTGCCAGACTGTGGGACACAGAAGCTGGGTGACGCATGTTGTTCTGGGCTCGTGGCCTGGTTGGGGGTACGGAGTAACCCGCGAGGGACTAAACCAGAGAATAATGGAGTCGCCACCCGGTGTGAATCGGGAAAATGAGATTTAAGGCTGCACTCACCCCTCGTAAGGGAAAACCTCAAACCGTTGGGTTCGGAATGGTCATTTACTTATGTCACTTGTAATGAAAGGATTTGTGTAATAATTTAATCAAGCTTAAGTAACACTTATTTCTAAGAGTATCATGCTTCTAAGTTCATATGCATACATCAACAAGTTCATCTAAATTTACATGTAACACATATCCGAATTTGCATACAGCCAATTTACATGTAATTTATGTCTCAATTTGCATACATAAAGATTAACATACGACAAGCATACAAGTTAATAAACACATTATACTCATACATGTGGGGAATACAGATGAACGACACCTACACAATCTTGCGTAATACAGAGAAACAATCAGGTTCATCATACGAAGGAATAGCTATTAGGGACAATTATGTACGAAATCTGATGAAAATGACTCAGTTCAGTGGATGCGCGTTCGCGTAGCGTTCAAGAACGTGTTCGAACGGTAAACAGAAGGTTCGCGTTCGTATAGCGTTCGAGAACGCGTTCGAACGGACCCAGACCTGATGCATGATGAAACTAAGAAAATGTATGCGCGTTCGCGTAGCGTTCGAGAAGGCGTTCGAACGGTAAACAGAAGGTTCACGTTCGTGTGGCGTTCGAGAACGCGTTCGAACGGAACCAGATTTGATGCATGCAACACAAACAAATCCACATCGTGGGACCTCACGTATCTGATTGAACTCATCTCACATCCAATCGAATATACACCAATCGGCGCGGTAAAGCATCGTGGTAAAGGATTTTAACCCCTCAAAATAGAGGACCTTTAATCCCACTAACTAAGCCCATGCGCTCGATCACATCATGTATATAAAAAAAATAACATGCGGAATTTAAATGACGAATAATAAATAAATCAAAGCAACATAAAACAAAAGAATGTGCCTTTTACTCAAGCGGTACGTGGAGTTGTATCCCGAGTACAAATCATACTACCGTCCATTCGGAATCGGCTATGAAATTTATGTCCGGGTTTCCATCTGATATACCACGAGATTTGACACATCTTTCATTCTATTCCAAGGCCACAACATACAATATTTCGTAATACATGCATATTTATCTACTCAAGGACCACAACATGTATTTTAACATAATAACCATGCGAACGATACTCAATAAATAATAAAAATAAAACTGAAAACGAGTGTGAAAAATACCCTCAGGTCTAACCTTTTTTGCCGACTTTCGGACTTGCGTTTCACGGAGATCGGAAGGGTTAAAGCTCCTCAACTTCTCCGGTTCACTGGTTTAGCGTCTTAGCTCACTGTTTTGCTGTTTTGCTTGCTGTTTGACCTCCATTTTGCTGCTTTTTGACCTACGTTTTGCTGCTGTTTAAGGGGTTAATTTTCAGTAATGTTACTGCAGTTCCAGGGGCAGTTATTTTCGGTAATTGGATGGTGTTTAGGGGCTGTATGGGGCTGTGATTTTTGGTGATGTGTGGGGGTTTATGGGGCTGGTTTTTGGTGGTGATTAAGGGATGTTTTGATGGTTGTAGGGGCTGTGAATGGCTGCTGTATTTTCGGTAATGTGAGGGTGGGGATGAAGAGAATTGTTTGCTATTTTTCTCGTGATTTGCGTGTAATGTCTAGGGTATCTTGCTGTGATTTGCGTGTGAGTTGTGTGTATGAGCTAGGGGACTGCATGTCTTGGTTAGGGGTTGTTTATATAGAGAATGGCTAGGGTTTCTCCTTGTCTCACAAGGAAGGGATTTGCTTTAGTGTTGAGCAAGGAAAGTCAAAGATTTGATGGAGACAAGATTGGTTTAGATTAGGAAGTCAATAGCTTTAAATTGGTTATGAGTGATTTAATTAGGCATGATATTTCTTTAATTTAATATATGATTTTGTTTAGTTAGGAAGTTAATAAATTTGATTTATCTAAATTAAGTATGATTATATTTTAATTGTTTATTTAATTGGTAAATGGTTTAATTATTTCATTTAATTCAATGTTTAATTTAATTAATATTTGATTTAATTTGGGTGTAATTTAAGGGCCTTGGACGTGTGGGCCTCGCAGCAAAACCAGAAATACCGACACTGTTCGAACGCCTCTTAGAACGCTGCACGAACGCCCGCAATCTGTTTGACGTTCGAATGTGGTAACGAACGCAGCACGAACGAAAACAGTGAACTTGTGAAATGAACTTGATGACATACTTATTCCGAATTTCCCATTCTGACGTCTGTTTCCCGCAATATCCTTAACTTAAAAAAGGTAGTGCCTCCAACTGAGACTCATCATCGGGTTTCACATGCAAAAATGCAATGCCTACACGGAGGTCTGATCTAAAGAGATCGGTGACGTGACTGCCATCAAAGTGTGGAGGATAACTCATATATCCCGCTGTGGTATCTTAAGTCAAAGGACCACTATGCTCGCTCAACTCGAGAAGGTTCCTATTGACGTTGGTGTACCATCTATTAGGAATCCTTCAGTTAGTCGTTCAGTATCTTATCAGATAAACACCTACATGTCTATACGAGTCTCCCGAGACTCATGGTTCACTGGGATAAACCATAGGACCAAGTCACGATATACGACATGTACTGGTCTCAGCGGATTTTACTAATCGACCCGTGTTAGTAAATCTTGACTATGAACTTTATTTAAGGATGTACATCTAATAGTGCACTTCCCAATGTCAATTACAAACTACATTATAATTGCGCACTATACTGTAAATCCTAGGGTCTTTGTCTAATATACACGTATCACTAAACCAGATTTAGTTTCGATCTAATCGTAATCAGTTATCTAATCGTAAATAGATCGAATAAGTGTATAAAAGATAAGGGTGCTACCATTAAATTAAGTAATAATATGGAATATAGAATTGCTCGTATTCATGAATCAGACATAAATACGATCCGGATTGGCACTCCGAGCACCAACCCTAACACTTTGAAGATCTGGGGCGGAGATTCATTGAGCAGTACCATGGAACTCGTCCCACTGAAGTTACTATGGCTGAATTGCAGTTGGAGTAGAGATATGATGAGCCTTTCAGACACTACTTATAGAGGTTCGTTGGAAAGATGAACATCATCAACAACCTAAATTTGAAGTTAGCAGCAGCCTTCTTCGTTAGAGGGTTGGTTAACGGGTCCTACATTTATGAGGAGATCCTAAAGACGCCTATGTATGATATGTCAGAAAGTACGGACCAGAGCAGAGGGTCTGTTAAAGGTAATGGAGAATAGAACCGGGATATCTCTGGGCGCTGCAATCACAGTGGCAGACCAAGGTCGCAGCAGCTGAATCAACAGCGGACAGAGTCAGGACTCGAAGAAAAGAAAGTCATTGGGAGATAGGAAGGAAATATGAACCTTGGGAAATAATGAGGAGAATGGAAAGTACAAGTCAGAACCTAAATGACCAATGTGGGAAGATGACGGGGTATTATATGAGTTCACCCTATCACATGAGCAGATCTTCCACAAAGTGAATAACCAGGGCCTGCTGAGGGAGCCTCAGCTGATAAGAGTGCCAGAAGAGTACATGGATAAGGGGTTGTACTACGAGTTTCATAGGAATGTAGGACACACCACCGTCTAGTGCAAGAACCTGTACCGACAGTTAAAAGAAATTATGAAGAAGGATAAGTTACTGGAATATCTGAAATGGAATAGCCAGCTGGAAGATGGGGCTCTGCTAGAAAGAAATAATTTCATTAGAGAAGAGAGCGTAAGGGTTTGAAATTTGAATCTTTGAACATGTGGAGTTGACAAAGGCAATAAAATCGATATTTATGGGATGTGACGGTCAGGCTCCCGAGGAAACAAAGATGCAACCCAGAACATTCCATTAAGGGCCCAAACTGTAGAGTCTGTAGAGTATAAACAGTACACTTGGCCGTTGAAAATTTGAATTACCCCGAAAAGGCCATTTGTTCCCATCACTTTATTCAAAATAATGCGAACATAAAAGGGGAATATTTGGTGAAAATCAAACATCTGGTGAAATGACACATAGCTAGACGAAGAGGGCTCCAATACCTCCTTTCAGAACCAATCTCCAGGACCTCCTACCAGAATAAATCTTCAGGACCTAACGTCAGAGTCTGGCAATAGAGCTTGTCATCAGAGTCTAATAACAGAACCAGTCGCCATAGTGTGAAGTCAAGACCTCCATCAAATTCTGAATTCATGGCTCACCAATCAAAAGTTCATACCAGGGCCAACTCCAACAAAGGCAAGCAGAAGTCACCCAAGGAATAGGCCAGAAATATCAACTTTGTTATGACACGAATCTCACAAACAAGGAATCAGACAGCCTATTAATTACTTTATGTTCTTTTAAACTGGACAACCGCCCAAAATATGACAGTTCCAAGATTCTAGAGAGTGTGTCAGCTAATGGGAAACATGAATATTCATATGTTCGAAATATATGTCTGTATGAGTATTTTGATGATAAGTCGGAGTGTTTGTCATGTATGTGCCTGTGTATGAGGAATTGTACGATGAGTTTATGTTACGTTATATGTGACAGTTTAATTGGTTGATAATTTATTGTTGTGTGGTAGTAGAGCTGTTTAGGAATCCGTTTGGATGCTATTCATCTCATACCTATTCTAAAATAGGTAATGAGTCTCTTACGAAAATTGAATGTGTAAGCCAGTGCATATGTATGTTTTGGTTTGATTATGTGTTCTTTGATGTATTGAAGGTTATGTATGTTTCGCTATCGGTTACACGATTATTATATGTATGTATGAGTGTATGTGTGTATATGATAAAAAATCGTGATATGTCTGGATTGTGTATGTTTCTGTGAAATGAATGATCTGACAACCATTGTGAGTATAAAATATTATAAATTATGTTTGCTAAGTTCGTAAGTGTATGTATTTATGTTTGGGTAAAAGACTGAATGTGTATGTCGGTTTATGGTAACAGAAATATCTCTAGGTAAGAATTTTAAAATTAAGGACTTCTATTACTGTAAGAGAAGTGAGTTATGATTTCCAAACTGATATGTGTGAATGCATATATGTCACGAATGTTAAGCTATCGTAAGGTTATCAGAATTAAAGAAAACTTATTTAACTTACCGACTTGATGATATTTCAAATATGCTTATTCATGATAAAGTATAAGAATATAACTTCTTGATCCAAATGATTGAAATGGAGTCGGTTTTGAATGACGTGCTCTATTGATTTTTGAATTTATGCTTTGTATGTTTTGGGTATTTGGCCTTTAAATTGACACACACACACAGACACACATATATATATATTATATATGAGGATTTGACATGTGTAAAGAATAGAAGATAATAAAAGTTGATAATTCTGAACTCGTAACAAATTGATAATTCTTAAAAGCTTCTGATATATGACATGATACGCTTGACCTGTATGTTTTATTTGTAGTATTAATGTGGTTATTTACTGAGTTTTATAACCTACACCAAATCAATTTGCTAATTTTGCATGTTGGCTACCAGATCGATCAGTCACTTCAGCTTTGAAAGTCATGCTCGAGACGCCGGATCACCCAAGTTACAGTCACCCTCTCGAGTGTCTTGGGAAATATCGTAGAGGTTTAGGATCCATGATTATTAGGTTATTGTCGTGTTGGGCATGCTGTTTTAAAATATATAAATAAAAGTTTTGATTTGTATATGATGTATTGGACATGGAGCCCTTAAGTGTTGAGTATAAGCTAGATGTGTCTTGTACGTGGACCTGAGGTTCTTTTGCATGTTAGTGCTTATTACCGGTTTCGTTTTGATGCTGGATTGTGTTCCAGGTTGTTCAGTTTTAGGATACATCATGTCTGTTTTTTATGTAAATTTTGAGGCTTATGGAGATGGGTTAATCCTGTCTCCTGCCGGTAGCATTCTACCTCTGGCGAGGTGTTACAAATTCCTTATCTAGTAAAAGCTTGTAGAATTGTAAAAAGCCTAATACATAAATGTTGACGGCTAATTTTGTCTCAGGGTAATATGGGAATATCACCCCCGAGGTAATCCTCCTTCAACAGTGAATTTGTTTGGTTATGGGGGACCAAAAGCAAATTTAGCGAGAGACAGATAAACACACCAATCGACAAAGAGATTTAACGTGGTTCGGCGGATCTTGGTCCGACCTACGTCCACGGGCAGAAACAGGATGCTACTTTTTATTACTCCAATACGCTTCTCAGATCTTTTTGTGCTTTTACAAATCAGAGCTTGATGATTCTGATCACTCATTTTTTAATGCCTTTTACACATACTCTGCCCTCCTATTTATAATAGTATAGAAATCAGACTCCTATTTGCATAAGAAATCCTAGTTGAACTCAGTCTTCTCTTCTTGCAAGGATTCCTAGTCTAATATTGCCTTCTCTTTTCTTATTCCTTTTCGGATTCTGACTTCATTTCCTTGTGAGAGTAGGATATTTGCTTATCTTATCCGCAAGAATAGGGTGTCATTATCTTTGAGCATATTTCGCTCGTCTGGTCGGTCTCCATGAGGTCGGTCATGATAGTCTTTTATGCTGAGAGTGTTTCTGCCGACTTTATAGTGGTCGGTCATCCGAACTAAAGTGGTCGGTCATCTATCATCAAGTGTTCGGTCTCTTACTGTATAGTGGCCGGGTCGGCTTTGATGATCTCACCAGTCAGGGCATTACCTTCTGTCCTTGTCGTGGCTGCTTAAATATCATAGTGCCTGAAAACACCATCAACATCTGTCCCCTAGTTCTCGGTTCCAACGAGTATGCAAGTTGGTGCCGGGAACTATATAAAGAGATGGCGTGCTGATTTGCTCTGTTGGAGGTCGGTCCGATGTTGAGAAATGTTTTGTCGCCCCTTTTCAAGCGTTTTGTCTTGAGACACGCAACAGTCACGTCTGTTTAAATGCCTATCAAATCATCTTTAGGGTTTCTTCTAAGTTCGACACTTGTCAAATATCCGCCGGGTTCCCGCCAAAAAGGGAACGAATCGTCCGTGTAGAGGTGTCTTCACATTGCGCTGATCTCAGCCGTCTGTTTAAACTTGGGAGACCTCTTTTACAGTCGACACCTGGCGTTCATCCGGGTTCCTCCTTTTGATCCAACGGTCACGAGCCCCCTGGTCATGACTATAAGAAGGGGAGGCTTTCAATGTTCAATCTTTTTTTGGCAATTTCTCCTTCTTTCCCGAAAGTATCTCTGTGAATCGCTCAAATCAGTGTTCTCGGAATTCAACCGCGGGTTTTTTTCTCTGCTGCGAACATAAGGAACGGGCAAACCGTACTGCATAACCTCCAGATTTTCTGAGAAGAGACAAGTAAGTCTTCTGAACGACCTCTTCCCTTTCTGTGTTGTGAATCCTGCTTTCTTTGTTGAATGTTGTTAGGGAATGACTTAAGGTTTCGTTTGATTTGGCTTTAGGGTATTTTTAGAACCCACCCGTTTTAGAAAACCTGAGTAGTTTCTTAGTTATAGACTGACTTCCCCTTCCTTTTTTGTTTTTTTGGATGTCAGGGATGTCTGACAGCAGTTCCTCCCCTGAAAAGCCTGCTAAACCCAAACTCCCCCTGCTGAGGAGCTCTCCTCGGGTTCGGGGGCACCTAGTGTAGAAGACCTTGATACTACCCCTACTCCTTCTGAGATCGAACAAGATTCCTACCATCAGAGGGTTCCTCGGAAAGATCCAGAGGCCGGTGAACTCGGCTCGTCGGCTCTGGATATGAACCGTCCCTCCAAAATAACTGAGGACGACCTCGCCCTTCTTCGACTGCGATATAACATTCCGATAGATATTGCCCTTGAAGTTCCTGGCTTGATGGATCGCGCCAGTCAACCTGATGAGGGTTCGGTGGCGCTTCTTCCTGCTTTTTTCGAGTGTGGGCTGCGGCGGCTGCCGGTTCAACCTTACTTTGCTTGGATGCTGGCCGAGATGGAGATTGCTCCTTGTCAATTGAGTCTGAACAGTTGGAGGATTTTGGCCGGGTTGTATGTAGCTTGGCATCGAGCAGGACTCGGCGAGCCTTCTCTCGAAGAGGTGAAGAGGTTATACCGGCTGAAGGCCAATCCTAGGTCGTACCACGGATGGTATTACCTTTCAGCTTATGACAGCTCGTCAAATGTCGTCAAGAAACTCCCTGACTCCAATAAGAATTTTAAGACTTCTGGTTCTGGGCTACTGGGGATTGGGGACGGTCCCTAAGGTCGGATGAGGGGAGTTCTTGGTACCGGATATCTTCAGGGCGGGAGGTTAGGAGATCAACTTTTAGCTTTCCTTAGTTTTTTTTTTGTTTGGGTTCTTACCCCTTCTTTTCTGTTCCTCCTAGCCTGTTGGAGGGATGCTCCCAAGGTTTCCCATCGGTCCGGCAGGGTAGTCTGGGCTCGTCGGTATGCCGCCCTGGAGGGAGTTGGTTAATGATGCGGCCTTTGTTGAGTCGGGCCTTACTCGGACCGTCCCTTCGGAGGTCTCGGGTCGGATAGGTAGATGTTTGCTGACTGTTTTAGTTTGACTTCTCTGTTTGTTTTATAGTGTTTGATGTCTTTGTTATATGCTCGGGTCCTGATTTCCTTCTCCCCCCTTTTTTGTAGGCATGTCAAAGAGGCCGAAGTTTCTTGAGAAGTTGGCTGGTACTATGAAGAAGGCCGGTCATGTGGAAACGGGAACTTCCCGGGCACAGCCTGAACCTGCCGAGGCTGGGAGGGTATCTCAGGGGAAAGTTCAGCCGGCTGCTCGGGGTCTATCTTCTCCTGGTGTGCAGTCATCGGGGTCTGCTCGTCTCATCAGTCCGCCGAAGCCTTTTAGGAAAAGGAGGCGTCAATTTGGGGCCGAGGAGGCTGAGTTGGGGGGGAGGAGGAGGAGCCTGTCCCGGGCAAGAAGAAAGATGTTCGTCGGGGAAAAAATCTTCCGAGGGCTCTACTAAGAAGCGGAAAGGTTCCGTGATCCTCGGGGTGGATGACTTGGGAGAAGGCATCCGGGAGGCTACTTCCCATTTAGTGCCGGCTTTTAATGAATTGGCCGAGGTGATTCCCCCGGGGGAGGTTTCGAGATATGAGGATATCTCTCCTGAAGCTGTGGTGACCGAGATGAGCTCTCAAATGGCAAAGGTAGTTTTATTCTTCTTTTTTCTGATTTCGGTTCTCGGTCTTCTTCATCTCATATCTTGACTTTCTTTGTTTTCGTGCAGGCTACTTACCTCATGGCGAAGAATAAGGACCTCCTTCTGAGTCTATTGTCCGAGGGTGGTCAGGCCCAGAGACTTCAGAATCGCCTTACAGAAGTGGAGGCTAAACTGGCTGATCGGGAGGAGGTGATAAAGAACCTTGAGTCGACCGCAATTGAGAATTTCAAAACAAACAAAGCTCTCAAGGCTGCTGCCGGGTTGGAGCGAAAACTTGCCGATACTGCCCGGGAGGATTTGAAGGCTGCCCAATCTGAGATTGGCGTTTTGAAAGCGAAGGTGTCAAGTGTTGAAACCAAATTGAAGGCCAACGATGAGCAAATGGCACGGGCTCGGGATGATCTTGAGAGGAAAGAGGCCGAGCTTGAGGAGAGAGAGGCCGATCTTGAGACCGAGAAGGAGGCCATCCGCCTTGAGGGGGTTGGTGACTGTGCTGAACTGATACCGATGGTGCTGCCAAGTCTGAATATGGATCCTATTTATGCGGCCATCAGCTTTTGTAAGGGGGATATTTCCGAGGAGGAGTTCCGGAAGTGGCTCCCTCCCCCTACCGAGGAGGTGATGGATCCCGACCCGATTTCGGTCGTTCCGGCTTCTGGGGCTTCCCAAGAAGGACGGCCTGATGTTCCTGCCCTCGGCGAGGACTGCCTTGAGATCCCTCCTCCCATCCCTGAGGCAGAGGTCTCCCATGCTGCCGAGGTTGAAGCCGTAGTTCCTCCTCCCGAGGTCGAGCCGATCCTCCCGCCGTCTGAGCCGGTTGAGGAAGAAATTCCTGCCCCTGTGCGGGCTGAATGAGAAAGGGTAACCCGACCGGGGCCCTGTGTACACTTTACTTTTTGTAATGAAACTTTAAGCTGTATTTTGACATATATATATATATATTGTGTTTTTTATCTCTTTCTCCTTTTTCTTTATGTTTCCTGTTACCCAATTTGAGACCCTTCGAGGTTTAATCATGAGCCGGAGGGGCATAACCCGACCCCGAGCTGAGTGAGACACTTGGCTCTGGGGGAATGTTACCTCCTCAATCCAAAGAAGACTGACTCGGTGGGACGTAACCCGACCCCGAGCTGAGTGAGACACTTGGCTCTGGGGGAATGTTACCTCCCCAGTCCAAAGAAAACCGACTCGGTGGGACGTAACCCGACCCCGAGCTGAGTGAAAGACTTGGGCTCTGGGGGAATGTTATCTCCCCAATCCAAAGAAGACTAACTCGGTGGGACGTAACCCGACCCCGAGCTGAGAAAGGCACTTGGACCTGGGGGAATGTTACGTCCCCAGTCCGAATGGCTGACTCGGTGGGATATAACCCGACCCCGAGCTGAATAACCATGGCCTCGGCGGAACGAAATCCAGCCCGAGCGACTAACAGTGGCCTCGGCGGAACGAATCCAGCCCCGAGCCGACTAACAAGTGGCCTCGGCGGAACGAAATCCAGCCCCGAGCCGACTAACCCCTGGGGTTTATTCAGAAGGGAAGTGAATCAACCTTTGAAACCCTACCGAATCTGGCATGGGCGTCCCTCTGCCAGACCGGCGAAAACGAAAACAAGATTCTGGAAAATAAAATAAAAGGTGGGGTGACTTAGCACCTATCCCAAAAACGTTTTTGCAAGCATAAACAACAACATGGATGCCTCAAAACAGCGTCCCGTCTGAGGTCTCCAAAACATAATTCTGAATCTTTCAATTCAGTGTCCCGCGAACCAGGATTCGGATCAGAAGAGCGTTTGAATGGTAAGGGCACATCCTCTACACGTCGGTTCACCGGGGAGCCTGTGTATTGTATGAGGGCTCCTCCTTACCACGCTGGAGCAGGCACACGCCACATGGGCGTAACGCATCCCCGTGATGTGTCTCTCGCGGATCCGGATGATGAATGGGTCAAAGAGTGTCCGGACTACTAAGGGTACATTCCTCCTTAGTTCCGGTATCACTGGAGCTAGCAATCGTCACGGGGGTGTCATCATCCCCCGCGCTATGCTTTCCCACGGATCCATTACATCGGGTAGGTGAGGATCAAAGGAGTGTTCGACACATTAAGGGCATGTTCCTCCTCATGTTCGGTAACACTGGAGTAGGCAATCGCCACAGGGGTATCATCCCTCCCCGTGCTATGCTTCTCACGGATCCTATGCATCGAGTATGTCCCTGAATATTTCCGAGGACCTCGAGCTAAGAGAGATACTTGGTTCTGGGGGAATATCCCGTCCCCAGACCGATGAGCATGACTCGGTGGGACGTAACCCGACCCCGAGCTGGATAACCAAGCGGTCTCGGCGGAACGAAATCCAGCCCCGAGCCGATTAATCCAGTGGCCTCGGCGGAACGAAATCCAGCCCCGAGCCGATTAATCAAGTGGCCTCGGCGGAACGTATTCCAGTCCCGAGCCGATTGAAACATTTAAGGGCATATCCCTCCTTTTGTTATGCTTCTCACAGATCTATGTTCTTTGATTTTTTTTGTACGATTCTGGTGTGACTTTGTGCTTTTTTATGGTGGTAGCCGTGGTCGGGAGGTTGTGAGTTTTGTGTTCTTTGGATCGTCGTTGTGAGCATGTCCCCGAGTTTTTTTGAATATGGTTTTGTTTTTATTTTTTAGGAGAGCGTTTGGAAAAAAAGAAAGTTTTTTATTCATACTCGGGGACATACTGCCCTTCTTACAACTCTCTGTGGGTCATTTTGAGAGAGGCTTCTGTATTTGGACTCATGTCCCTTATTTGTTTGCCGTAGACAGGTAGGAGGAAGGAAAGGTTTACTGGAAGTATTTCCTCAACATCTCAGCGTTCCATGGCTTTTTTAATCTCGTGCGTCCAGCCGTTCTAGGATGTACACTCCTGGCTTCACCACTTTTACCACCTTGTAGGGCCCTTCCCATTTGGCGCCCAGGAGCCTTCCTCTGGCTTTCGAGTATTTAGGGTGACCTTTCTTAGCACCAGGTCGCCTGGGATGAAGGTGCGTGTCCGAATCCTTTTATTGTAGAAGCGGGCCATCCTTGTTGGTAGATTGCTGTTTTCATGGCCGACCTCTCTCTCTTCTCTTCGATCAGGTCGGGTGGTTTCTGATAAGTCCTTCATTCTGCTTACTCTCGTAGTGCTGAACCCTGTGGGAGGTCACCCCGATTTCTGCCAGGATGACAGCTTCATATCCGTATGCTAAGGAGAACGGGGTTTCTCCCGTGGAGTCCTTATAGGTTGTCCGGTGCGCCCATAGTACCTCTGGTAGTTCCTCGACCCATAGGCCCTTGCTGGATCCAAGCCGAGCTTTCAGGTTAGCCTTGATGGTTTTGTTTGTTGCTTCGACTTGGCCGTTTGATTTGGGATGGGCTGGTGTGGCGAATCTTAGGGCAATCTGGAGGTCCTCGCATAGTTTTCTGAAACCTTTGCTGTCAAACTGCTTTCCGTTGTCAGTGATGATGGCTCGGGGAATCCCGAACCGGCAGACGATATTTTTCCTCAGGAATTCAGTGGCTTTTTTCTCCGTTATGGTGGATAATGGCTCTGCCTCCACCCATTTGGTGAAATAGTCTATGGCCACGATGGCATATTTTGCCTGCCCTTTCCCTTGTGGCATCGGGCCAATGATGTCTAGTCCCCACTGGGCGAACGGCCAGGGACTGAGCAGTGTAGTCAACTGTTCGGCTGGTTGGTGGTGGAGATTTGCGTTTTTCTGACATCCTTCGCACTTGCGGGCCACTTCTATGCCATCCTGGTGCATGGTCGGCCAGTAGAAACCTTGTCTTAGGGCTTTGAAAGCAATTGAGCGACCTCCGGCGTGGCTCCCGCAGATGCCCGTGTGTATCTCCCTGAGTACATAATTTGCCTCTTCTTCTGCTAGACATCTTAAGAGGGGGACTGAGTAACCCCTTCGATAAAGTACCCCGTCGATTAGGGAGAATTTAGTGCTCTTGTATCTTAACTTTCTGGCCTCCGTTTTGTCTTCTGGTGTTTCTCTTGTTCCAGATATTCTCTGATGGGTTGCATCCATGATGCTTTGCTTTCTTTATCTAGAACTTCTACTTTAGATTCTCCTACGCTCCTTTCCCGGATGTAAATCAAAGGGATTATCCTGGGGTGCTCGGCTTTTGTTGAAGAGGCGAGCCGTGCCATGGAGTCTGCCTCACAATTGTCCTCACGGGGGATTTGTTCGAAGCGTACATCCCCCATCTTCCCGGTTAACTTTCGTACTTCGGTCAGATAGGCCATCATGCTAGGCTCTTTTGCTTGAAATGCTCCTTTTAGTTGCTGAATAGCTAACTGCGAGTCACTCTTTATTACCACATCTCGGATCCCTAGCACCGTGCATAGTCTCAAACCGTTCAGTATTGCTTCATATTTTGCTTCATTGTTGGTCGCTATGAAAGCGAATTTCAGGGCGAGTAGGATTTCTTCTCCTTTGTCGCTTTTTAGGATGATTCCCGCGCCATTGCCTTGTGGTGCTCGCCGAACCATCTAGGACATTTCCCATTTGTCCTCGTCTATAGCCAGGGTCTGGGGGTCGGTACATTCGGCGACAAAATCTGCCAAGGCTTGTCCCTTTACTGCTGCTCTTGGGAGGTAGGTGATGTCATGTTCACTTAGTTGCTCGTGATATGAACCGGTTGAGCGCAGCCACTCTATCAGTCAGACTCTGTACTTCTTTTACTGTTTTGGGAGACTTTAGGCCAGTATTGCCTGGATCTTCTGTGGGTTTGCTTCAATTCCTCGGGCACTTACCATTAAGCCTAAAAACTTCCCTGAAGCTACCCCGAAGGTACATTTTTCCGGATTGAGTCTCAGGTTGTGTTTTCTTAGAAGCTCGAAGGTCCTTTTTAGGTCGTCCATGTGGTTGCTTGGTTCTTTCGACATTGTTATCATGTCATCGACATAACTAGCATTGTAATGCCGATAAGTGGTTTGAAAACTTTGTTTACCAACCTTTGGAAGGTTGCCCCAGCGTTTTTTAGCCCGAAGGGCATTACTTTATAGCAGTAAAGCCCCTGATCTGTGATGAAGTTGTTTTTCTTTTCTTCGTCTGCAGGGCACATTTTGACCTGGTTGTATCCGGAGAAAGCATCCATGAAGCTCAGTAATCCTTGACAGGCTGTGGTGTCTACTAGCTGGTCTATGTTCGGCAAAGGAAAGCTGTCCTTTGGGCACGCCTTGTTTAAGTCGGTGAAATCGACACACATTCGCCACTTGCCATTGTTTTTTCTGACCAACACCACGTTTGATACCCAATCCGGGTACCTTGCTTCCCTGATGAGACCTGCCTTTAGTAACTTCTCGACCTCGGCTGCTATTGCTTTACTCCTCTCTTGATTGAAGTTCCTTTTTTTTGCCTGACCGGTTTGTGAGATGGGTCTACCGCTAGGCGGTGATTGATGAATCTCGGGTCGATCCCAGGCATGTCATTGTATCCCCAGGCAAAGACGTCCGGGTACCCCTTCAGGCATTCTAGAAGATCTTTTCGTATAGACTTGCTCAGGCCTCCCCCTATCTTTATACTTTTTGCTGGCCCATAAAGTTCTATTTCTTCCGTTTCCTCAGCTTGCAACGAGTCGGCCATTTTTGTTTGGCCGGGGCCCCGGGCTTCTGTCTTCTTCTTCTTCTTCTCCCTGGTTTCTTTGTCGTTTTCGGGTATCTTCTGTGATACAGAGAGTTTCTCGTGAGAGAGTTGCGAAGCAGCTGCGAGCTGTTTTCTGGCTTCCGCACACAATTCCGATCCCCTCCCGGGTGGGGAATTTCAGTTTCAGGTGGTAGCAGGACATTGCGGCTTTTGTTTTCATCATGAAGGGTCGCCCGACGATGGCCTGGTAACTGCTCATGCAGTCTACTACAGTGAAGTCCATCATGATCGTCCGGGTCCGGGGATGTGTCCCGACAGTTATTGCCAACTGTATCCTTCCTAGTGGGATGACGGCTGATCCTCCGAAACCATATAAGGGAGTGTTATCGTTGGTTAGGGTTGCATATGCCACCCCTAGGTCGTCCAGTGCTTCTCTGGAAATTATGTCAACCGCGCTCCCGGGGTCCACCAGGATTCTGTCTACTTCCGACCCGCTAATGACTGCCTTGATTATCAACGCATCGTCATGAGGGAAACTTACTCCTCGGGTATCCTCATCAGTAAACATTATTGGTACCGACCGACTTCCTTGCAGCCCTGTGACCTGCTTTGTTTCTAAGACGTCTGGTCCTCGAGTTCTGCTGTAATCTTTCCTTGACCGGTTAGAGTTTCCGGCCAGTGTTCTTCCTCCTGCGATGATATGGATTTGGCGGCCACGTGCTCTTTGTCTGGCCGTCATGACCTCGTGGTCAATGTATTTGTTCAGATACACGTTTCGTGCTAGATCTTCTATTTGTTCTCGCAGGTCTTTACATCCGTCTGTTGCATGTCCCTTGGAGTTGTGGTGTACGCAATAAGCCTTTTAGTTCCTTTTGTCCGGGGGGAATCTCCTTTGGTCGGGTTCTACTAAGAGGCCTTTCCCCTGGATCTCCATGACAATTTGTCCCAGTGGTTTCTTTAGGGGAATGTATGCATCTTCCCCGACCACATGGTTTACTTGGGTCGGCGCCCTTCTCTCTTGGTTGTCTCGGTGCAGTGGTTTGAACTCCTTGTGTTTCGGGGGTGGTCTTCTGGATTCTCTTTCTACACGGCGGGGGGCGCCCTCTCTCGTCTGTGTCCTTTCTCTGATGGTGTTCCCTTTTCGGGATACTTTCTCTTCGTTCTCTAATAAAACGAATTTTCGGGTCACCTCCAGGGCGGTTGCGTAGTCCGGGGTGTCTTGGATCCTTAGGTGGGTCCATAGCCTCCCGACTTTCAAGGCTCCCTTCAAGCTTTCCAGGGCCTCGGGGGATTCATACCCTCCGACTTCGAGTACCATATTATGGTATCTTTCAATAAATATCTTCAAAGGTTCATCGTCTCCTGTTTCATAAGCCTTAGTTCTCCAATTGTCTTTCTGGGGACACAAGCCCCCTTGAAGTGTCGTATGAATGACTTTCTCAGTTGTGCGAAGTTGTTGATGCTTCTTGGGGCTAGGCTTCTATACCATAGAATGGCCGGTCCTGCCAGAGTTAGGGGGAACACTTTGCAGATGGCGTCCCCTGTTACCCCTTGTACCTCCATTAGTAGGACGAAACCTTCAATGTGGGTTTTGGGATCGGTATGGCCCTTGTATGGTGTCATGGTCGGCATGCTGAATCTTTTTGGGAATTTTCTGTTTTTATTTCTTCTGTGAGGGGGGACTCATCTTTGCCGTCCTGGACATCCCCTTTGTTTGTATTGAGGTATACTCCCCATTTGACCAGCTCCTCCCGCAGCCAAGATTTCATGCTGCTGTCTTTGGTTCCATGCCGCCTCATGTGGTTTCTTTTTTTTCTGCTATCTTGGGAGTGGCGCTTCTCAGGGTCGGTATCTTCTCGTACTTATTCGGTATATTCTTTCCCTCTTCTCCGGGTGCTGTGAGGGCTATCGTAGGAGGAGTCTGGTGATGATTTGTCATCCTCTTCCTCCCATGTGTCCTCGGTCTGGGAATCTCTCTGCACCACAACGGATCTTACCCTGTAGGGATCCCTCCTCCAGGGTCTGTCGTCCTCACTTATATCGACAATTCTCTTTCCTTCCGCTATCTCATTCCTTCGTCGGCTAGTCCCGGCCTTGAATTTTCCGTCGTGCGCTCCTTCTATCTTTTCCAACCGGTCTACTATGGTTTTTAGCAGAGTCTGGTTTTCCTCCCTTTCTTTCCTCAGGTTTCCTCGATCTTCTCCATCCAATCCGCAGCCGAGCTCCCTGACGATTGGTGGTTTCCGCCTTCCGCCATTGTCTCACTACGCGCGAGTTGCTTTTTGTTGGATTCCCCACAGACGGCGCCAACTGTTGACGGCTGATTTTGTCTCAGGGTAATATGGGAATATCACCCCCGAGGTAATCCTCATTCAACAATGAATTTGTTTGGTTATGGGGGACCAAAAGCAAATTTAGCGAGAGACAGATAAACACACCAATCGACAAAGAGATTTAACGTGGTTCGGCGGATCTTGGTCCGACCTACGTCCACGGGCAAAAACAAGATGCTACTTTTTATTACTCCAATACGCTTCTCAGATCTTTTTGTGCTTTTACAAATCAGAGCTTGATGATTCTGATCACTCATTTTTTGATGCCTTTTACACATACTCTGCCCTCCTATTTATAATAGTATAGAAATCAGACTCCTATTTGCATAAGAAATCCTAGTTGAACTCAGTCTTCTCTTCTTGCAAGGATTCCTAGTCTAATATTGCCTTCTCTTTTCTTATTCCTTTTCGGATTCTGACTTCATTCCTTGTGAGAGTATGATAATTTGCTTATCTTATCCGCAAGAATAGGGTGTCATTATCTTTGAGCATATCTCGCTCGTCTGGTCGGTCTCCATGAGGTCGGTCATGATAGTCTTTTATGCTGAGAGTGTTTCTGCCGACTTTATAGTGGTCGGTCATCCGAACTAAAGTGGTCGGTCATCTATCATCAAGTGTTCGGTCTCTTACTGTATAGTGGCCGGGTCGGCTTTGATGATCTCAACCAGTCAGGGAATTACCCTTCTGTCCTTGTCGTGCTGCCTTAAATATCACAGTGCCTGAAAACACCATCAACAATAAATACATTTTTTTTTTTAAAACATTGAAAATTCTGTCGCCAAATTACCTTATCCGGACTTAAGCAGAACAAGTAAAACATCTGGCTGTCTTAAGCTCTTATAAGAAATACATTCTCTAAACTCTAACTCAGGATGTCGCAACAAAATCTTAAGACATTTGTCATCAAACCACATCCATTGGGAGCTAAACACACCATTATATTTGCAACGAATATTTTAATGATTCATTGACGTTTTAAAATCACCCATCGTACATTCATACTAACCAAATACAAACCAAATAGGTGTGTGAATAAAAAATATTATTTCAAAATGACTCATTAATTATTATTATTTTTTTAATTTCACATTTCATTCCTGGAGAGATTAGATCGTGATATGCAACGGAGAGAAAAGGAGGTGGAATAAATAAATAAATAAAAATCACCAGCTCTGTTCTTGGATTAGCTCATTTTAAAAAAATTATGATTAATAATTATTATATATAAATTTATTTAAAAATAATTATTTATTATTTATTATTATAAAAACACTTATGAGCAACTTATCATGCATCCAAATTAAATAGGAATATCTATCAATAAATAAAAAATTAAATAGGAATAAGCGGACAAGACCCACTCTTTATGTGGGTCCATTTCTGTTACCTGAATAATCGCCGTCTCAACAACTTATATTTTATACTTTATTTGTTTTTTTTTTTTTTATTGTTGAAATTAACAAACTTCTAAAATCATTATTTTGATAATTTATTTGAGTATTTATTATAGTTTATAACATATATGATATGCAAGAGCAAGACGATGAAAATAATAAAATAAGTTTAAAAAAAATGAAAATGAAAAAGAAAAAGTACAAATTATACATGGGTGGAGGTGGAGAAAGCAGGGAGCATTAATGTGGATTTGTCTGGACCTTCTTGTCTGATAATGAAAATTAAATTATTATTATTATTATTATTATTATTATTATTATTATATTATTATTATTATTATTATTATTATTATTATTATTATTATTATATAATGAGGTGGAGAAATTATTTTTTTCGTGGGAAATTTTTTTATCGAATTGCTAGTGTCATTCCTTCCATTTTAGGGCACGTCTATATAGGGGTGGCAATTTGGGTCAGGATTCGTTTATTCGTTCGATTTGATTCGCTTTAAAGCGAATACGGGTTTGAAAAAATGAATTCGTTTAATAAATGGGTCAATTCGATTTGATTCGTTTATTAAACGAATCGAATACGAATTTAAGCTCATTGATTCGTTTATTCGTTTAGGAGTCGTTTAATTATTTTTATTTACTAGTTCTTGTTAATTTTCAATTAAGATTCGAGAAATTATAGCTAATTATCATAGAAAAAGTAATATTTTCAATATTTGGTGAAGTATTTTTAGTAAATATATTAATTACATATTTCATATGTATAGAATTAATGTAAATCAAGTGTGATAAATTATTTTATTAAATAATATCATTGACTAAACGAATAAACGAATATTCGTATTCGATTCGTTTAATAAACGAATCGAATACGAATCATGATATTAGGATTCGTTTAATAAACGAATTGAATAAGAATCCATCACATTTTGATTCGATTCGTTTAGGATTCGATATGAATTCGATTCGTTGATTCGTTTTGACACCCCTACGTCTATACTATTCCGATATTGTTATTTGGGGTATTGAAGTTCAACCAATGTGGAAACAAGATTGTGAACTTAATTATAATATTCAACATAAAACATTTCAAATTCATGTATCAGTTTCAAACAAAATCCTCTATTTTATCCATTCATTTAAGTGAATTTTTTAAAAATTCATTTTTTTAAATAATAATAATAATAATTATTATTATTATTATTTGCAATCGTTGAAAATTCTACCGTCAAACCACCCCTTCCGGGCTTAAGCGGAGAATGTAAACCCCCCGGCTGTCCCAGACTCTTACAAGAAACGCACTCACTGGATTCGAACCCATGACTTCAATGTGAGATCCTGAACCCTACATCACCAAGCCACGCCCCTTTGGGACTTAAAAAGAATTATTATTATAGATAAACTGATAATTTGTTTGTTTATTGGAAGCAGGGGCGGCTTAAATTTTTTCGGAGTCTGAGGAGAAAAATTTAGTAATATCTTATTAAATTTTTTTTTTCTAACTATTATTTTCATATGCACATTTTTTTAATAGATATTTTTTACTATTGTTAAAATAATACCAACTTTTTTTATATAAAAATAATAATTTGTAAAGAAGTAATAATTGAAAATAGTAATATAGATAAAATTAGAAGAAAACAAAGGAGGTTGTAATGATAAAAATATTGTTCTTTTGAAATAAAATAAAATATAATTTTTTATGATACTATTTGCGATGAGATTATAAGCGATCAGCCACATCTAAACCGTTGAAATGGTATAGGTTTTAAAAGAGATAACTAAAAATTATGACACATTTATATTCTTGGTGGCTAGATTAATCATTTACCAACATTTCATCCCTATCGCCTTGTCATCGTCAGCTCCGTCCTCTTCTTTCAATATGTTCTAAGATGGATATTGTATTTTTTTTTTTTTTTTTAACATTAAAATTTATTGATAACTAGTCATTTCTAATGGCCCAATTTGAATATTCAAATTTAAAATGCGTTAAATAAATATTTTTAAATATTTAAAAAATAATAAGTTTTAAAATATAAAATGAAGACTCGAACTTTTAATCTCATGAAAAAGAAAAAGAAAAAGAAAAAGAAAACTCACTAGATCAAAAAATAAGGAATTCGAAATTGTGAGGATAAAATTATGGGAAATTAAGAAGGAAATGTGGAAAAAAGAATGATGTGGCATTGATGGAGTAATTGATTTAAGCCACAAGAATAAACATGAGGATGCAAATGAAACAAACACAGAAACCATATATTACTTGGTCAAGGATTTCAAAAGAAAAAGTCTCGCATCTCCTCACTCCTGTATTATTGGTATCTATGCTTGCTTGCCCCCACACCTAATCAACGTCAAATAAGGACGTTTCATATTTTAGTCATTTTTTTTACCATCAATTTTTGACTAATATGATTTTTTTTAGGCTGGACTAAAAAATTTCATTTATTTATGACAAAATACATTAAGAAACAAACAATTCAAATACGCGTTTTTACCTCAATTATAATTATTTTTAAATAAATTGCAACAAAAAGTTTCATTTACCTATAAGAAAATACATCAAGAAACAAACATAGTTGTGTTTTATGATGTTTCATAAAGTTAAATTTATTTATTATTCAATTTGAACCAATAGCTTCTACAAGTTCCTTCTTAATGTTGTTATGTAGATAGTCATTCAATTTGATAGAAACTCAAATAATTGGAGAAGATATTATAAAAAATTTACATTATGTAGATATCGCTTTTCACCTCTGGTCCACAATCGAGAATTTATGTGAAGGAGGGCATTAGCGATCCTGCAAGACAAAGTACAGTGAGTGGGGAGCTTCTACACACCGGTGTGGTGGATGCTGTAGGCACTCCGACACTCAAGTCAGTGGCGTATACGAGCAAATAACGATGGAAGAACAAGATTTGAAGTTACCTTGACCTTCGTTGACTGCCGTGAGGGCGATGGGTTGATATTTTAAGGGTGATTGGTTTTGAGTGCCCTGGAGAGAAAGCCTTGTGAAAAAACTCAATTATGGCTCTTTTATATGTGATCAGGAAGTGAGTCTCATTAATACATTAAAGGCTTAACCATTTTATGTCAAAATGGCAAATCATGTAAATCATGAAGAAGACATTTTTTCGGTTGGGTAGCTGGTAAGTTAAGAGGTTGTTTGATAGGTCTCTCTTTGTGTAAGGGCCTGAGAAGGTAATTGGGTCATTGGCCCAAGTCTGGTCTGGGTACTGTTTGGAGGGATTGGGCTATATCTGATATAGGACTTGAAGTGAAATGTCGAAAATGCCATTGGCCCAAATTTGGCCTGTAGACATTAGGGTCCTTCTTAATGATCAATTTTTAAAGAAAATGAGTGGTAAATATATAAATATTGGAATAACAAGTTTATAATTATTGTAGTGATAGTTTTGTAAAATCATTATAGTGTCCTTAAGGGTGTGGCTTGGTAGCGTAAAATTTAAGATTTGGTTACTCAAGTCATAAGTTTGAATTCAAGATGTTGCATTTATTATAAGAGATTGAGACAACGACGGGTTTTACCTCCTCCACTTAAATCTGGGTCGGGTGATTTAACGGCAGAGTTTTCAACGTTTCCAAAAAAATCATTATTCTAAATAAATCTTTTAAAAAAATCAAAATGTTTATAAGCAGTGGCGGAGCCAGGGATTCAACACAGGAGGGGCTAAGTTAAAAAGTTCAACAAAAAAAGTACCAAAATTCTGAACTTCATTGATATATTTGTTGGATAATATGACCCATAGCGTCACTATTTGTACAGATCACGGTGTTGTTGTACAAATTAACTATGTGACAAAGAAATTGCACTCTCATCATTTGTGATTAGATCACCATAGATGTATAAATGAAGAGAGGTCCATATGATTAGTTCCTGGATTGAGATGATATGAGACAGTATCAGTCCACGAAGGATTAATCATTAAATATCCCTAGTCGTAGTATTATCGAGACAGGACATCGACAATGCGGAATAGGCTAGTATTGCACTTGTGCGCGTTGTGAGGGCACAACGGCATAGTTCTCATATATTTAAGTATAGGATACTTATGCAAGTGCGATAGGAGGTTGTGTTTCACCGATGGTACGGGAAACAGCTTCGCTCTGGATAGACCCCTCGGAATCCCATTGGTATTATGACTATGTGTCTATGGGAGGCCGAAATCAGGGTAGGTGTGTATGGTCTTAACCTGAGACTTACATCGCTAATACTTGCGACAATCGGTAGACTTTGGTCTTGGTGGTACAGGGCTTTAACCGGTTCTGCGTACACCACTTCTGGGTTTATCAGAAAGTCGTAGAGTATTGGGTGTGATGTCAAGACGGAAGTATCACTCCAGTCATAGTGGAGATGATGTCACGTAGGATACGGTATTAGTACTCTTAAGTGTTGCGCAACCATCGGGATATTATGACTAGGTCATGCATATCCGATTATAGAGACTAGTTACCAGACATCCGACATGTGCTTCGGACGGGGCAGACACTTATCCAGCCCCAGCCCTAGCACGTGACTATCCGATACTGGGCCGATATGCACGATACTTTGTATACTACGCCTGATACAGATCTATTCCTATATAATCCTGTAAGAATATTTCTGGAGAATTGGGTAGGCATGACGCTTTGCTAGAAGCCAACCTTGTATTGTAAATCGGATTAAACGTAGTACGGGGATACTAGATTTTAATTCGGGCGACGAATTAATTTAGAATTAATCCGTTAGCGACGTGAATAGTGAATTCGCTAGGCGTAATCATTTAATTACGACGCGACGGAAAATTCGTTAATTTGGAATTAACGAACCCGAGCCCGAGAGTGATTGCGAGCGCATTCGCATTTCGAATTCGAGTGCGGCACGCAAGTCACATCAAGCGTCAAATCGCTAGTCGCATCAATCGTCAAGTCACTTGTCACTTTGAGTGATGTGACATGACATGTTGTCACTTTATTAAAGTGGATGGATTTGATGTGAATAGTTGATTTGAGTTGATGAAAAGCTTTTAAAAGCTTGAAATGAAATATAACATTATTTATTTCTTGCTTTTTGACTTTTGTATTAAAAGTGATATATGTTTTATTTATTATTTACTTGGTAAATATATAAAACAAAATGTAAAAGCTTTTCTCTCTCTCTCTTGAAATGAAATACGGTTTTAAGGCTTTTGGAGCCAAAAACCTTCTTCTCTCTTCTCACAGTCATGGTGATCGATTCTCTTCCATTTTTTTTTCTGGTTTTCACACAAAAATGGAGAAGCTAATGATCTTGTTGCAAGATCTAAGTGCTAGCACACTCATGGAGGAATACAAAGGTGATAGGGAAGTGATTTTGTGAGCTTGGAATCTCAAAGCTTGGAGCTTTAATGGAGGTCTTCAATGGCCGAAAATGGAGGATTTTCACAGCCCAAAAATGCGCCCAACAGCAGTTCCAAATGGCCAAAACCGAGCTCCATGGAGGAAGAAAATGGTGTTGTTCTTTGCATCTCAAACCAATCATTGTGAGTATATGTTTCCGCCATTATTCCTTGATGTGTTCATGCTGCGTTTTATGCTTGATTTGGATGATTCTTGGGACCTAATTAGGAACTCAACAATGGTATCAGAGCTTTGATCAAGCATGAAAAAGTTAGGGTTAAAATTGGGTAAAACGAATTTGGGCATGTTTGATGAAATTGTTTGTTATAGTATGCTTAAATGAGTTGAAATTGATGATTGATTAGATCAATTTGAAGAAATTGTGTTTGGAACAAATTTCCCCATTTTTTTTGTGTAGGCTAAACTTGACAAAATTGGGTAAACTCAATTTGAGCATCAAATGATTAAATTGTTTAGTATAGTATGCTTGAATGAGGTTGAATTGATGTTGTGCATGATCAATTTCATGAAATTTGGTTGGATCCATTTTTCCCCAAATTTTGGGCATGACAAATTTGGGTAAACTTGATTTTGAGCATGTTTGATGAAATTGGATGATTTAGAATGCTTAAAGTATGTTTAATTGAGGATTGATTGGATCAATTTGTTGAAAATGAGTTTGGAACAATTTTCCCCAAATTGCTTATGTTGGCCGAAAATTGAGACCCTAATATCTTGGTGAATTTTTTGTTTGTTTGATCATTGGATGACTTGAAACAAGTGGGTAATGTTGAATTGAAGTTTGATTGGATTGAATTTTGATTTGGAACAATTTTCCCCAAATTAAAGTAGGCTTGGCCGAATTCAATTGGATATGAAATTCATTGTGTTTTTTGTATTTTGATTCATTAGATGAGTTTAATTGATTTGGGAAATGATGATTGTGGATTCAATTTGATTGAAACCAAATCGGATTAAAAAAACCCCTAATTGCCAAGACTTTAAGCATGTAAATTGGGTTTGATTTTGATAAATTATGTTAGACACTATTTGATATTAAAGTGCATGATTAATTAGGCTAATTGATGTTTTAGAAATGTTAATTGGATAATTAATTGTGTATTACACTTAGGTTAATTAATTATGGAATTTGGAATTTCTATAAGTTAATTAATTGGGCTTATTTTGGAAATTGGGCCTATTAGGTTGTAATTGGGCTTTTGGGCTTGGTTGTACCAAGTTAGGTTTAGGCCAATTTGGTTGGATCCAATTGGGCCTAAAACCGCATCCATAAAGTCCAATTATGACTTAATGGACCTTAATTATTTAATTGGGCCTAATGGGCCAAAATTAATTTAAAGGCTTATGGGGTAACTCCCGGATTGGATTTTGGTTATTCTGTTTGACCCGAGTTGACCAATAGTCCACGCCTTAAGAAATTAATTAAAAGTTCATTAGACTTTAATTAAATAAACATTAGATGTTAATCGGGCTTTGAGACCCGTAACGATTAAATTTGGAATCGAAATCGTAAAGGTTCATTAATTAAAGTGTAATATTTAATTTTGAATTAAATAGTGAATTAGAATTAAATGCGTATTAAATTGGATTTAATTATGTAGTTTAATTTAATTCGAGAGTTCGTACTTTGAGTACTTATTCGCAAAACGAGTTTGACTCGAGCAAAAATCAAATCGTTGTTTGAACATTGGATGATCACTAATTATCAGATTAATTAATTTGATTAGATTGATTGATAACATGCTTGTATGAATACATGGTTGCGATGCATATAAATAATGTATATCGGATGGATATTAGAAGGGTGGGGCAATTTTAGAAATTGTTGTAATAAATTTGATTTATTAAATTGGACCTGCGTGTCCAGCCTGATCACCTTTATATTCTTTGTATTCTCTTCTCACCTATTCCCCTCAATGTAAATGAGGTTTCTTTAGAAGTGTAGTGTAACAGGTAGAAGTAAATACATGTGCTAGCTTTGGAGAGAGAAAATGAGAGATTTGATCTAGGATCAATGTAAAGTATCCATCCGCATATCATTATTATTTTATTTTCATACTCGCTTTATTATGTGTTTAGAATGCATGTTTAAGGGTGTATGATGATGAGACCTTAACAAAGATAATTAAAATTGGTAGCCAATTTGCACGCGAAAAACCCTCATAAAATATCATGCGTTTTTCCTTCCATTGAGTGATTCTTACTCAAGATCCGAGATTGGCATGGGGTTGTTGGCCAAAGTCAAGCCCTTTGTCTGTCGAAGATGTGTTTGAATCACGAGGCTTTGTTCCATATTGGTGTCATGTCCAAGTTGTGGTTTGTTGGCCAAAGTCAAGACCACTTCTTGTCCATCGACATTGATTACGAAGCTTCCATGGTCAATGGGTCCACGCTTGACTGGGATCACTAGGTTTGTTGTGCCAAAGCCAAGGCCTAGTTGATTCAGAGGAAAAAGGTTAGGGTATATATTCGATATATAGGCATATATAAGATATATGTTTCGGACTTGGATGTCCACCTACTGGATCTAGGAGTTGGATGAGATCCAATTGATCTTTGAGATCTACCTAGTTAATTATCATACAATTTGTTGGCCAAAGTCAAGATTGTGTGATAATTTAACGGGATCCTAGCCTACTAGGAAACACGGTTTCCCGAGTACTCGACGGAGGGTTAGAGGCTCGACGAAAAATAGTGGGAGGCAAGAATTGAATTTGCAATACTCGTTCAATTACTCGCCATACGCGCTCATTCAAATTATTTCGTCGTATTATTAAATGTTAGTTGGACTAATATTTAAATTGTTGTTTTAATAAACAGTTGACTGTATTATAGTTGATTATATATAATTGGATTATATTAATCAATATATTTGAATTAATTAATTTCAGTTTACAATTGATTTTATAATTGGATTATAGTAATCAATGTAATTGAGGTTAATTAATTTGGATTATATTTGATTATATAGTTGGACTATTATAATCATTATAATAAATAGTACCACTAATCGTTGATTAAATAGTTGGACTATTGTAATCAAGATAAATTGAAAAGTTGGATATTTAAAATATAATCTTGGATTAAAATATTTTAAATGATTTAATTTTCAAATTGGGAATAATTTCAGGATGGTCCTGGAAATAAAACTAATAAGTTATTTTATTTGATAAAATATTATATTATGCATAAGCTCGGAGTTAAGCAAATAAGTAGAACATGATGTTTGGAATATTCATGTAATGATAACTTTAGTGCTTAATCCATTATACTTGTCAAGTAGACTCCTTAATTTATGAATCAGAATTAAGGATTAGATCCTTAGACATGATAATGAAATTGAAGGACATATCCCAAGGAGGATTAGAAGACGTGCAAGGCTCTGACTTCAAATATGATTGTCATAATTATGTTCACAACTAATATTAAAATTGGATTTTAAATATTTAGTGTGGTACATAAATATATATATTGATGTTCAGAATCTGTTTTGAACATGATACTGACTTCAATTGAGATTTATCTACGAAATGGAAACGGGACGAAAGTCGCTGTTTTAACCATAATTACTTGAATTTAGGAACTACCTTCGGGTTAGTACCTAAATTAAGAAACTGTTATAATGTAACTAGTTTGACTAGATACATTATCTCTATATCAGTGTTTAACCCGCTGCGGGTGAACCTTTATATTCTAGAACACTAAAGTGTTTTATTATATAAAGATGATATTGAGATAAACACATTAGATGTAAATAACAGCATTTATATTTAGAATATAAATAAATCTCACATATATAACATGACACATTAATAGCTCAAACTGATTTGATCAATTAAGAAACTGATTGTGGCATAGTTGTCAGGGACACTATTAAACAAGAATCGTATATCCACACTTTCGAAGAGTGGATACTAGGACTATTTTGTTTCAAATCAAATAAAGTCTACGAATCTAGTTTATTGGGCAAAGTGCCTAAAACACTATTTACTTGGTAAAAGTGCAAGTACCACTGATCTGTTAAGCCCTAGTTCATAGTGAAGCAAGTGGGCCCATGTCTAGCTAGGCTAGATATGGATATGAATATTTCGTGACCTTTACGGATATGGCATCGCGTTATGGTTGTGTGTTTCTTTTGAAGAACACAAATCAGAAACTTTCAAAGTTTCGACACGAAATAGACAAACAGATCGGCTATAGTATTATACCATCACGGTAAGACCGTAATGGAAAATACTTAAGCAGTAAGTTTCATATGTACTTGAAAGAGTACGGTATTCTTTCAAATGAGGACTCCTCCCAGGACACGTCAGTTTGATGGTGTGTCCGAATGAAAAACTGAATTTTGTTGGACATGATAAGGTTAAATCTTGAGTCGCTCTGAGCTACTATTTCCTTCAACGGATATGTATTAATAGTGCAAGGACTTATTTTGAATAAGGTTCCATGAAAGGAAACTGGGTTTCACATTCCTGAATATTTGGGAATGCTAGGCATATGTTTGGATGATACCAAACTAAAACCTAAAATATGATAAGTGCCAATTGTAGGTTATCCAAGGGATACCATAAGTATAGTACTTATACAACTCACTAAGAGAACAATGAGATTGTTGCTCACCATGCGGTTTTCCTGAGAGGAATACCGATATGCAGTGGTCAGTGGGAGGATAGTGATACTCGATAAAAATCGGAGTGATACTGTTCAAGGCACAAAGTCCTTAATGGAACTCAAACAGTTCATCAAGGATGAATCTGTACCATTAATCTTCGAATACACAGGAACCTCGTAGATCGGAGAGAGTTAGAAAACAACATGGGGTATGGGTTTCTGATCTCACCTCATGAAGATGTCAATCTTATGAAGGTATACCAACCGACTACGTTTTGAGGAAGTGATACAAGGTATCGACTCCCTATTATGACAAAGTGCCACATAATCCAAAATGGACTCCATGTATATCAACAAGTTTGGATACTAGTTGATGTACCGCAAGGCATTGTGCCTATCGGTACTACATTGGTCTTCAAGGAAGACATACATGGATGACAACATACCAACTGTTGCCATGTTAGATCCATTTGGATAATGCTTGCTGGAGCAAGCATAAGCTCTTGGAATTATCGCTTTGATATAATCATAATGGTGTATGATTTGATCAAAACGAAAATAATTCTTGTGTATATAAGGAGGTTAGTGGGAGAGCACTGAAAATGATATTCCCATAAGACAGTCGGTGAAAGCTTGGCTTTCATAGAATTCTCCGTAGAATTCTTGGGAGTAACAACCTTTATTCAAGGAATAAAGATCTACTGGGATAGATTAGTTGTTAACACTCTCTGAGAAATTGTACATTTAAAATGTACGTGATTTGGTGTCTCATACGCTTTGAGCATATGGAGTCACAATCAGATCAATCCAAGTGATAGTCACTGGATTGAAGTTAAGAACATCTGTTAGTATCTTAGAGAACTAAAGATGTTGTCTTAAACTATGGAGATGGAGAACTTGAAATGACTGGGATCATTGCTGCAAGTTTCCAAATAGTTAAATACTGCGGTACTATAAAGTTTGAAAAACGGGACAATGAGCTGGAAATGTTCCGAGCAAGATACTGTTGCCGAAGAAACAACAAATGTAGATTATTGCTGCAGCTGAGGCAGCAATAGAAGTTATTTGGGTCAATAACAAATCTAATTAGATTAGATATAGTTCTGTTAGCAGCTGAGCCGGGCGTCAGCACATGCTAAAGAATTAAAGGTCTCATCAACGATCCAGATATATACTTCTATATTCATCTGATTCGTTCGGATCATACATCGTGGCGATGTGATGATCGTATAAATCGCGTCAGACGATAATCATGCAAATCCGCTGACGAAAACCTTTTCTCAGCAATTTGAGCAAACCGTACATAGTTCGAGTGTACGACACTTGAGTGACTGGCTATGTGCCAAGTGGGAGATTGTTGGATAATATGACCCATAGCGTCACTATTTGTACAGATCACAGTGTTGTTGTACAAATTAACTATGTGACAAGGAAATTGCACTCTCATCATTTGTGATTAGATCACCATAGATGTATAAATGAAGAGAGGTCCATATGATTAGTTCCTGGATTGAGATGATATGAGACAGTATCAGTCCACGAAGGATTAATCATTAAATATCCCTAGTCGTAGTATTATCGAGACAGGACATCGACAATGCGGAATAGGCTAGTATTGCACTTGTGCGCGTTGTGAGGGCACAACGGCATAGTTCTCATATATTTAAGTATAGGATACTTATGCAAGTGCGATAGGAGGTTGTGTTTCACCGATGGTACGGGAAACAGCTTCGCTCTGGATAGACCCCTCGGAATCCCATTGGTATTATGACTATGTGTCTATGGGAGGCCGAAATCAGGGTAGGTGTGTATGGTCTTAACCTGAGACTTACATCGCTAATACTTGCGACAATCGGTAGACTTTGGTCTTGGTGGTACAGGGCTTTAACCGGTTCTGCGTACACCACTTCTGGGTTTATCAGAAAGTCGTAGAGTATTGGGTGTGATGTCAAGACGGAAGTATCACTCCAGTCATAGTGGAGATGATGTCACGTAGGATACGGTATTAGTACTCTTAAGTGTTGCGCAACCATCGGGATATTATGACTAGGTCATGCATATCCGATTATAGAGACTAGTTACCAGACATCCGACATGTGCTTCGGACGGGGCAGACACTTATCCAGCCCCAGCCCTAGCACGTGACTATCCGATACTGGGCCGATATGCACGATACTTTGTATACTACGCCTGATACAGATCTATATATCCTGTAAGAATATTTCTGGAGAATTGGGTAGGCATGGCGCTTTGCTAGAAGCCAACCTTGTCTTGTAAATCGGTATAAACGTAGTACGAGATACTTACGTGTTCGGATAGTCCGACGACCGTATTTACTGCCAACATATCCGGAGATCTCATGGGTCGGTTCCTGAAGATTCACCGATGACGTATGACTCGCACTTTAATTAATCTGGGATTAATTCGATGAGAGAGAAAATTAATCTGGGATTAATTACGGAGATATTTTATCTCGGATAAAATATCGTTAAGAGAGAACGATTAATTGGAATTAATCGATAAATTAATATATTCGATATATTATAACGAAATTAGATTTCGACGCGGAATTGAAATTAGATTTTAATTCGGGCGAACGAATTAATTTAGAATTAATTCGTTAGCGACGTGAATAGTGAATTCGCTAGGCGTAATCATTTAATTACGACGCGACGGAAAATTCGTTAATTTGGAATTAACGAACCCGAGCCCGAGAGTGATTGCGAGCGCATTCGCATTTCGAATTCGAGTGCGGCACGCAAGTCACATCAAGCGTCAAATCGCTAGTCGCATCAATCGTCAAGTCACTTGTCACTTTGAGTGATGTGACATGACATGTTGTCACTTTATTAAAGTGGATGGATTTGATGTGAATAGTTGATTTGAGTTGATGAAAAGCTTTTAAAAGCTTGAAATGAAATATAACATTATTTATTTCTTGCTTTTTGACTTTTGTATTAAAAGTGATATATGTTTTATTTATTATTTACTTGGTAAATATATAAAATAAAATGTAAAAGCTTTTCTCTCTCTCTCTTGAAATGAAATACGGTTTTAAGGCTTTTGGAGCCAAAAACCTTCTTCTCTCTTCTCACGGTCATGGTGACCGATTCTCTTCCATTTTTTTTTTTCTGGTTTTCACACAAAAATGGAGAAGCTAATGATCTTGTTGCAAGATCTAAGTGCTAGCACACTCATGGAGGAATACAAAGGTGATAGGGAAGTGATTTTGTGAGCTTGGAATCTCAAAGCTTGGAGCTTTAATGGAGGTCTTCAATGGCCGAAAATGGAGGATTTTCACAGCCCAAAAATGCGCCCAACAGTAGTTCCAAATAGCCAAAGCCAAAACCGAGCTCCATGGAGGAAGAAAATGGTGTTGTTCTTTGCATCTCAAACCAATCATTGTGAGTATATGTTTCCGCCATTATTCCTTGATGTGTTCATGCGTTTTTATGCTTGATTTGGATGATTCTTGGGACCTAATTAGGAACTCAACAATATTTTCATTCAATACATTTACAATTGTCCTCGATGAGCTTTCATATGTTGAAAACGTTGGATAATTACTTCATTATCAATATTACAAAAAATATCTTTTTCTATGTATACTACTAGACTATCATTCAACCATTGATCTCCCATCCGATTTCGCAATCGATTTTTCATAAAATGCATAGTTGAAAATGCTCTTTCCACTGTAGCTGTGGCAACCGATAATATCAATATTAATGTCACCAATAAATAAACTAAGGGAAACACTTTATCTTTTCCAGTTTCAACCATTCTTCTTGCAAGCTCACCATTATCTTTTCCAGTTGAAAATGCTCTTCTACTGTAGCTGTGGCAACCGATATTCACTTCGAGTTTTTTCTGAATGTCTTGAGAAAGCTATTTCAATATGCTGCTTCTGATTCATCAACGCTCACAATCCTGTCTAGCTTTATTATGAGCACTATTGATATCTCCCTCATGTTCAATAAATTTTTATTTCTTCTTCCAATTCTTAAATCCTTGACCAACAAATATATCACCACCACTTTGTTTACCATTCTCTTCTTTAAAAAGATAACAAAAAAGACAGAATGCAACATCTTTTTCTATACTATATTCCAACCAAGAGCCAAAATTTTCAAACCAAGTTGAGACAAACCGTTGTTTTTTATTTCCAAAATTTGATAATTTAAAGTTGTGATTTTTAGGTTGAACAGGACCCTTTTGTAAGTACGCTCTTCATCTCGGATATTATGATTATAATAAGAGATTCGAGGTCTTAATCCAGGATCTGTAGGAAGATCTTGTAAATTAACTTCTACATCTCCACTTGAACAATACTTAGTTTTCTTCGGAGAAGATTGTAATGTTGATTTTCTTTTAAAATATTTCTCCATAACTATATCAAATAAACAAAAGAATAATTCAGTTTCTTGACAATCGTAAATAAGAATAATGTAGAATAAGAAGTGATACTACACTTGTATTACATGATCATGTGATAAATTAAATAAAAGACCATAATCATTTGGGCATAATGATACTACACTCATTGATGAACTGTGATTGAAGTTTGTTGAGCTACTACTAAATAGAATGAAGCCATGAAGGCCTGTCTGTCAGTTTTTTAAGTTGAAAAGGTTATCACGGTTTGGATTAATTTCTAAGAATCAACAGTACAAAATAAAATGTATATGAAACTTGAGAAGAAGCAATTGACTATATAAAATGCACGAAAAAGAAAAAAAAATGTATATGAAACTTCATCAGCACCGTAACGTGTTTCCTATTTTATTATTATTATTATTATTAATTTTTTTCTACGCAAATAAAGTGAAACCCACAATTTCAATGATGCCATCAAATTAAGTAATTAACAAATGTACAAGATAAACACACAAAAAATTAAAAAAAAAAAAAGAAAAAAGAAAAAAGAAAGATACCAGGGGCTGTCGGCTGAGTTTCTGAGTTGAAATGGGTTGATGAGTTGCTCTGAAGAACTGAAGATGAAGGGCAATGTTGGCTGTACTTTGAAAAAAATAACAATTTTTTTTTTTAAGTTTGTTAAATTTTTTTGGGCCCAACATGCCTCCGCCCCTGTTTATAAGAACTATAGCCTACCTAGCCTGCCCATAGCCTCGCCACTGTCTTAAATAATAGGGTAAGTCCATAGTATCTTGGTATCAGAACATTGAAATTAAAAAAATGACTATTGAACTTAAAATGGACATTAAACTTTTAAAAATAATGGATAATTGAACCTCATTTAAGGGATCCAAATCTCCTTAAATATATAAACTATGTATGTCAATTGTATATGTATATATTACAGTTAAATTTTTTATGTGGGTCCTTTTTCTTTATTTAAATCAATTTGCACAAGTCATTCTGTTGTCTTCCTATATCTCTATTTCATTTAGGCGGGGCAAATAGTCGTATTTAGTAGGTAGGAAAATTATCCATTTTCTAATCTGATAATTAGCGAAAGTATATTTTTATTCGAAAAATTTGAAAATATTCCAAAATTCACTAATCATTTAAAAAATAGTACGTTTTCCACCGTTCCGTTAACAGATTTAGAATCTGTTAAGAAATCTTATCAAAAAAAATTATTTTACATTTTGGACATTATCACTTTTCCACATGATGATTATGAAAAGTATACTTTTACTTTAAAACTTTGAAAATATTCCAAGATATTCTGTTATTTCAAAAATATTTAGGTTTCCACTATTCTGTTAACAAATTTGAAATATATTAAGAAATCTTATCACAAAGTTTGTTTCTTTTGCCTTTTTGTTGTATTTTAATGAGAGAATACTATTTTACCAAAAAAAAAATGAATAATTTCCCAAACTAAAATTATTAACATTTGTAAGTATTGAATCAAAAAATTCAAAAATTATTTTAGTTTTACATATTAAGCTTTGTGGGATAAAAAAAATTAAAATAAAATAAAAAAATCCACAAGTTGTCAAACTTTTTAAATGGAAACTAATGAATAAACTTTTTAAACCCTAGTTCCAGTCCCTCCAGCGGACTGTCACTTCCCCAATTTTTACCACACAGTATTGAGAGAAAAAAATCTCAAAGGAAATTAATGGAAAATGTTGTATTTTTATGAATTTTTCTAAGGGTTTGTGTAATATCCCGAATATTTTCGGAACGGTTCTAATAGCTTCTCGAATTGAAGTTTAGAATTTGGAACGGAATGATATTCGAAAATAGGACTTTATGTTGAAAATTAGGTTGGAATATTTTTAAGTGAAGTTTCATCACGTCGAAAAACATGTGATTTCGAGAACCGGTTACGTGATTTCTGATTTTATCGTTATACGTGAAAGTTTATTGTTTCGGCTATAAAAAATAGCAAACGAACTCCGATTGAGCTGATTCTTGAACCATCAGACTCGTTTTTCCGAGACGAACAATTGTGTTGAACATTTTTCGAAAATCGCATCAAAAGGGCTTCAAAATAGCTGATTTCCGAAAATACCCTTTTAAGTGGGGGCAATTTTGTAATTTCTGGAAGAATGACACTATATATGTCATTGTTCATCGTTACAAAATTTTTTAAAAAAGAAAAGAACAGAAGAGAAGAAAGAGATAAGAGAATAGCAGGAGAGAGTTGGCGTCGGCAGACGGCCCTCCGGCCGTCGATGGCGAAGCGCACCGGCGCCATCGTGATCGTTGATGAGTGATAAATCTATCACTATTTCCCACTCATTTAACCTAATATTTCGTATAGTTTCTCGAGTTTTGTGAACGTTTTGATGTATTTTGTGTTATTTTGCAGATAAATAAAGTTTGGAAAGCATTGGAGGCAATTTGGGACAAAAACGGACAAAAATGCGTCAACAGGGATATTTTGGTCTTTAGCGCGTCGCGACGCCAAGCCTTCCGCATCGCGACGTCTAAAATGCGCCGAACAGTGCTAACGTGCGCCGGGTCCACAAATCAGAATCTGAGAAAAGTTTGACTTTGCTAAAATACGCCGTGCCACGTGTCACCATCACAACCGATCTGCTAACATGCGCCGTGCCACGTGTCAGCATCCTACGGTGCCGACAGTCACCATCGCCACGTGTGCCACGTGTCACTCCAGGTCATCTCCATGTCATCAGCCACGTCAGCAAGTCAACAAGTCAACATTGCCACCTCACCGCCACGTCATCATCAGCCAATCACAAGCTGCCACGTGTCGCAATTCTATGGTGCCGACAGTCTCTTTCCCACGTGTCACCACGTCACCGCCTCGTCACCGCCACGTCATCGCCACGTCAGCATCAATTATTGGATATCCTATCCTTATCTGACACGTGGCGGATAAGAATCTCAGCGACCAATCAGAAGCCGCCACGTGTCACAATAATTGAAACCCAACCACTCTGCCACGTGTCACCTTATCAGCTTATCCAGAATCTTCAAACCAGCAAACCAGAGCTTGCCACGTCGACAACATCTGGCGTAGCGACGCTGAGGGACCTGGAGTCGCGACTCTGGAAGCTTATCCGCGCCTATAAATTGAGCTCGAGATTTCAGAATTCAGGGCACCACTCTCTCTCTTCTATTCTATCTAAAGAGAGAGTTTCTCTCTCTAGATTCTTTAGTTTTTAGTTTTTTTTTTAGTTTTTTAGTTTTTTAATTTTTAGTTTTGTAAATAATTTTAATTACGTTTTGTGATAATAGTAATTTAATTTTTACTTTTTACTTTTTACAGTTTTTACTATTTACCATGAGGAGGTAACTTCTCCAGCTATGGTGAAATGATTCTTTTACTGTTACTATTTAGATTAATCTCCCTTAAAATAATATATTCACTATTTAAAATATTGACTTAAAAAGGATACCGCCAGATTGGTCGGTTGGTAATTCATTTTAATCTGGTTTAAACCTGACTAATAAAGGATACCGCCGGATTGGTCGGTTGGTAATTTAATTTTGATTCCGCCTTTATGGCTGGTTGGACTTAATTTGACTTAATCAGGTTACCGCCTTTATGGCTGGTTGGAAAAAGAATCACAAGTTTATATATTATTTTATGGGAGATATCTAAATTAGTAGTAGTAAAAGTAATTCCTTTTACCTTAGCATTTTATTTGATTTTACTTTTCAGTTTTACTTTATGTCTTTTACTTTTCAGTATTTTTACTTTATGTCTTTTACTTTTAAGTTGTTACTAGCCCTAGTTATGTGTTAGTTATCTGGGGTTGTGATGAATTCTAATATCACCGGTTTATAAGGGGTTATTTTATAGTTTGGGTAATTTAAAGGTTTACTTATTAAGTCTTAAGCTTAATGCTTCTTGTTGTCTGATCACCAATAAGATTGATGTGGTAAATCTAAAATGAACTAGACATAGAGATTTTAGGTTTCAGCCTTAGATTTAATAGCCCACGATCTTCCTTAAGGATAGATAACTCTTTAATAGATTTCCTTACAGGATAGGAATATACCTGTCGGGCGGGGGTAGCCATAATTGGAACTTAAACTTAATGAATCCAGATAATTTGGTTGACATAGACATATGGTTCAATTGGGTTAAACTGGGTATTTGTGTCTGACCATCGGAAGAGGCTTTTACATAATTTAGTGTTCCAGGTTAGTAAACTGATTTATTACACAAACATAAAATAACCACTTCATCTTTAAAATGATATTAGAATGATTCACAACCCTAGATCTTTGTGTCTTTTGTTATTTTCCTTAGTATTTTCTTTTGTCTTTTTATTTATTTATTTATTTTGTAAAACCACTTTCAACCAATCAAACAATCATTATCTTCACCCTCAATTAGATATTTGTAAATAAATAGATTCAATAATTAATAACAACAGTAGGAATTAAGTCCTCGTGGGATCGATATTTTTATACTACTTGAACGATACGTGCGCTTGCGTTATACGTGTGTGTTTACGCCGGTCAATCGTCCAGCCACAACACATCTCATGGCGGTCGGCGATTGTGCTGTTGATGGTGAACAGCGACACAGGGAGGAGAGAGACGTGCGTGCCTATATTTTCCGATCCCGCTTCATTTTTTCGTTTCACGGCCCGAGTCCCCTGTCAAATCGAAGCTCTCGTAGAGTACTACAAGATGGCATTGATGATTTCTCTTATCTGTGTTCTGTTGCATGCGAAACGAGGGAGGAATATTCTGATGAATAGAGACCCGGAGTGAACAGTAACTCTGATCGGAATTCCGTTGATTCCATCATGTTCGTGGGATCGTTTGGAGTCCTTATATGCCCTAAAAATCTCGGTCAGACGTCCCGGTAAAAAGTCGCTAATTTCAAGTTTTCCGCTAAATATTTGGATGTATCCAGTAGCTTCTTGGAGTAGCTTAATGATATAAATTGAATTGATTGAGTATTAGTATATTGAATATGTGTAATTGGTAGAATCCGAGTGAAAATGAAATGAGTTTGATCGATCCGATAGAATATACAAGTTTTCGATAAAAATAGATTTTTACGTATAATGATGTGTTTTGATTTTAATGATAGTTATGTGTTATAAATGATATTACGAGAATGTTTTGATAGATCCGGGTAGGTTTGGAGGGTTCGAAATCATTTCTTTGCGTTTGCGGAAACTTTTTTCGGAAGATTTTCCAAAAACGTGTAAACCAAGAATTGATGATATTTCAAAGATGCTTATTTGTGATAAAGTATAAAAATGTAACTTCACATTTCATATGATTGAAATGGACTCTATGTTAAATGACGTACTCTGTTGATATTTGAATTTGTGCTTTTATGCTTTGGATGTTTGACCTGCATATATATGTGTGTGTGTGTGTGTGTGTGTGTGAGGAGTTGGCATGTGCAATGAATAGAGGATGGTAAAAAGTTGATAAATTTGAACTCGTAATAACTTGATAATCCTAAAAAACCACTTATATGTTTGACTTGTATATTTGTTTGTAGTATGAGCGTAGTTACTTACTGAGTTTTATAACTCACACCAAACCGGTTTGCTAATTTTGCAGGTTGGCTACTAGATAGGTCAACCACTTAAGCTTTGGAAGCTATGCTCGAGACGCAGATCACCCAAGTTGCAGTCACCCTCGCAAATGTCCTAGGAAAAGTCTTAGAAGTTTAGGGTCTATGATTAATATGTTATTTGTCGTGCTGAACACGCTGTTTTATATTGTTAAGTAAAAATATTGATTGCATTTGATGTTGTAGGCACAAAGCCCTTAAGTGTTGATTTTGATCTTGATCTATTTTGTGTGGACTTGAGGTCCTTCTGTATATTTGATGTCTTCTTATTCATTTTTTGTTTTGATGTTGGAATGTGATCCAAGTTATCCAGTTTTATGGTACATCATGTCAATTTTTCTATAAATTTGGAGGTTTTTGGAAATAAGTTAATCCTGTCTTCTGCTGGTAGCATCATGCCTCTAGGGGGTATTACACCCCCGGATCCTCAGCATGTCTAGTCGATTGGAGATTATTATATACCTTCATCTGGTTCAGTTGACGGGAACACTCCCCCACGACCTTCTTTAAGTCAGGTGTGTCACTGGGCCTTCATCTGGTATAGTCGACTGAAGACTCCCCCAAGCCTTCAGCAGGTCCGGTCGAATGGAGATTATCTTGGACCTTCTTCTGGTCCAGTCGACACAAACATTTCCCATAACCTTCAACAGTCGGATCACCTTCTAGGCCTTCATTTGGTCCAGCCAATCAAAGACTCCCCCAGACCTTCAGCAGGTCTGGTCGACTAGAGGTTATCTTGGACCATCATCATATCCAATCAACGGGATTATTCTCCATGACATTTGACGGTCATATCGGCTTCTGGGTCTTCATCTTGTCCAGCCAATCGAAGACTCTCTTGGATCATCATCATGTCTAATGACGATTGTACTGTATCTTTATTTGATTCAGTCAAAATGTGACATGACCACCGTCTGGTCCAAGCGACATCAATGTCTAAGTACGCTCATATGCTTTTAATCAAACCCTAGACGACATACTCGTTGAATACTCTCTAAGCCATGACTCATTAACTTAGAGAGTATGGGACAAACCGGGCCAATGACACAAATGTCATTATGTATTAGGCCCACGTATCAGATTTGCGCCAAAACATGACCCATGGCCTTCATATGGCCTGGAATGGCATTTTGGGCTGTCACTGAGGCCCAATCCACACGAATCTAGTCACTAAAAGACGAGTCTGCACATGACTGACATTTAGGGCCTACGAGCTCGTATACCTTCAACGGTAAGAGGCCCATACGATTTGAAAGACCTCTAAGAACCATAGACCATATTATTCGGTGTCTCAGTAGATATTTCTAGTCATAATCCTTTTCCCACAAGGAAACTAAGTACCTGGACCAATCCAAGTCTAATTGGGATTACACTTAATCCCAGGACATCTAGGTACTCCTAATTCAATCCCAACTCCACAATCCTCTCCTAAAAAGATTGGAATTCAACTATTCCAATGAATCCTAAGCCAGCTAGAAGGTTACTTCACCGCCTATAAAAAAGGAGATAGGGTATAAGGGATTGAGGCACTCAAGATTCGGCACTCAGAACTCAAGTTCTGAGTCAATAACTCGAGATTTGGCTCTCGCACCCTCGAGTTCTCCGTAAACATAGGTCTACCGCCCTCATGACAATCAAACTGCGAAGACCAAGGTAACCTTTAGCCTTGTTGTTCCCTCTTTTCGTTCATCATCATCACTGACTTGGGCGTCGAAGTGCCTACAGTGTCCACCACATCGGTGGGTAGCTGCTCTACGTTCCGTTTACATTTGTTTTGCACAATCGCTGAAGCCTTCGTAATATAAATTCTCGATTGTAGGCCGAATGTGAAATTCTATATCTACAGTAATAATTTTATATCTTCACTATTAAAATATTTTTGACCATTCTTAATTTATTATATAAAGGTCTTACTAATATGCTTAAATTAGGTATAAATTTCCTATTATAATGTAATAATCCTAAAAATTTCTGTAATTCTTTGGTTTCTTCAATTTTATCAGAAAATTCTAAAACTTTGTTACGATGTGAGGTTGCAAATTAATTTTCCCGTCTATTACTAATTCCTAAAAGTTCAATTTTTTTTCATATAATTCTACTTTCTTTTTAGAAATAACTATATTATTTTTGAAACAATCTAATTTATTATATAAAGGTCTTACTAATATGCTTAAATTAGGTATAAATTTATTCTGACTATAAACTAAAACATCATCTATATAAACTATACAAAATTTGGAAAATGGTTTTAATGCTTTATCAATTCTAACTTGAAAAACTTGTGGGCCATTTTTGAAACTAAAAGGCATTACTAGTCTTTCAAAATGTTATTCGGAACAACTAAAAATTGTTTAAGGGGTTGACTTTTCATGCAATCTGATTTGCCAAAATCCACTTTTGTAATCAAATTTAGAAAAATAATTAGAATTTTATACAATTAATTAATTCATTTTTATTTGGAATTTTATAGCTATTATCTAGATTATTATCATTTAATCTTTTATGATTAATAACCATTCTACTTTTACCTATTTTTTGTTCACTATAATTATTAACTACGGATGCTGGATTTCTAATTTTCTATATCTACTAGTACTTCGCTATTAAAATATTTTCGACCATTCTTACTTAATTTATTATATAAAAATCTTACTAATATGTTCAAATTAGGTATAAATTTCCTACTATAATTTAATAATCCTAAAAATTTATGTAATTTTTTGGTTTCTTCAATTTTATCAGGAAATTCTAAAATCTTTGTTGTTATGTGAGGTTGCAAATTAATTTTTCCCCTGTCAAAGATTCAATTTTTATTTTATATAATTCTACTTTATTTTTAGAAATAACTATATTATTATCTTTGAAACAATCTAAAATCTTATGGAAATGATTAGTGTGCATAAATTTGTTTTGACTATAAACTAAAAAATCATCTATATAGACTACACAAAATTTGGAAAATGGTTTTAATATTTTATCTATTATAGCTTGAAAAATTTGTGGGCCATTTTTTAAATCAAAAGATATGACTAGCCATTCAAAATGTCCTTCTTAACAACTAAAAGTTGTTTAAGGGATTGACTCTTCATGCAATCTAATTTGCCAAAATCCACTTTTACAATCAAATTTAGAAAAATAATTAAAATTTTGTATACAATTAATTAATTCAACTTTATTTGGAATTTTATAGCTATTATCTATAGTATTCTCATTTAATCTTTTATGAACAATAACCATTGTACTTTTACCTATTTTTTGTTCACTGTGATTATTAACTATGAATGCTGGATTTCTATGTTTACTAGTACTTTACTATTAAAATATTTTTGACAATTCTTACTTAATTTGTTATATAAAAGTCTTATTAATATGTTTAAATTAGGTATAAATTTCCTACTATAATTTAATAATCCTAAAAATTTATGTAATTTTTTGGTTTCTTCAATTTTATCAGAAAATTCTAAAATCTTTGTTACTATGTGAGGTTGCAAATTAATTTTTCCGCTATCTATTATTAATTCTAAAAATTCAATTTTTATTTTTATATAGTTCTACTTTATTTTTAAAAATAACTATATTATTATCTTTGAAACAATCTAAAATCTTGTGTAGATGATCAGTGAGCATAAATTTAATCCGACTATAAACTAAAACATTTGTATTACAAATATTACAATTATTTCACGGTAATTGGGAAATCCGAATCAGAATTAGGCTTAGACTACTGAATCAGACCCACGCAGCAGACCCCCACGGCAGACCCTGAGAAGCAGACCCTGGAGATGCGCGTTTCAGACCCTGGTAACGAGGTTCAGACTCAACGACATTCAGACCCTGAGTTCCAGACGCTGAAGTATGATTCTGACCCACGACGATGATTCAGACCTTGAACGATGTGTGTCTGGCGAAGTGCGTCAGACCCTGAAGTGTTTGTGTGTGTCTGCCTCTGAATTTAGCCCTTGACTCTGATGGCTAATTTTGATGAAGCTGACTGCCTCTGACCCTGACGCTGATGTTGTGAGGCATAACCTAAGCGAACGGACCCCTGACTATGAAGAAGGCGAGCCTCTGACGCGAACCTCTGAAGCGGACCCCTGATGAAACCGTCTGCCTCTGACCGAACTGAACCACTGCCACTGCTCCACTTTCCCGAGGCTTGTTGATGCCAACAATTTCCTTAAAACAAATTCGTCCCCTGCAATAGAACATGAGACGATTGTTTCCCAGGATACAACGGAAAACAACGAGTAAGGGCACCGCCGAACTCGTATCCAACGAACCACTAAAGTGTTTGAACTCTTTCGAAAATAAACAAAGGAAAAACCGAAAGTGAACATTGTGTCTCTGTTTCGTGTGAGTCTATTCTCTGTGTTGTGCATTTTCTAAAAAATAAAAAACACAGCCTTTAAAAAGGAATTGAACACGCCAAACATGAGTGGGAGACCTTGCATTTGCTTGTAACCACCAAGTCAATTAATATCATTAATTCAATTGTTATGGAACTTCAAAAGGTTTGGAAAATAAAGAGACTTGCAAAAATTGGTTGGGCCGGGCCCGCACAATTTGGTCCGGCATTCGTGTACGCAGGATGCGCGGGTGCACACGAGCCAAGCCTGTTCAGATTTTGATTTGCACCCCCCTGCGCGCGCACGTAGAGAGAGCCTCTATCCTTATAACTCTTACCCATCTACATATGAACAATCATATATAAACACAACTTCTCTCAATTAGCTTTCCCATGTGGGACAAGCACATTTCTCTTTATTTTCCAACACCAATGGGTGAACTTTGAGCAACAATTTCTCATTCACCCAAGCACCATTTTAAGCATATGAATATACCATTTCGAACTACTCACGGAGGAGTATCCGAATCATTAAATAACAACCACTAACACGAAGTGGACCATGCTTAAAATTGTGCCTCAAAATGCTTACTCATATGCATTTTCCAACAATCCCCCACATGAATGAAATTGGCGAAAAAACGTCAAATAAAAATATTTTATAAAATATTTTATTTTGACCTAGAAGAGTTCAACGGTTCAACACCTGCATAGGATAGGTAGACCTCAACATTTGAACCTTCCCTTGTGAAAATATATCTCATTTACTGGCTGACAGTGGACACGATGTCATTGAACTGTACTACCGTTCATGTAAATGGAGAACATATATCACACATATATTTTACCTAACACATTTGAGTTCTCATTATTATGTTCATTTTGGCCATGAACATCAACCTGGTTCTGCGAGAGTTTCTAAGAATTAAGCCCCGTACAATTCCCTTTGAAGCGGCCCCACTTCTCTCTCACATAGGTGATTTCTTATTTAAGAGTATCTCGTAATAATCTGCTCGGATTCCCGATGCATAAGAATCATTAAAAGCCTTTGCTTAACCTTTATCCATACGAGCATCACTGTTTCATTTCACCATAGGAATGGACTAGAGGGTAACCCCCACAGTGAACCAATTATGTCTTTTACGAGTAGGTTGTCCCATTGAACCTAGATCTTGGGATTCCAGTCAACAAGGTTGGGTTTTCCTTCGTAATAAACATTTATCTAACAGGCTTTAGTCTCATTCCCCTCGATGATTTCACAACTAACTCTCTGTTTAACCCTTTAGTTAGCGGATCCTCAATGTTATCCTTTGACTTTACATAGTCAATCGAAATAACTCCAATAGAGAGTAATTGTCTAACGATATTGTGTCTACGACGAATATGTCTAGAATTACCATTATAAATAATGTTCTGTGCCCTATCGCAATGAATGCAAATTGCTGGCACTGGCTTAGGCCAACTTGGAATATCCTCTAGAAAATTTCGCAGCCATTCTGTTTCTTTAGCACTAATGCAATGAATTATGATTCCATTGTAGATCTGGCTATCACAGTCTGTTTGGAGGACTTCCATGATATAGCTGCACCTGCTAGTGTAAACACATAGACACTGGTAGACTTTGAGTCTTTCATATCAGATATCCAGTTTGCATCATTGTATCCTTCGATTACGGATGGATATCAATGATAGTGCAACCCATAATTACGAGTAAAACATAGGTACCTAAGTACTCTCACTATTGCTTTCCAGTGATCAACCCCTAGATTACTCGTATATCTGCTGAGCTTGTTTACTGTACAGGCTATATCAGGCCTTGTACAACTTGATAAGTACATCAAACTCCCGATAACTCTAGAGTATTCTACTTGAGCTATACCCTCTCCCATATTCTTTGAGAGATGTAAACTCACATCTAAAGGAGTTTTAGCCACAGCAGAATCATCATTGTTGAATTTACCAAGAATCTTGTCCACATAGTGCGATTGATCAAGAATAAGTCCATCTGGACTTCTTGAGATCTTTATTCCCAGAATGACATCTGCTAGACCCATGTCTTTCATGTCAAACTTGGATTTCAGCATATTCTTGGTAGATTTCACCATTTTAACATTACTCCCGACAATCAATATGTCATCAACGTAGAGACATAAAATGACATAGCCAACTTCTGTCTCTCTGACATAAATGCATTTATCACATTCATTGATTTTGAAACCATTTGCCAACATGGTGTCGTCAAACTTTTTATGCCATTGTTTCGGAGCTTGTTTCAATCCATACAAGGATTTTACTAACTTATAGACGTTCTTTTCTTGTCCTGGAGCTATAAAGCCTTCAGGTTGTTCCATGTAGATTTCTTAATCTAAATCTCCATTCAGAAAAGCTATTTTCACATACATCTGATGTACCTCAAGATTGCGCAAAGCTGCAATCGCTAGTATCATCCTTATAGAATTTATTCTCGTTACAGGAGAATAAATATCAAAGTAATCAAGACCTTCACGTTGTCTGTAACATTTAATTACAAGTCTTGCTTTGTACTTATCAATTGATCCATCTGCCTTCATTTTCCATTTGAAAATCCACTTGGACCCTAAAGGTTTACATCCTGGAGGAAGATTCACTAACTCCCAGGTGTGATTTTGTAAGATGGATTCAATTTCACTATTGATGGCATCTTTCCACAAAGCACCATCAGCTAACCTTACAGCTTCGTTATAGCTTTGAGGATCATTTTCTAGCAAAAATGTCAGAAAATCTGGACCAAATGATTTTTCCGTTCTAGCTCTTTTGCTACGTCTTGGTTTAAGTTCAAAAACTTGTTGATCCTCTGGAACATATATGTGTGTAGGCACTGCATTTTTGCATGTAAGACCCGATGATGAGTCTCATTTGGAGGCACTACCTTTTAAGTCGCGGGAGCCGCGGGAAACGGACGTCGGAAGGGAAAAAGTCTTTTTTATTGGATTCGCTCGAGTAGCTTCGGGTTCGCTTGTTGGACCTCCGTTTAAAACACACCCTTAGCCCACTAAACACACACCAAGCCCAATCCAAAGGTAATTAAAACATTTAAAATACATGTCACAAATTAAATTAATTTAAATTAAAGCTAATTAAAATCCAACACAAATTAAATACCAATTAAATTAAATCTAAATTAAATTAAACTAATATTTAATTAAAATCTAATACCAAAATTAAAATAAATCACTTCCGAATTTAATAAATCACTCACCAATTTAAAATATTACTCACCTAATTAACAAATTAAATGCCTAAATAAAACAAATAAATGCCTAATTAAAGTCAATCAAATATATAACTTTCCTAAACTATTTAAATCAAATACCACACATGCATCAATAATTGATTTTGTTTCCTTTCAAAAACCATGCACAACCCTAACCCTAATACATATACTATAAAATATAACACAAACTTAACTCCCCACGGCAGCTCACTCCTCCCACCATACACAAAACAATGAAACCCTAAACAAATGCAACTCTCTCCTCTCTCGAACACATAAACCCTAATAGCCTTCACAGCTACCCTTCATGAAACCAGCAGCCCTTTAGCAGACCACCTACGCAACAGATCAACAAGCCACCTAGCAGCACCAACACGTTAGCGCAGCTCTTATAAGCCACAAAGCCCCCCTCACAAATGAGGAATTCACCCACACAGACCTGTGCCACCTGCCGCATTCATCAACTGCCACTTACAAAAGAAATAAACCCTTAATCGACAACCGTTCACAACAGCCAAAGTCCCTCACGTTGAAACCTCCCTTGACCACACACGTCCTCTGCCGAACTCAATAAACTGCACGCCAACTGCCGTCTCTTTCCAAACGCATGAGCCAACCCCAACGCACAACAATCTCACGCCTCTTCGACACGTCACCATCCCATAACACCGTGAAGCACCCCCCCTCTTGACCTAGCAAATCAACGCAAATACACACCTTCATTGTCAACAAACCGACACAGCCCTCACGTCCAAGAAACCACTTTCGACTACAACAGCCACCACAAAACCTTCCAAAACTGCCTTAAAACAGTCCAGAAACAGTCCCCGAAACTACCCCCCAAACTACCCTAAAACAGTCCCCGAAAATACCCCAAAACAGTCCCAAAATCGAGCCAAAACAGTCCACTAACACACCTGAACAGTGACCAGAAAATACAATGAAAATAGTAGCAAAACGGAGCGAAAATAGCGACCAAAACAACAAAACAGCAAGCTAAGACGTTAATCCAGTGGACCGGAAGAGTTAAGGAGTGATAGCCCTTCCGACGGCTGTGAAACGCGAGTCCAAAAGTCAACATAAAAAGTTAGACCTTAGGGTAATTTTCCTATTATTTCCATCTATCTTTTTTAATTGTTTTATTCATTTTTATCGCATGTGAGTCGTTTATTGATGCATGATTGTGGCCCTTGAATAGATAGAAAATGCATGTATTGTGGAATGATGTATGTTGTGGCCCTTGAGTAAAATGGAAAATGTGTCGCCTCTTGTGGTATATAGGATGGAAACCCGGACATAAATTTCATAGCCGATTCCGAATGGACGGTAGTATGTTCTGTACTCGGGATACAACTCCACGTACCACCTGAGTAAACGGCGTATATTTCGTTTTATGTTGTTTTGATTTGTTTATTATTCGCTACTTGATTTTCGCATGTTATTTGTTTATGTAATGATGAGATAAAGCGCATGGGCTTAGTAAGTGCGATTAAAGGTCCTCTATTTTGAGAGGTCAAAATCATTTACCACGATGCTTTGCCGCGCCTTTTAGCCCGTTATTATTTATTATGTGTCATCTATTCATCCGTTCATGTATGTGTCGTGTTGTTTTCTGAATTTTGGAGGTCACTGATGTAACCTCGTTCGAACGTGTTCCAGAACGCCGTATGAACGCATGTTTTCTGTCAGGTCCCGTTTGAACGCGTTATCAAACGCTATACGAACACGAACCTTCTGTTTACCGTTTACGAACGCTACACGAACGCGAATACACTGAACAGAGTCATTTTCATCACATGTCATGTATAATTATTTCTTAGGTGATTTCCCTTATATCATGTAATCAATCATATTATTTGTATCCCTGCGTCTATCTGTTTGATGTGTTAATGAGATGGTATTCAAGCATGATTAGGTCATTAGTATGTTACTTGGTTCTTAGGCATGATTTAGCCTATTTGGTTGTTTATTTTCAAGCATGATTAATCGTTTTGTTTTGCGTTTGGAATTTGCATTATGTTTAGGTTGTTCTTTGTTTTCCGCATTATATGATCGAAGCATGTTCATGAGATCATCGTGTGCTATTGCATGTTTTCCGTTATGATGATTACTTTCATGCATGTGAACTTAGAAGCATAATACTCTTGGAAATATGTTGTTTAGGCTTGGTAAGATTATTGCACAAATCATTTTATTACAAGTGGCATAAGTAAGGGACCATTCCGAACCCAACGGTTTGAGGTCTTCCTATTGCGAGGGGTGAGTGCAACCTTAAATCTTTGTCCCGGTTCACACCGGGTGGCGACTCCATTATTCTCCGGTTTAGTCCCTGCGGGCTATTCCGTACTCCCAACCGGACCGCGAGCCTGGGACAGCAAGCGTCGCTGATTTCTGTGTCCCACACTCTGGCGACTCCGTTGAGGATAGAGAATCGGCCCCGAAATAATATCTTGTAATATTATGATTTGTGCTTTAATTGACTGAGTCTACTGTGGGTTAAAAGAGGTTTAATCAAAGGCATTTTTTAGGCTAGGTAATGGTTTGGTGTCTTCCTTCACTCACTAGCTTTCTAGAAGGAAAAGCTGTGAAGACACCTAGATAATCATTTACTCGTAGCCTACTGTGATGGACTAATTTGGAGGACTCGTTGTTTATTCCTAACACCAAGCGATAAGAGCCTAAGAGGCTTGGGTACTTAAGAGAGTCTCGCTCCACCCTCCCTCTGGGGAATCTACAACGGGAAGTCCATTTGACAGTCAGTCACACACCATAGCTCGTTGGCACGTACCTTAGTGTATAAAAAAGGTGCGCTCACTTGGTCGCTCGAACCCTTGAGTAGGGAGACCTAGTTGTGGGTAATCATTCGTCAGCGAGAGCCTTTATCCGCACCCCGTAAACCCGCATGTGAACCGTAGTCATAAAACTAATAAGAATTATTTACTTGTGCTTGTGTTTGGGAACGTGGTCGTTTGGATCCATTCGGACATTTTGTCATGAGGTATGGGCTTGTTGGGCCATTTAAACTGAGACAAGAACATATCTTATGATGATTGGGCCAAAAGCCTCTAAAACGCCAATGGGCCATTATATATTTGTGTTTAGGAACATTATCATTTGGATACGGTTGGACTTCTTGCCATGAGATGTGAACTTGTTGGGCCATTTAAACTAGGACGAGTTCACTCCTATGACAGTTAGCCCAAAAGCTTCTAAAATGATGACGGGCCGATTTGTGTGAAAATTTTAATGAGTTGATATATTTATTGTATCGCATGCATCACATGCACCTCATGCATACATGCACCATGCTAACCCCCTTTTGTCTTGAAAGCCATCATAGACACCCGTTGGTTAGGGAAGATGACAGACTTGTCAAAAGACCGAGCAGCCACCAAGAGTACCGGCAGAAGACCTAACCCGACGGGATAGGAAACTCAATCATGCAAGTATGCATACATGTAACATGTTTGCATCCTTTTTGTGTTTGTTCGGTTTTGTAATAACAGGTTTCAAAGGAGAAAAAGAGAAAACGTCAAATGCAAGCCAACCAGAAGCAGCAACAGTACAATGTCAGCAGTCTTCAGGAATGAATCACAGGGGTGAGGCCCATATCAGTATCAGTCTGGGGGTGAGGCCCATATCAGTATCAGTCTGGGGGTGAGGCCCATATCAGTATCAGTTTGGGGGCGAGGCCCATATCAGCAGTATCATTCTGGGGGCGAGGCCCATATCAGTATCAGTTGGGGGTGAGGCCCACATCAGTATCAGTCCGGGGGCGAGACCCATATCAGCAGTATCAGTTTAGGGGCGAGGCCCATATCAGTATCAGTTGGGGGTGAGGCCCACATCAGTATCAGTCTGGGGGCGAGACCCATATCAGCAGTATCAGTCTGGGGGCGAGGCCCACATCAGTATCAGTCTGGGGGCGAGGCCCATATCAGCAGTATCAGTCTGGGGGGATGAGGCCCACATCAGTATAAGCTTGGGGTGAGGCCCATATCAATATCAGTCTGAGGGTGAGGCCCATATCAGTATCAGTAGGGGCGAGGCTCATATCAGTATCAGTCTGGGGGCGAGGCCCATATCAATATCAGTCGGGGGTGAGACCCACATCAGTATCAGCTTGGGGCGAGGCCCATATCAATATCATTCTGGGGGCGAGGCCCATGTCAGTATCAGTTAGGGCCGAGGCCCACATCAGCATCAGTTTGGGGATGAGTCCCAGGGCCGAGGCCTACATTAGTATCAGTTTGGGGATGATTCCCAGGGCCGAGGCCCACATCAGTATCAGTTTGGAGATGAGTCCCAGGGCCGAGGCCCACATCAGTATCAGTTTAGGGGCGAGGCCCACATCCGCATCAGTTTGGGGGCGAGGCCCATATCAGTATCAGTTTGGGGGCGAGGCCCACATCAGTGTCAGTTTAGGGGCGAGGCCCACATCGGTATCGGTTTGGGGGGCGAGGCCCACATCAGCATCATGTATCTATACATGCATGCATACATATCATATACATACAATTTTTGTTTTGTATTCGCAGGATTGTAGCGGCAAAGACCACCTCATCAAGTAACGGCTCAAAAATGAGCCACATTCTCGGACAGCACGGTTCAGAAATGGAGCACACACAACAGATGCCGAAAATGGCACTCCAAAATGGAGCACACATAGCAGACGCCGAAAATGGCGCTCCAAAATGGAGCACACACAACAAATGCCGAAAATGGCGCTCCAAAATGGAGCACACTCATGCATGCATACACGTAACACATTTTGGCATTCGTTTTGTGTTTGTTTTGTATTCGCAGGTTTTGAAGAAGAAAAGAGAAAGCGGCAAAGAACAAGCTAATCAGAAACGGTGAAAAGCACAGTATCGGATTCGGGTAATAATCCCAGGGTTGAGGCCCATTTGAGTTTGAGTTTTGAGTATGGCACTCTGGGGGCGAAGCCCACAGTCAGCTCAATTCGGGAATAAAGCCCACATTCAGTGCAATTCAGGAACAAAGCCCACAGTCAGCACAGATCGGGGATAAAGCCCACATTCAGCACAGTTCGGGAATATAGCCCAGGAGAATAAAGCCTTCTCTCAGCACAGTTTGGGAACAAAGCCCTACCTTAACATAGCTCGGGAACAAAGCCTAGGGGAATAAAGCTCTATCTTGACACAGTTCGGGAATACAGCCCAGGAGAATAAAGCTCTCTCTCTCAGTACAGTCCGGGAATAAAGCTCACATTCAACACAGTTCAGGAACAAGGTCCAGGGGAATAAAGCCCTACCTTAACATAGTTCGGGAACAAAGCCTAGGGGAATAAAGCCATATCTTGACACAGTTTGGGAATACAGCCCAGGAGAATAAAGCTCTCTCTCAGTACAGTTCGGGAATAAAGCCCACATTCAACACAGTTTGGGAACAAGGCCCAGGGGAATAAAGCTCTATCTTAACACAGTTCGGGAACAAGGCCCAAGGGAATAAAACTCTATCTTAACACAGCTCGGGAATAAAACCTAGGGGAATAAAGCCCATTTTCAAAGCAGTTCGGGAACAAGGCCCAGGGGAATAAAGCCATATCTTTACACGGTTCAGGAGCAAAGCCTAGAGGAATAAAGTCCACTTGCAAAACAGCTCGGGAATAAAGCCCAGGAGAATAAAGCTCTCTCTCAACGCAGTTCGGGAATAAAGCCCAAAGGTCAAAGCATCTCAGGATAACAAGTAAGTTAAGCAACAGCTGGTGAGCCAGGTAAGTGAAAATGCATTGCATAACTTTGATAGGATTGTCACTGTTACACATTACACAAGTCCCATCAAAGTGGGGGCGACTGTAGGCACTGCATTTTTGCATGTAAGACCCGATGATGAGTCTCATTTGGAGGCACTACGTTTTAAGTCGCGGGAGCCGCGGGAAACGGACGTCGGAAGGGAAAAAGTCTTTCTTGTTGGATTCGCTGGAGTAGCTTCAGGTTCGCTTGTTGGACCTCCGTTTAAAACACACCCTTAGCCCACTAAACACACACCAAGCCCAATCCAAAGGTAATTAAAACATTTAAAATACATGTCATAAATTAAATTAATTTAAATTAAAGCTAATTAAATTCAACCAATTAAAATCCAACACAAATTAAATACCAATTAAATTAAATCTAAATTAAATTAAACTAATATTTAATTAAAATCTAATACCAAAATTAAAATAAATCACTTCCTAATTTAATAAATCACTCACCAATTTAAAATATTCACTCACCTAATTAACAAATTAAATGCCTAAATAAAACAAATAAATGCCTAATTAAAGTCAATCAAATATATAACTTTCCTAAACTATTTAAATCAAATACCACACATGCATCAATAATTGATTTTGTTTCCTTTCAAAAACCATGCACAACCCTAACCCTAATACATCTACTATAAAATATAACACAAACTTAACTCCTCACGGCAACTCACTCCTCCCACCATACACAAAACAATGAAACCCTAAACAAATGCATCTCTCTCTCTCCCAAACACATAAACCCTAACAGCCTTCACAGCTACCCTTCATGAAACCAGCAGCCCTTTAGCAGACCACCTACGCAGCAGATCAACAAGCCACCTAGCAGCACCAACACGTTAGCGCAGCTCTTATAAGCCACAAAGCCCCCCTCACAAATGAGGAATTCACCCACACAGACCTGTGCCACCTGCCGCATTCATCAACTGCCACTTACAAAAGAAATAAACCCTTAATCGACAACCGTTCACAACAGCCAAAGTCCCTCACGTTGAAACCTCCCTTGACCACGCACGTCCTCTGTCGAACTCAATAAACTGCACACCAACTGCCGTTTCTTTCCACACGCATGAGCCAACCCCAACGCACAACAATCTCACGCCTCTTCGACACGTCACCAGCCCATAACACCGTGAAGCACCCCCTCTTGACCTAGCAAATCAACGCAAATACACACCTTCACTGCCAACAAACCGACACAGCCCTCACGTCCAAAAAACCACTGCCGACTACTACAGCCACCACAAACCCTTCCAAAACTGCCTTAAAACAGTCCAGAAATAGTCCCCGAAACTGCACCCAAAACTACCCTATAACAGTCCCCGAAAATATCCCAAAATAGTCCCAAAATCGAGCCAAAACAGTCCACTAACACACCTGAACAGTGACCAGAAAATACAACGAAAACAGCAGCAAAACGGAGCGAAAACAGCGACCAAAACAGTAAAACAGCGAGCTAAGACGTTAATCCAGTGAACCGGAAGATTTGCGGAGTGATAGCCCTTCCGACGGCCGTGAAACGCGAGTCCGAAAGTCGACATAAAAGATTAGACCTGAGGGTACTTTTCCTATTATTTCCATCTATCTTTTTTAATTGTTTTATTCATTTTTATCGCATGTGAGTCGTTTATTGATGCATGATTGTGGCCCTTGAATAGATAGAAAATGCATGTATTGTGGAATGATGTATGTTGTGGCCCTTGAGTAAAACGAAAAATGTGTCGCCTCTTGTGGTATATAGGATGGAAACCCGGACATAAATTTCATAGCCGATTCCGAATGGACGGTAGTATGATCTGTACTCGGGATACAACTCCACGTACCACCTGAGTAAACGGCGTATATTTCGTTTTATGTTGTTTTGATTTGTTTATTATTCGCTACTTGATTTCTGCATGTTATTTGTTTATGTAATGATGAGATAAAGAGCATGGGCTTAGTAAGTGTGATTAAAGGTCCTCTATTTTGAGAGGTTAAAATCTTTTACCACGATGCTTTGCCGCGCCTTTTAGCCCGTTATTATTTATTAGGTGTCATCTATTCATCCGTTCATGTATGTGTCGTGTTGTTTACTGCATTTTGGAGGTCACTGCTGTAACCCCGTTCGAACGCGTTCCAGAACGCCGCACGAACGCATGTTTTCTGTCAGGTCCCGTTCGAACGTGTTATCAAACGCTATACGAACACGAACCTTCTATTTACCGTTCGAACGTGTTTACGAACGCTACTCGAACACGCAAGCATTTGTTTCATCAGGTCCGGTCCCGTTCGAACGCTTCGCAAACGCTATACGAACGCGAACCTTCTGTTTACCGTTCGAACGCATTTACGAACGCTACACGAACGCGAATACACTAAACTGAGTCTTTTTCATCACATGTCATGTATAATTGTTTCTTAGGTGATTTCCCTTATATCATGTAATCAATCATATTATTTGTATACCTGCGTCTATCTATTTGATGTGTTCATGAGATTGTAATCAAGCATGATTAGGTCATTAGTATGTTACTTGGTTCTTAGGCATGATTTAACCTATTTGGTTGTTTATTTTCAAGCATGATTAATCGTTTTTTTTTGCGTTTGGAATTTGCATTATGTTTAGGTTGTTCTTTGTTTTCCGCATTATATGATCGAAGCATGTTCATGAGATTGCCGTGTGCTATTGCATGTTTGCTGTTATGATGATTACTTTCATGCATGTGAACTTAGAAGCATAATACTCTTGGAAATATGTTGTTTAGGCTTGGTAAGATTATTGCACAAATCATTTTATTACAAGTGGCATAAGTAAGGGACCATTCCGAACCCAACGGTTTGAGGTCTTCCCTTTGCGAGGGGTGAGTGCGACCTTAAATATTTGTCCCGGTTCACACCGGGTGGCGACTCCATTATTCTCCGGTTTAGTCTCCGCGGGTTATTCCATACTCCCAACCGGGCTGCGAGCCCGAGACAGCAAGCATCGCTGATTTCTGTGTCCCACAATGTGTTCTTGGTCCTAACTATCTTCAATGATAGTATTATGTGTCCGTTTGTGCATATTTGAATTCGAATTAGTTTTACAAGGAAAAACGCATTCGAAAAAGGATGCATTCCTGGACTACATTACCGTATTCTTGTGAATATCTGGTACATTAGATTCAAGCACAAGAAATCGATAAGCATTACTCTTATGTGCATATCCTATGAAAATGAAACCAACAGTTTTTGGTCCTATCTTCACCTTCTTAGGTGGAGGAATGACTACTTTGGCAAGACACCCACACACTCGTAGGAATTTATAGGAAGGTACTCTTCATTTCCACATTTCATAAGGGGTTTTCCCTGCTTATTTCCGTGGTACCTTATTTAAAAGGTAATTAGCTGATAAAACAGCTTCTCCCCACATATTCTGAGGTAAGCCAGAGATGATTAACATAGCGTTCATCATCTCTTTCAAGGTACGATTCTTCCGTTCTGCAATCCCATTGGATTGAGGTGAATAAGGAGCTGTGGTTTGATGTATAATTCCATTTTGTTCACAAAGTGATTCAAAAGGAAAAAAATACTCACCACCACGATCACTTCTTAACTCCTTAATTCTTTTATTCAGTTGGTTCTCAACTTCATTCTTATAGAGAACAAATTTCTTTATAGCTTCGTCCTTGCTTTTCATTAAATACACATAGCAAAATCTTGTGCAATCATCAATAAAGGTAATAAAATATTTATTACCGCCTCTCAATTGTATTGAATTAAAATCACATACATCGGTATGAATTAGATCAAGTGGTTCAGAGTTTCTTTCAATACTATGAAAATATGATCTAGTTAGTTTTGCCTCAACACAAGTATCACACTTATATTTGTTATCAATTTTAAAATTGGGAATATGATTCATGTTAATTAGTTTCCGCAATGAATTAAAATTAACATGTCCTAATCTACCATGCCATAGATTAGAGTACTCAACAATATAAGCAGAAGAACTAGCTTTATTGATATTCTTGGGTTTAACAACCATTACATTGAGCTTAAAAAGGCCATCAGTTACATACCATTTTTCCCACATACATCCCATTTTTAGTCAAAACTACTTTATCAGACTCGAACACCATCCGTAATCCATGCTTGTTCAGAAGCGATCCAGACACAAGATTCTTCCGTATTTCTGGTACATACAGAACATTGTTCAAAGTCAACTCTTTCCCAGAGGTCATATTCAGAATCACCTTTCCTAGACCTTCAATCTCAGATGTTGCTGAATTTCCCATGTATATTTTTTCCCTATTACCAACAGGCTCAAATGAAGAAAACATGCTCTTATCCGAGCATACATGTCGAGTGGCACCAGTGTCAATCCACCACTCTCTTGGGTTAGAACCTACTAGATTCACCTCAGAAACCACAACAGAGATGTTAATGTCTGAAACATCTTGAGTCATGTTTTCCATCACATTAGCCTCTTGGTTCTTTTTCTTCTTCGGCAATCTGCACTCAGAAGACTTGTGACCAATTTTGTCACAGTTGAAGCATCTTCCTTGAAATTTTGATTTCTTGGAAACTCCTCCTTTAGGGCCCATATTTGACCCTTTTTTTTTCTTGAGGTTCTTGTTCTTATGGCCATGTTCAACAACATTTGCCTTGGCCTCATGAGATATTTCTCTCTTGTCAGACACTGGGTTATCTTCCTCAATTCTGAGCTTAAGAACCAAGTCTTCAATGCTCATTTCTTTTCGCTTATGCTTTAGATAATTCTTGAAATCTTTCGAACTAGGTGGTAGTTTCTCAATTATCGAGGCTACTTGGAAGGTTTCACTTAAAACCATCCCCTCAGCATGAAATTTTGCTAGAATAATTTGCAGTTCTTGTACTTGGTTTAATACAGTTTTGGAATCAACCATCTTAAAATCTAGGAAGCGGCCTACGATAAATTTCTTAGTACCAGCATCCTCAGTTTTATATTTTCGATCTAAATATTCCCAAAACCCTTTTGCTGTTTTCATTCCGGCGTAGACAATGTACAAGGAATCACATAGCCCATTCAGCACATAATTCTGACATAAGAATTCAGAATGTTTCCAAGCATCGATCGCACTGATCACTTGGATATCAATCTCACCCTCCGTGGGTACATGAGCATCTTCCTTTAGGAACCTCACAAGGTTCAACGTGGTCAAGTAAAAGAACATCTTCAATTGCCACCTTTAGAAATTCTGACCAGTGAATTTTTCAGGTTTTTCTGCAGCAGGATTGACATGGCTCACATGTCCAACAAGTTGTCTAGCCATAGAGGCAGCAACACCATGGTCAGCCACATCGGCTGCCATATTAAGCCCAAGGCTGAAGCAAGTTGGCCAGCCGAAGAGGCTGCCACTGTAATTTGGCCAGCCACATGGGCTGCCACAACATTCTGGCCAGCCGAAGAGGCTGCCATATTCGAATCTACTGTGTTTGGACAGTTTTCCATATCCATAGATTCGAATTTGTTTTAAGACTGTATTATAAATATTACAATTATTTCACGGTAATTGGGAAATCCGAATCAGAATTAGGCTTAGACTACTAAATCAGACCCACGCAACAGACCCTCATGGCAGACGCTGAGAAGCAGACCCTGAAGATGCGCGTTTCAGAACATGGTAACGAGGTTCAGACTCAACGACATTCAGACCCTGAGTTCCAGACGCTGAAGTATGATTCTGACCACGACGATGATTCAGACCTTGAACGATGTGTCTCTGGCGAAATGCGTCAGACCCTGAAGTGTTTGTGTGTGTCTGCCTCTGAATTTAGCCCCTGACTCTGATGGCTAATTCTGATGAAGCTGACTGCCTCTGACCCTGACGCTGATGTTGTGAGGCAGACGCTGAGCGAACAGACCTCTGACTGTGAAGAAGGTGAGCCTCTGACGTGAACCTCTGAAACAGACCCCTGATGAAACCGTCTACCTCTGACCGAACTGAACCACTGCCACTACTCCATTTTCCCGAGGCTTGTTGATGCCAACAATTTCCTTAAAATAAATTCGTCCCCTACCTTAGGTGCAGTAGAACATGAGACGATTGTTTCCCAGGATACAATGGAAAACGAACGAGTAAGGGCACCACCGAACTTATATCCAACGAACCACTAAAGTGTTTGAACTCTTCCGAAAATAAACAAAGGAAAAACCGAAAGTGAACATTGTGTCTCTGTTTCATGTGAGTCTATTCTATGTGTTGTGCATTTTCTAAAAAACAAAAAACACAGCCTTTAAAAAGGAATTGAACACGCCAAACATGAGTGGGAGACCTTGCATTTGCTTGTAACCACCAAGTCAATTAATATCATTAATTCAACTGTTCTGGAACTTCAAAAGGTTTGGAAAAATAAAGAGACTTGCAAAAATTAGCTGGGCCGGGCCCGCACAATTTGGTCCGGAATTCGTGTACGCAGGACGCGTGGGTGCACATGAGCCAAGCCTGTTCGGATTTTGATTTGCACCCCCATGCGCGCGCACGTAGAGAGAGCATCTATCCTTATAACTCTTACCCATCTACATATGAGCAATCATATATAAACACAACTTCTCTCAATTAGCTTTCCCATGTGGGACAATCACATTTCTCTTTATTTTCCAACACCAATGGGTGAACTTTGAGCAACAATTTCTCATTCACCCAAGCACCATTTTAAGCATATGAATATACTATTTCAAACTACTCACGGAGGAGTATTTGAATCATTCAATAATAACCACTAACACGAAGTGGACCATGCTTAAAATTGTGCCTCAAAATGCTTGCTCATAAGCATTTTCCAACAACATCATCTATATAGATTATACAAAATTTGGAAAATGGTTTTAATGCTTTATCCTTTCTAGCTTGAAAATTTTATGGGCCATTTTTTTAACCAAAATGCATGACTAGCCATTCAAAATGTCATTCTGAACAACTAAAAGTTGTTTAAAGGATTGACTCTCCATGCAATCCGATTTTCCAAAATCCACTTTTGCAATCAAATTTAGAAAAATAATTAGAATTTTGTATACAAATAATTCACTCATCTTTATTTAGAATTTTATAGCTATTATCTAAAGTAATATCATTTAATCTTTTATAATTAATAACCATTTTACTTTTACCTCTTTTTTTCACTGTGATTATTAATGTAACGACCCAACTTTTATAATTCTAATTAATATTAGGACTGAACGACCTAGGAAATTTTCTCCGAGGTTTATCAGAAAATTCTTGGAAACGACTTAGAAGCTGTGGGCCCAGTGTGGATTATTGGGCCTAAGTGTTCTAGAGTTGGGAATTGCCATATTCTCCAAAAATTTAACTAGCCAAAATCCAAGCCCAACAAGAATCAAGCATTTAGCCCAAAGTCCTCCATTTTTTTTTAGATAATTCCATAACTTTTATAGATTTTGTTTAACCTTGAATAATCAAAAGACAAAAAGGAGAAAAGAAAAGAAAACGCTTCATTTCTTCCCCTTGGCCGAAAATCACCTTAAGGGAGAGGGAGGGAATTTCTTTCATTCCTTAGCAAAATCTCAAGGGAAACCAAGACTAATTTACTTCAAGCTAAGTCTAAGAAGGGAAAATGGAGGCTTAGAGACTCTATTGGTGGGCAAAGCCATTGAATTAAGGTAATGAAAACTTAACCCAAATCTTAAAATTTTGAGTTTTAAGGTATGGATGTTAGTAGTATGTTGTTGATTGATAGTAGTGTGATTATTGATGATTGTTGGGTTGATAAGCTTATGTTTGGGTAATTTTAGGTATCTCACCCTAGTTGAAATACTAAGTAAGGATATTAGAATTTGGGAATGTTGGCATGTTAGAAACTTAGTATATCAATAAATTTAGTGTTGGGAATTATTTTTGATTGAATAAGAATGGAAATTGTGAATTGACTATTAAAGAGGTGAAAATTTACCCTGGAATGGCCGAGCGTCGTCGCTATTGGGCTAGCGTCGCGACTCGTAAAGAGGCAGAGCCTCTATTTCAGTCGCGACGCGTATCAAACCAGTGCCTCTATTTTGGTTCTGCTTTGTGGGCGTCACGACGCGTGCCTCTCAGAGTCGCGACACGCGACACCAAATGTCGCGACGCGCAACAAAAGTTGCTCTCTCCCTCGACCCAGCCCAGAAGGGCGTCGCGACGCATACATCTTGGCGTCGCGACGCATGACCATTTTCGTTAAAAAAATTAATTAATCCTCCCCACTTTATTAAAGAGGTTAGAGGATATCCTAAGGGACTCATACCATCACAGAGATACTCATGCATGTCTTATAGAGATGATATTTTAATTGAAGTAAGAAGCCTAATTTAATTTTGAATCATATGATATGACTCATATTCTAATTAAGTTTACCCAATATAGATATTCGAAAAGAGTCGCGATATCCCTGAGCGATGTGAAATGGAGTTAACCGAACTTCAAAAATGTGTGAGTGGACTTTTCTTTCCAAGTTGATATTTATTTATTATTTTTGGACTCGAGACTTATTTAAAACGTTTTAGGGCGTTAGCCAAATTGAACTTAGTTATTTCATATATCAAAAAGTTTTAAGAAAACTTTGAGATTTAAAAACACGATTTTATTGATTTTTGGAGGCATGGGGAAAAAACTCACCTCAGTATGTAACTTGTGGAATTGCCGGACAGAGAACGTGTGCACACGTAGTTCAAGACTATAGCTGATTGATGCCTCTAGATCATAGTTCAGGGCTAGATGGACGACAATACGTAACGCCCCTAGACCCTAATTTCAGGGTCAGGTAGTAGCATGGATCAACACTCATGGCTCTAGTTCAATGGCTTGGGGGACGGCGATACGTAACGCCCCGAGACTACTAGTTAGGCATATGGGGGGACGGCGATACGTAGGCCCCCCATGCGTCAGGTTTTTCTACAGTTCCAGAGATTTAAAAAAAAACATATTTCAGTGACAATTTTCTCAAGTTTGAAAGAAAAGAATTAGTTTTCAAACAAAAGATTTCAGAAGTGATCTAGATTTAAGATGATTTTACTTAATCATACTGATACAGTCTTTTTTGATTTTGTATTTCCACTCACTGAGTTCCATAAGACTCACCCCCACTCTCCGGTCCTTTTGCAGGATCCATCTTTTGGTGAGCCATGCATAACTCTTGGAGACTTAATCTGGGGACACGAGTTATACTGCAGTCACTAGTTATGAGGTCCATCACTTCATATCTACATTCATATAGAATGTAGTTTTCTGTGATTCCATTTTGTTGTATGACAGACATATGATGATGATGTGTATATGATGAGTGTTTTCAGCGATGTATATATTTTATGTTATGCATTTGAGTTAGTTATAAAATTATATGTGTGGCTATTTATGAAACTGCATAGCATCATGTTAAAAATGAGTTTTCCTTTGCATAAGTTAGTGGTTTAGGTGACAGTGGAATCTGTTGCCTGCCGGTAGCATTCTCGTATCGGAGATGTTATAATTAACTATGAATGCTAGATTTCTATGTCTACTAATATTTTTTCTAATGAATTTTAATTCTAATAATTCTTGTATATGCATTTGAATTTTTTTTCTAAACTATATGCTAAATCCTATGTTTTTATTGTTATGTCTGGATTGATTATTTCTATTTATATAATTTCTTATTATTTAGTGTAATTGGATTATTTTCTATTATATCTAGATTTTATAATTCTTCTATTTTATTTTCAATTTCCAAGCCATTTTTCACATTCATTACAGTTTGTATTTTCTAATTTGACTAAATCATCTGATTCAAAATGTAATGACTGGTAATTCTACTACTGTTATATTATAGTACCGTGGTATTCAGGATGAAGGTATCATAACATAAATTACGTTGGGACACATATATACTTATGGAATGACTTTGGGGACAATCGGTAAATTCTTCGGAAGTCCGATACGAGATTATAAGATATTCCATTCCGGACAACCCACGGTAATTGGGGCGTAACATTTTCATACGAACTCCGACTTTTATGCATTTTATATCCTCGGAAATCTGCGATCGAGATCTATAACTTTCGTGTTGAATAGTTTTCCAAATTCGGACCTGAAATAGGTCAAAAACATAAGTCAAAAATTCGGATGAATAGTAATTTCGGGCTCAATTGTAAGAATCTCAAACTTTCCACACACTTCTACACTTTTCTCCAATTATCCAAATATCCAAAAGGCCCTAGTATATAAAGGAGATACTATTTACAAATACTCAAATAATTGAAACAAAAATGAGAAGAGAAAGAAAAAACGTGGGGGATGAGGAAGAAAAAGGAAGAAGAAAGAAGAAGACGAAGAAGAAGTGCAAATCAATCATTCATCAATCTAAGAAGAAGACAAGCTATCATGAGGGCTTGAGGAATGAAGAAGAGTCAAAAGAAAGAAGGTAAAAGACTTTACCCACAAACTTAATTTTTAGATTTTAGAAGTATGATGATAGGATATGGATGTTGAGATGATTATTATGTGTAGGTGATTGGGATGTGATGATGATTGAGATGATAATTGTGTGATTAATCATATGGATTGAAAATTGCTAAGTTTTGGGTTTAATCATATAGAGTATATGGAATAGATTGAAAGTTGGTTGTTGATGAAATGATGATTTGGTTTATGTGGAATTGGGTGTAATATGGTGTTTTTAGTATTGGTTGTTGTATGGGAATGTTAGGGTTTTGCATTGTGTGAATGAGAATTGGAGAAGAAAGGGCAGAATCCTGGAAAACTACCTCGCGTCGCGACGCATAAGGGATGTGCGTCGCGACGCGCAAGAAGAAAATGGATGCACGTTTCTGGACGTTGCGCGTCGCGACGCGCAAGGGGCTGCGTCGCGACGCGTGGCACAGAATTTTCCAGAATCAGTTTGTAACCACCTCAGTTCTATCTTAGCGTGTTAGAGACCACCCTTAAGGTCTCGTATCAGTTTGTATGCACACATTACATCTTAGTACAAATATGATATACCAAGTTACGATATCACGTGCTTGAATTTAATAGTTTAACCTAGTTTCAGAACTTATTTCATAGTTTTTAGTCTAATCAAGTTATCATCTATAGACCATTGCAGAAGTTACAATCTCCTTCGACAACGGTATAGCTCCAGCCAAATTCCGAACACTGTGAGTGAACACACTTTTTCTTAAGTTGATTCATTTTTGTTATAGTTTTGAATATCAGACTTACGTTTTCTGCAACTAGGGCGTTAGCCAAGTTGGTTTTATATTACATATTGTTTAGTATGTTTTGAGAAATGATTTAGAAAATAGATTTTTTCAACATGAGTTTTATGTTTTCAGGACATGGGGAAAAAACCCACCCCAGTATGAAACTTGATACAGTTTGGAATTGACGGATAGAGAACATGTGCACATGTAGAGGACTGGGGGACGGCGATACGTAACGCCCCCAGATCCTAGTTCAGGGCTAGAGGAAGACGATACATAACGCTCATAGACTATAGTTTCAGAGCTTGGAGGGTAGCATAGATCCGCAACCCCAGGTCTAGTTTGTGGCTTGGGGGACGGCGATACGTAACGCCCCAAGACCACCAGTTTCAGGGACAATAGTGGCATGCTTTGGGGGACAACGATACATAACGCCCCAAAGTCATGGATTTGCACTGCTGGCTCTAGTTAGGCGTATGGGGGATGGCGATACGTAACGCCCTCATACGTCAAGTTTTTCAGATACAGACCAGTATTTAGACATCAGATTTTCAGAAAAAGACTTTTCAGATATCAGATTTTCAGAAAAAGAATTTTCAGAGATCAGATTTTAGAGACAGTTTTCAGAAAGCAGTTTTCAGAAAGGCTAAGTTTTATAAAGAGATTTCAGAAAATATTTTTAGAAAAGAGTTTTCATATAAAGATATTTCTGGAATTTTGGTTTTAGAACCAAAATCTTTTATATAAGTTTTCAGTTTTTCGTCCACTCACTTAGATCGTACGACGATCTAACCCCCCACTCCCAGTTTCCTTATTTTGCAGGTATTCTCGGAGGACGAGCTCGAGAGGACGGATACTGTTACAGTCACTAGGGTTTGGAGCCCACCAGTCCAAGTCAAAGAGTAAAAGTTCAATTGGAGTCAGTCAGAGTCAAGTAAAAGTCATGTACTAGTATTTGAGTTATGTGTAGTCATTGTAAAAAAACATGTGTCTTTATGTATAAAGTTGTAGGAGTTAAGTTTGTATGTTAAGTTGTAAGTTCGGACCACGGTCCCATATATATAATATAAATATTTAATTAAAGAAAATAGTATTAGAAATTGAATAGTAGTTATCAGAGTCAGAGGCTTATGGGGTTAGTACGGTCTATCCTCTGCCGGTAACATCTCCTGAATTGGAGATGTTACAAAGATGGTTACGGTCTATCCCCTACCGATAACATCTCCCGAATTGAGGATGTTACACAAAATATGTTCATTCTTCTAAAAATTCTAATTCATTATCTTCTATTATTTCTTCTTCTTCTAAAACTGAATCAAAATATTCTAAATTAGATTATTTTTCTATAGCTATTGCTTTCTTTTCATAAGGTATAATATTAGTATCGTATTTAGGTTGTACAAATGTTGATTTTTTAAAGAAATTAACTCCATTTGTAGTTATCATTAAACTATCATTATTGTCTAATATAAAATTTAATCCTAATATAAATTTATATCCACTTTTCTACCTAGAAATAAATATTTGGGGTAAATTATGTACTTCTCCATTTATTTTTATTGATATATTACTTATACATTATGTTATTTGTGTTAAACTATCATCAAATTCTTTAATATTTATTGGCTGTCTTAATTTATTTCTATATTATTCTCATACTAAGCTTTCATATATAACACATTTATTGGCTCATGTGTCTATCGTTGCCTTTCTTGGCACTGCTTCTATTTTAAATAATATTTCGACCTCTATATTAATTAATTCACTTCCTACTCTATTTACTTTATTATTGTTTTCTATTAATTCCTCATTTTTATCTTCTATATTTTCTATATATTTACTATCTCTAAAACATATTTAACAACAAGTGTTGACGACTGATTTTGGTCTCAGGGCAATATGTGAATATTACACCCGAGACAATCCTCCCTCAATAGTGAATTTGTTCGGTTAAGGGGGAACCAAAAGAAAATTTAGCAAAATACAGATAAATACACCAATCAACAAGGAGATTTAACGTGGTTTGGTGGATCAGATCCAACCTACGTCCACGGACACAAACCGAATAATACTCTTTATTACTGAGATATGCTTCTCTGATATCTCTTGTGTTTTACAAGTCTGATCGTAATGATCTTGGTATTGATTCTGATGCCTCTCAAGCATGCTCTACCCTTCTATTTATAATAGTGCAGAAATCAGATTCCTTCTTTTACAAGGTTCCCAGCCGAATCAATTTACTTCTCCATAAGGATTCCTAATTAAAAACTACATTTACTTCTTTCATCATATTAAGACACTGATTCATCAGTTCTCCCCATGAAAGTAGGATAATTTGTCATCTTATCCACAAGAATAAGATGCTTTATCTTCCTGAGCACGCCTCGCTATTTGGTCGGTCTTCATGAGGTCGGTCATGATGGTCCTTTAAACTGAGAATGCTTCTACCGATCTGATAATGCCCGGTCTTCCGATCTCAAGTGTTCGGCCATTTACTCATGTGGTCGGGTCGGTATCAACGATCCTGACCAAGAAGGGAATTTACCTTTTTACCCATGCCGTACTCCTTAAATAACATAGGACCTGAAAACACCATCAACATTTGTCCCATAGTTATCGGTTCCAACGAGTTATACAAGTTGGTGCCGGGAACTATATAAGAGTGGTATGGTTGATGAACTAATAGCCGATCTTCTGAAGGAGAAATATCGTTGGCCCATATTTACATCCTGATCGGTCTGACTCAGGTGTTCGGCCTGACTTTCTTCCTCCCAACGTGAATTTTCTTTATTGCCCCTCTGTAATCCATCCCTCGAGACGCGTAACCATCACATCTTCTTAAATGCCCATCAGATCACTTCTAGGGTTTGACGGGAGCCTGCCAATTGTCAACCATCTGTCGTTCTCCCGCCAAAAAGCAAAATAATCTGACCGTTATGGTCAATTAAAAAGACGTCCAATCTCAACTGTCCATCCAATTCTGAAAGATCATTTTAAAAAGCGACACGTGGTGTAAATCTGACGCTTTCGTTCAATCCAACGGCCACAAGTGCACTGATCAGACTATAACAAAACGGAAGTAAACACTGTTGCCCTATTTCACGAACTCTTTGATCTTCCCAACCACGAGAACTCTTCTTTTTTAGCTGTGACCAGTGAATCCTCAGAACGACCAGACCGCTCCGAGAAATCCGCAACCCTTCTAAAAGAAACAAGTAAGTCTTCTGAACGACTTTTTTGCTTTTGCTTTCCATGTGTTGCGAATCATGCTCCCTTTTGTTCCTTTCTTTCTCCCTTTTTTTGTGTTTTGGTTTTGTGCTGCTAGGGAGAGATTTATGGCTTCATCGATGTTGTTAGGGCATTTAGAACTCACAAGCTTAGCTTCAGAAATCAGCTATAGACTGACCTCCCCCTATTTTTTCTTTTATTTCTCGGATGTCAGGGATGTCTGACACCAGGTCTTCCTCTGCAAACCCCGCTAAACCTCCGACCCCCTGTTGAAGAGCTCTCTTCGAGTTCAGGGGCACCAAGTATAGAGGAGCTTGATACTACCCCCACCCCTTCCGAAATTGAACAGGATACTTACCATCAAAGGATTCCTCGGAAGGACCCAGAGCCCGGTGATCTTGGCTTCTCGGCTCTAGACTTGGACCGTCCTTCCAAGATAACTGAATACGACCTCGCACTACTCCGGCAATGATATGATATTCCAATAGATATCGCCCTTGAAGTCCATGGGCCGATGGATCGTGCTAGTCAACCTGATAAAGGTTCGGTGGCCCTTCTTCCGGCTTTCTTTGAGTGTGGAATTCGGTTGCCGATGCAACGCTATTTCGCCTGGATGCTGGCCGAGATGGAGATTGCCCCCTGTCAACTGAGCCTGAATAGCTGGAGGATTTTGGCCGGCCTTCATGTGATTTGGAGTCGGACGGGACTCGGTGAACCCTCTCTTGAAGAAGTGAAGAGGCTATATCGATTGAAGGCCAACCCAAAAACGCACCATGGAAGGTATTAACTTTCTACTTATGCTGATTCGTCAAACGTTGTCAGTAAGCTCCCCGACTCCAACAAGAACTTCAAAGACTTATGGTTTTGAGCTACAGGAGATTGGGGACGAGTTCTGAGATCGTACGAAGATGAGGCCTCTGTCTCGGATATCTTTAGAGCGGGAGGTTAGGATTTTAACCCTTAGTGCTCTTACTTCTGATTTTATGATAGAATTTTAACTTCTTTAATTCTTCCCAGCTTGTTGGGGGGACGATCCCAAGGTTTCCCATCAGGTCCGGCAGCGGGTACGCTGGGCTCGGTGTTATGCCGAATATTGGAAGCAATTGGTTAATGATGCAGCCTTTCTTGAGTCGGGCCTGATTCAGACTGCTCCTCCGAATGTCCCGGGGCGGATAGGTGGGCTTTACTGACCTTCTAACCAATCTCCTTGTTTGCTTGGCATGATGATATTTTGAATTTGCTCAGATTCTGGACTGACCACCCTTTTGCCTTTGTTGTTTTTTTTGTAGGTATGTCGAAAAGGCCAAAGTACTTGGATCAGCTGGTCGGTGTAACAAAGAAAACTGGCCACACTGGAGCCGGGTCCTCCCGGAAACGACCAGCAACCGAGGCCAAAAAGGTGGCTGAAGAGGCGGCCCTGTCAGCCACCCGAAGCTTATCTCCCCAATCCAGGGCATCTCCAACAGTTTCCACCCGTCCTGCCAGCCCATCAAAACCTACCAGAAAAAAGAAAGCGTCCATTCGGGGCGGAGGAAGCCGAGCTGGTCCGGGAGGCGGAGGATGAACGGGTCCTGAGCAAGAGGCAGCCCGTTCGGAAAGAGAAGAGAGTGCCGAAGGGTTCCTCCAAAAAACAGAAAGGTGTCGTGATTCTTGGCGTAGAAGACCTCGGTCAGGACATTCGGGAGGCCACTTCTCATCTGGTGCCGGCAATCAATGAACTGGCCGAGGCGGTCCCTCCGGCCAAAATTCCGAGATACGAAGATCTCTCTCCCGAGGATGTGGTTACCTTGTTGTGTTCTCAGATGGCAAAGGTAGTTATTCTTCCCTTATTTCTGCCGTGAGTTCATAACTTAGTTTGATTTCTGATTTTCTGTTTCTTTCTGGCAGGCGACCTATCTTACGGCCAAGAATAAGGATCTCCTCCTGAGCCTTCTGTCCGAGGATGGCCAAGCCTAGAGGCCTCAGAACCGACTCTCTGAAACGGAAGCCGAGCTGGTTCGCAAAGAAGAAAACATAAAAAATCTGGGGCTGGCTGCTGTTGAGGCTCATACAACAAACAAAGCTCTTTGGGCTGCTGCCTCTTTAGAGAGAAAAAATGCTGATGCCGCCAAGAAGGACTTGGAGGCTGCTCAGTCTGATAACAAGATCCTACAGGTGGAATTACGCAGTGTTGAATCTAAGCTGATGGCCAAAGATGAGGAATTGGAACGGGCCCGTGCCGAGCTTAGGAGAAGAGAACTTGAGTTGGATGTCGAGAGGGACTCCATCCGTCTCGAAGGGGTTGGCGATTGTGCTGAAATTATTCCGATGGTACTGTCTGACCTGGGCATGGGGCCTATCCATGCGGCCATTCGCTTTTGTAAAGGGGAAATGTCCGAGGAGGAGTTTCAGAAATGCTTACCCCATTTTTCCCGAAGAAGTGATGGATCCAGACCCGATTTCGATCGCTCCGGTCCTCCCAGCTCCTTACGAGGACGGCCCGAGGTTCCTGCTCCTGACGAGAACCTACCTGAGGTTCCTCCTCCGATCCTTGAAGTATGGGTCTCCCAGGTTGTCGATGTAGAAGCTGCTATCCCACCTCCCGAAGCTGAGCCGAGCCATCCGTCATCTGAGCCTGCTGAGGAAGAACCACCTGCCCCTGCGCGGGCTGACTGACAAGGGGTAACCCGAACAGGGCCCCGTGTAATCCCGAACACACTTTATATTATTTATTTATTATTATTTTATTTTATTTTTTTGTAATAACTCTTTTCCAGGTCCCTATTTATGTGAATATTTTGTATACTTCTGTTCCACTTTTTTTTTTTTTATCCTTTATGACTTGCTCCGGTTGCTCTCCCTAAAACTTCCACTTGAGGACCGACTCCGAGCTAGGAGAAACACTTTGCTCACTGGGGGGATGTTACGCCCCTAGTTTGAGAAGATAGATTCGGTGGGATATAACCCGACCCCGAGCTGAGAGAAACACTTGGCTCTGGGGGAATGTTACGTCCCCAGGCCAAAAGGATGGACTCGGTGGGACGTAACCCGACCCCGAGCTGAGAGAAACACTTGGCTCTAGGGGAATGTTACGTCCCCAGACAAAAGGAAGGACTCGGTGGGACGTAACCCAGCCCCGAGCCGAATAATCAAGTGGCATCGGCGGAACGAAATCCAGCCTCGAGCCGAATAATCAAGTGGCCTCGGCAAACGAAATCTAGCCCCGAGCCGAATAATCAAGTGGCCTCGGCGGAACGAAATCCAGCCCCGAGCCGAATAGTCTTTGGGACTTGTTCAGAAGGGAAGCGAGTCATCCTTTTGAAGCCCTACCGAATTTGACACGGGCGTCCCCTTACCAGATCAGCGAAAAACAAAAAAAAAATTTAATTTTAAAAAAGAAACGGGGGTGACTCAATGCTTAAAAACGTTAAAATGTAAACAATCAGTACGGATTCCTTAAAACAGCGTCATGTCCAAGGTTTCCAAAACATAATCATGAATCTTTCAATTCAGAGTTCCGGCGAACCAGGATTTGGATCAAAGAGCGTTTAAAATGGTAAGGGCACATCCTCTATAATTCAGGTCTCCATGGAGCCTGTGTATTGTTCGAGGGCTCCTCCTTACAACGTTGGAGAAAGCATACGCTACGAGGGCACAATCCCTTCCTGTGCTATACTTCTCTTGGATCCATATGATCAAAGAAATGAGGATCAAATAGTGTCCGAGACATTAAGGGCATATTCCTCCTTATGTTCGGTGACACTGGAGCAAGCAATCGCCACGGGGGTATCATCCCTCCCCGTGCTATGCTTCTCACGGATCCATTAATCAGGTAGGTGAGGATCAGAGAGTGTTCGAAACATTAAGGGCATTTTCCTCCTTATGTTCGGTAACACTGGAGTAAGCAATCGCCACGGGGGTATTGTCCTTCCCCGTGCTATGCTTCTCACGGATCCATTAATCAGGTAGGTGAGGATCAGAGAGTGTTCGAAACATTAATGGTATTTTCCTCCTTATATTCGGTAACACTGGAGCAAGCAATCGCCACGTGGGTATCATCCTTCCCCGTGCTATGCTTCTCACGGATCCATTAATCAGGTAGGTGAGGATCAGAGAGTGTTCGAAATATTAAGGGAATTTTCCTCCTTATGTCTGGTAACACTGAAGCAAGCAAAACGCCACGGGGGTAGCATCCATTCACGTGCTATGCTTCTCTTGGATCCATTGGGTAGGCAAAACATATGATAACACATTCCTTACGTTTGTATCTCCCCCTACGGGGGCACTCCCTCCCCGTGATTACCATCCCGGAATGTCCCTGATACATATAAGTTGTGGGGTAGTTGTGCTCCGGCTACTGCGAAGGGTTCTCATGCTCCTTTATACCTCTTTACCCTTTGATGTGGTCTTGATTTTTGAAAGTGGAGCGAGTTAGGTCGGATTGTCTATGCCCGAGATTTTTATGGTAGCACTTGTGATCAGTATGTCATGGGTTTGATGCTTCGACCTCTGATCATCCCTCCGTATCGAGTATGTCCCCGAAATTTTGAATGTGGCTTTCGATTTTAATTAGAAGAGTGGGTGGAATTTTTCTTTTTTGGAAAGAGAAAGTTTTATTCATATTCGGGGACTTACTACCCTATCTACAACTCTTTGCGGGGTTTTTTTAGAGGGGTTTTACACTGTGCTCTTAACCCTTGTTGGGTTGCTGCAAAAAAAGAAAAGGAACCTATTGGAAATATTTTCTTAGCATCTCGGCATTCCAAAGTTTCCTTAATGGCGTGTCGTCCATCTGTTCTAAAATGTAGACCCCTGGCCTTACCACCTCCACAATTTTGTAGGGCCCTTCCCATTTGGCGCCCAGTGAGCCTTCCTCCGGCCTTCTGGTGTTCATGGTGACCTTTCTTAATACCAAGTCGCCTGGAAGAAAGACACGCGTCCGAACCCTTTTGTTTTAGAGTCGGGTCATTCTTTGTTGATAGATCGCTTTTTTCATAGCCGACTTCTCCCTCTTTTCTTCGATTAGATCGAGGTGACTTCTGAAAAGTTCTTTATTTCACTTGTCCTCAAAATAGCGGACCCTGTGGGTAGTCATTCTGATCTCTACTGGGATGACTGCATCGCATCCGTATGATAAGGCAAACAGAGTTTCCCCTGTGGAGTTTTTATAGGTTGTCCGGTATGCCCATAACACTTCTGATAATTCCTCGACCCATAAGCCTTTGAAAGATCCAAGCCGAGCTTTAAGATTTGCCTTAATCTTTTTGTTTGTGGCCTCAACCTGCCCATTTGACTTGGGATGGGCTGGTGAGGCGAATTGTAAGGCGATCTGTAGGTCTTCACAGAGCTTCCGGAAGCCTTTGTTATCGAACTGCTTTTTGTTATCTGTGATGACGGCTCGAGGGATTCCGAACCTGCAGATAATGTTCTTCTTCAGGAACCCCGTAGCCTTCTTCTCTGTGATGGTGGATAGGGGTTCGGCTTCCACCCGTTTGGTGAAATAGTCTATGGCCACAATGGCGTACTTCGCCTGTCCCCGTCCCTTTGGCATTGGTCCGATGATATCTATCCCCCACTGAGCGAATGGCCAGAGACTGGACAGGGTGGTTAACTGCTCTGCTGGCTGGTGGTGAATATTGGCATTTTTCTGGCATCCTTCGCATTTTCGGGCCACTCTCATTCCGTCTTGATGCATAGTTGGCCAATAGAACCCTTGCCTTAAAGCTTTAAAGGCCATCGATTGTCCTCCGGCGTGACTCCCACAAATGCCCGCATGATTTTCCCTGAGTACATAATCGGCCTCTTCTTCTGCTAAACATCTTAGGATGGGTACTGTGTGGCCCCTCCGGTAGAGCACTCCTTCGATCAGGGAGAACTTGGTGCTTTTGAATTTTAGTTTCCTGGTTTTCTTCTTGTCCTCGGGTGTCTCCCATGTTTCCAAATATTTCTTAATTGGCTGTATCCACGAGGTTTTGTCTTCATCATCCAATACTTTCACTTTGAGTTCTCTCACGCTCTTTTCTCGGAGGCAGATTAGAGGGACTATTCTGGGGTTCTCTGCTTTTATCGAAGATGCGAGTCGTGCCAAGGAGTCTACCTCGCAGTTGTCTTCTCGACTGATTTGCTCAAAGTGTACGTTCCCCATTCTTCCCACCAACCTTTTTACTTCAGCCAAGTAGGCTATCATACTCGGCTCTCTGGCTTGGAATTCACCTTTCAGCTGCTGAACAGCCAACTGAGAGTCACTTCTTATCACTACGTCGTGGACTCCCACCTCCGCGCATAGCCTAAGACCGGCCATAATTGCCTCATACTCAGCCTCATTGTTTGTGGCCTCGAAGGCGAACCTCAGGGCGAATAATACCTCTTCACCTTTGTTGCTCTTCAATATGATTCCAGCTCTCTTGCCTTGTGAGCTGGTAGATCCGTCTACTGACATCTCCCATTTGCCTTCCCCCACAGTCAAGACCTGGGGTTCTGTGAATTTCGAGACAAAATCTGCCAAAGCCTGCCCTTTTACTGCTACCCTTAGGAGGTAAGAAATGTCGTGTTCACTTAACTCCACCGACCACTTTATTAATCTGCCCGAAACTTCTGGTTTTTGTAGAATCTGTCTCAGAGGATAATCGGTGTAAACCCCAATAAGATGGGCTTGGAAGTAGGGTTGTAATTTCCGGGCTGCAGTGATAAATGACAGGGTGACCAGTTCATGTACCGGATATCGGGTCTCAGCATCTAACAGAGCTTTGCTGACATAATATACTGGCATTTGGACCTTATTGACCTCTTGTATCAGCACCGAACTTACTGCGTGCTCTGAGACAGCTAAGTACAAGTATAAGGTTTCCCCTAGGAGTGGTTTTGCTAGAAGCGGGGGCTGTGTTAGGTATTGTTTTAACTGTAGGAAGGCTTCCTCGCATTCTGGTGTCCAGTCAATTTCCTTTTTGGCCTTCTTGATGACTTTGAATAAGGGGTGGCACTTGTCTGTTGCTCGGGAGATGAATCGGTTGAGCGCGGCCAATCTGCCGGTTAGACTTTGCACTTCTTTTACCGTCCTGTGAGACTTTAAGTCCAGTACGGCTTGGATCTTCTGTGGATTGGCTTCTACGCCTCGGGAGCTTACCATGTAGCCCAAAAACTTCCATGAGGCTACTCCGAAAGCACATTTCTCCGGGTTGAGCTTTAAATTGTGTTTCCTTAGTAATTTGAAGGTTTTCCTTAGATCGGTCACGTGGCATTCTGGCTCTTTGGACATTGTTATCATGTCGTCAACATATACCAACATTGATGTGCCAATGAGCGGTTTGAAAATTTTGTTGACCAGCCTTTGAAAGGTTGCCCCTGCATTCTTCAGTCCGAAGGGCATTACTTTATAACAGTAAAGCCCCTGGTCGGTGACAAAAGTTGTTTTCTCCTCGTCCGAATGGTGCATCTTGACCTGATTGTATCATGTGAAGGCATCCATAAAACTTAGTAGTCTCTGGCAGGCTGTTGTATCTACTAGCTGATCTATGTTTGGCAGTGGGAAGCTGTCTTTCGGGCATGCCTTGTTCAGGTCGGTGAAATCTACGCACATCTTCCACTTTCCGTTTGTATTCTTCACCAATACCACGTTTGATACCCACTCTGGGTATTTTACTTCTCTGATGAAATCGGCTTTCAATAATTTGTCCACCTCGGTCGCTACTGCCCTGTACCGCTCCTGATTAAAGGTTCTTCTTTTTTGCTTGACTGGCTTGTGTGACGGGTTTACTGCCAAGCGGTGATTGATGAATTTCAGAACAATCCCGGGCATGTCGTCGTGCCCCCATGCGAAGACGTCCGGGTACTCCTTTAGACACCTCAGCAGGCTCTGTTTCAGGGTTTCGTCTAAGTTTCCCCCTATCTTTACGCTCTTCCCTGGTCCGAAAAGTTCCGTCTCTTCTAGTTTTTCGACCGCCCCTAATCGGGCAACTTTATTTGGCCGAGGACCTGTGTTCCCCGTTGCTTCTTCTCTGTCTTCATTTACTTGTCTTTTTTGGGTACCTCCTTCAACGCATAGGGTTTCCCGTGAGAGGGTGGCAAAATAGCTCAGGGCTGTCTTCTGACTCCCGCACACGATTCCGATCCCTTCCCGGGTGGGGAATTTTAACTTTAAGTAATGGTAGGACATTGCGGCCTTTGTCTTCATCATGAAGGGTCGACCGACAATGACTTGGTAACTGCTCATGCAGTCCACCACCGTGAAGTTTATCATGATCGTCCGAGTCCGGGGATGAGTTCCGATCGTCATTGCTAATTGTATTCTCCCTAATTGGACGACCGTTGAACCCCCGAAGTCGTATAGGGGAGTGCCATCGTCGGTCAGAGCTGCATACTCCACTCCAAGGCCTTCCAGAGCCTCCTTGGAGATTATATCCACTGCGCTCCCGGGATCCACCAGGATTCTGTCTACCTCTGAACCGCCGATTGTTGCCTTGATTATTAACGCATCGTCGTGGGGGAAACTCACCCCTCGGGCATCCTCGTTAGTGAAAATTATTGGCACCGACCGTCCACCTTGTATTCCCGAGGATTTTTCTGCTTCTAGTACCTCCGACCCTCGAACCCGGCTGTAGTTTTTTCTGGACCGGTTAGAATCTCCGGCTAGTGTTTTCCCTCATGCGATGAAATTTACATGTCGGCGTTATGCCATTTGTCTAGCCGCCATAACCTCATGGTCAATGTATTTATTTAAATATCCATTCCGAGCCAGGTCTTCCATTTGTTCCCGCAAGTCTTTGCACTCGTCCGTCGGATGTCCTCTCAAATTATGATGCACGCAATAAGATGTTTTATTTCTCTTATCTGGGGGAAATCTCATGAGTTTAGGTTCTATCAAGAGGCCTTTTTCCTGGATCTCCATGACGATTTTTCCTAGTGGCTTGTTCAGAGGAATGTATGCTTCTTCCCTGACTACATGGTTTACATGGTTCGGATTCTTTTTTCCTGGTTGTTCCGAGGTATTGGCTTGAATTCCTTGCGTCTCGGGGGTGATTTTTTGAACTCCCTATCTGGCTGGCGGGGGGCCTCTGCCCTTATTGTCCTATCTCTGATAGATGTCACTCTCCGGGAGATTTTCTCTTCGTTCTCTATCAAAACGAACTTTCGGGCTATTTCCAGGGCGGTTGCATAATCCGGCATATCTTGGATTCTTAGGTGAGTCCACAGCTTTCCGACCCTTAAGGCCCCCTTTAAACTTTCCAAGGCCTCGAGAGACTCATATCCCCCAACCTCGAGCACCATATTATGGTATCTTTCAATGAATGCCTTCAGAGGCTCGTCATCTCCCTGCTTCATGAGTCTTAACTCCCCAATTGTCTTTTTAGGAACGCATGCCCCTTTGAAGTGCCGCACAAACGATTTTTTGAGTTGCGCGAAGTTGCGGATGCTTCATGGGGCTAGACTTATGTACCATAGAATGGCGGATCCGCCTAAGGTTAGGGGGATTACTTTGCAAACGGTATCCCCTATTACTCATTGGACTTCCATTAATAGGACAAAGCTTTCAATATGGGATTTTGGGTCAGTATGGCCCTTGTAGGGTGTCATGGTAGGCATGTTGAATCGTCTCGGGAATTTTGCCGACCTTATTTCTTCTGCGATGGGAGATTCTTCCTCACCGTCCCGGGCATCCCCTGCATCGGTCTTGAGGTTTACTCCCCACTTGGCCATCTCTTTCCTCAACCAAGACCTCATGTTGCTATCTGAGTTACCATGTCGCCTCATGCGGCCTTCTTCGTGTCTATTTCCCCGGGTGTGGCGCTCCTCATGACTTGAGGTCTCTTGTTCAGCCTCGTCATACTCCTTTTTTTCCCTTCTGATGTTTCGGGCGCTATCATAGGAGGAATCTGGCGGCTGTCTTCCTTCTTCTTCTTCTTCTTCTTCTCATGTGTCCTCTGTTTGCGAGTCTTTTTCTACCACTACGGATTTTATCCCGTAGGGGCCCCCCCTTCTGGGTCTATCGTCTTCACTTGTATCTACAACCTTTTTTCCTTCCGCCGTCTCACCTCTTCTCTGATTGGTTCCGGCTTCAAATCTCTCGTTGTTCCTCCCTTCCACCCTTTCTAGTCGGTCTATTATAGATTTCAGAAGGGCTTGGTTTTCCTCCCTTTCATTCCTCATGTTTTCTTCTATCTTCTCTATCCAATCCGTAGTTGGACTTCCTGTTTCCGTCTTCTGCCATTGTCTTACCACGTGTACTGCTTTTCGTTGAATTCCCCACAGACGGCGCCAACTGTTGACGGCTGATTTTGGTCTCAGGGCAATATGGGAATATTACTCCCGAGACAATCCTCCTTCAATAGTGAATTTGTTCGGTTAAGGGGGAACCAAAAGTAAATTTAGCAAAAGACGGATAAATACACCAATCAACAAGGAGATTTAACGTGGTTCGGCAGATCAGATCCAACCTACGTCCACGGACACAAACCGAATAATACTCTTTATTACTGAGATATGCTTCTCTGATATCTCTTGTATTTTACAAGTCTGATCGTAATGATCTTGGTATTGATTCTGATGCCTCTCAAGCATGCTCTACCCTTCTATTTATAATAGTGCAGAAATTAGATTCCTTCTTTTACAAGGGTTCCCAGCCGAATCAATTTCCTTCTCCATAAGGATTCCTAATTAAAAACTACATTTACTTCTTTCATCCTATTAAGACACTGATTCATCAGTTCTCACCATGAAAGTAGGATAATTTGTCATCTTATCCGCAAGAATAGGATGCCTTATCTTTCTGAGCACGCCTCGCTATCTGGTCGGTCTTCATGAGGTCTGTCATGACGGTCATTTGAACTGAGAATGCTTCTACCGATCTGATAATGCCCGGTCTTCCGATCTCAAGTGTTTGGCCATTTACTCATGTGGTCGGGTCGGTATCAACGATCCTTACCAAGAAGGGAATTTACCTTTTTACCCATGCCATACTTCTTAAATAACATAGGACCTGAAAACACCATCAACAACAAGTATTGATAATTTTTTCTATTTTTATATCCTGACTCAAATTTTCTATTCCAGAAAGAACATTTTTTTTTTTTAATCAAAGTATGATACAACTTCTTCAAAATTATTTACATTAAATACATGTTTCCAATTACTTGGTTTGTGTCATTATAAATCTAATGCTAATATATCTTTAGCTTCTAATTTATTTTTCCAATTTTCTAATTTTTTTTTTTTTATCTTTAAAAATTCTTTCTGCTTCTGTGTATATTTCTTTGCTATCTGGAATGCCTCTTTTTTTCTAAAAAACTATTAACGGTTCTGGAATTTGTCTATTATTAGCTTTTGTTACATTATTATTTTCTCATACTTCCTCAGTTCTATTTTCTTCTCCTACTAATATTTCTGGTTTTAAATAAAATATTTCTTTTAAGTCAAAATATATAAAGTCTGAAATTGTTAACTAATATATATCACCTATATCATTGTCTGTATAATCAAGATTATTACACAAATTATCAAAAGTATCATTATCTAAATATTTATTTGGATTATTAAATATTAATTCTCTAATATGATCTCTATTTGAAGGTAAAGTTTTATACTTATCTATTAATGGTTCAATATATGCCATATTATTTATACAACCTCATCCTCTACTATTTCTGGATTGCTAATTCTTTTATAATTAGTAAATCTTTGACTAGCTTGGTTATGTTTATTTATGTATATTTGGCATGTTTCTGGTACCTCTAGCATTTTATGTGCGTTTAAGTCTGGCGATTTCCATTCTAAACCATTAAGTTCACTAGAGTTTAACTTTTTAGGTACTATCATTTCTACATGGCTTTTAAAATAATCTACTATATTCTTATTTTCAAATCTAATTTTTTTATGATATTTATTATATAATTTTCCTAAAAAAATATTTTAATTCTAAGATTTTTAAACTCTCCTGTCATTTTATAACCTTTAATTTGAATATTAAGTTTTATATATTTACAAAATTCATCAATGTCTATATCTAGATTCAGAATACATCTTATAACTACTATTTTATTTCTAAGATTTATCTCTGCATTGACTATTTGAGCATTTTCATAATCATAAAACTTATTATCATATAAATATAAATGTGTTTTAGTGTCGAATCTTTCTCTTGTATGACTTAAAATGCCTATAACTATAATTCTCATGTGTATATTTGTAAATTTTTACTTTTTCAAATAATTTTTCCCTACTGGGCTAAGTAAAGTTATTTCCTGTTTATTATTTACCACTGCTAATTTCATCTCATCTCTATAAACAGTGGCGGTTGCATGTTGGGCCCAACAGGGGCTGCAGCCTCTGCTGGCCCAAATAAAATTACCAAACACTATATGATGAAACAATATTATTATTAGAGAGATGGGTGATATTTTATTTTCCATTCTTGTTGACGAGTCTCGTGATATATCTTCAAAGGAACAAATGACTGTCGTTTTACGTTATGTGGATAAAAATGGCTATGTGGTTGAGCATTTTATCGGTATTGAACATGTTACTAGTACTACAGCTCTTTCACTAAAAGAGGCACTTGATAAGCTATTTTCGAGGTATGGATTGAATATGTCTAGGTTGCGTGGCCAAGGGTATGACGAACACTGAGTTGCTCTTTTGTTTGGCATGTCTATGCCCAAATGACTCGTTTGCAGCTTTTGATAAACATAAACTACCGCGCATTGCTAAATTTTATCCAAATGATTTTTCTTCAATGGATCTCATGGCACTTGAAATGCACTTGAAATTCAGCTTGAAGTTTATATAATGGATGTGGGTTCTGATAATGATTTTTCAAGATTGAATGAGATTGGTGAACTTGCAAGAAGAATGATTGAAACTAGAAAAGATAAAGTGTTTCCATTAGTTTATTTATTAGTGACATTAGCATTGATATTACCGGTTGCCACAACTACAGTGGAAAGAGCATTTTCAACTATGCATTTTGTGAAAAATCGATTGCGAAATCGGATGAGAGATCAATGGTTGAATGATAGTCTAGTAGTATACATAGAAAATGATATTTTTTGTAATATTGATAATGAATGTAATTATCCCACATTTTCATACATATGAAAGCTCGCCGAGGACAGTTATGTTGAATTGAAGAGGACAAGTTGAAGAAGAATATATTTTCTCTTATTATTTACAATGACATTTAGTACTATAAATACACAATGATTGAAATTTGAAATAGGAAAGAGATTAACTACTAGATAAAAGATATAATTACAAAGGATTCAAAAAAAGATATTCCTTGATTTTCTCCCTTCAATTATCTTGATTATGGAATCTTATCATGCCCCCGCAAGATGGACGGTCGTGGAGAGAGTCCGATCTTGGACTTGATTGAATTGAAAGGAGACCGAGCAAGCGGTTTGGTTAGAGCGTCCGCTAGTTGATCAGCTCCAGAGATGTGGGAGACCCGGAGTAGACCATTTTGAACTTGTTCTCGGATGAAGTGGTAGTCAAGCGCGACATGTTTCATGCGTGAGTGGAAAACAGGATTGGATCAGAGATTGGTTACCCCAACATTGTCACAGTAGATTACTGGTTGGAGAGAGAAAGTGACACCAAGTTCAGTAAGGAGAGCACAAATCCATCTAAGTTCGACAGCAGTGGAGGCCACTGATCGGTACTCGGCCTCAGTGGATGAGCGTGCAACAGAGCGTTGTTTCTTGGAGCTCCAGGAAATAGGATTATGACCCAGATAAACTATGTAAGCACCAGTGGAGGTGAAGTCGTCCTTGTTGCCAGCCCAATCAGCGTCGGAAAAGGCATGGAGTGAGAGAGGGGAGTTTCGGCGGAGAGAATATGCCATGGTCCAGAGTGCCACAGAGATATCGTAGTAGACGCTTGACTGCATGCCAATGTTCATCGGTCGGTTGATGCATAAACTGAGAAAGTTTGTTGACAGTATAAGCAATGTCTGGTCGAGTGAGTGAGAGATACTGGAGGCTCCCGACAATAGTTCTGTACTCGGTCGGATCAGGTAAGGGAGATCCAGATTGTAACGTGAGTGTCGGGTTTGTCGCCAGAGGAGTTGAGGCTGGCTTGGCGGTAATCATGTGGGTTCTGGTGAGCAGATCGGCAATGTACTTGCGTTGACTAAGGAAAAGATCATCGTTGTGGCTAGTAACCTCCACCCCAAGGAAATAAGCAAGTTGGCCAAGGTCCTTGAGTGAGAAGCGCTTAGAGAGTTGGTCTATGAATCGGCGGACAGTTGCAACATCATTTCCAGTTATGATGATGTCGTCGACATAGACTAGGAGATAGAGTGTGGTTTGGGTGTTGGTGAAGATGAACAGTGAGGTGTCGGCCATTGAGTTAGTGAAGCCGGACTGTAGAAGAAATTGACGCAGTTCATGGTACCATGCTCGAGGAGCTTGTTTGAGGCCGTAGATGGCTTTGCGAAGTTTGCAGACGTGATTGGGGTGATCCCGATCAATGAAGCCCGAAGGTTGTGACATATAAACATCTTCAGTGAGAGTGCCTTGAAGAAAGGCATTGTTGATGTCAAGTTGTCGGAGAGACCATCCTTGACTAACCGCAAGACTGAGAACAATCCGAACTGTGGTCGGCTTGATGACTGGACTGAAGGTTTCATAATAATCCACGCCAGGTCTTTGATGGAATCCCTTGGAAACTAATCGAGCTTGTACCTGTCAATAGAACCATTAGGATTAAATTTGGTGCGAAAGATCCACTTACAGCCGACCAGGTTTTGGTCGGGACAGGGTGGCACTAGTTCCCATGTCCCATTATGAAGAAGAGCATTGTACTCCTCTGACAGAGCATGGCGCCACTTAGGGTCCTTGAGGGCTTGGGTAATGGTGTTGGGTTCTAGATTAGGTTGCTGAAGCTGGGCGTGGAGGTTAAGTTTTTGTATTGGTTTGTGGAGGTTGTTTTTGGAACGTGTGACAATGACACGGGGTGAGATGGAGGGTGCATGGGGGTGGTCGGGGTTGGGTGGTTGGGTGGTTGGGTATGGGTGGTGAAGTTGAGGGTTCATGTAGGTGTTCGTTGGTAGTGTGGTCGGTCTCGGTGGGTGTGGTTGAGTGTTCATGTGTTGGGTCGGTGTTTGGGTGGTCGGTCACGGGTGTTGTAGTTGAGTGGTCTAGTGGTCGGTATGTGTTGGTGTGGTCGGTTTTGTTGGTGGTCGGGATTGAGCAGGGGGAGGGTCGTGGGCTGTGTAGGTGGGTTGGGTTGTGATCGGGCTGGTTGTATGAGGTCGGTTGGACCGTGGGTTGTCGGCGAGGGGTGGTTGACTTGGATGCACATGGGGTCAGTTGATGTTTGAGTGATTGGCTAGGTGTGGTAATTCAGGCCGTGTATGTGGTCGGCCAGGATTGGTGTGATTGGTAATAGATGAGGATGCCCTGGATTGGTTATGTCCGACAGGACCGATGTGGTCGGTTGGGGTTTGAGAAGTGATGGTAATGTTAGATGGAGGTTGTGGTCGGATATGGGGATTGAGTGGTGCGGAATTTTGTGGGGGTGCAGGGTCGGTATTCTGCAAGGGTGACTCCAGTACCGGTAATGTCATGGAACACCATTCAGATATGGTGTGAGGAGTGGCACGAGAAGTGGACACAGGATAGGTGGCAAAAGGAAAAAGTGTCTCAACGAAGCGGACATGTCGAGAGGTGTAAAGCCGATTGGTGGACGGCTCGAGACATAGATAAGCCCGCTGAGTGAGAGAATATCCGACGAAGACACAGGGAGAGGACCGAGACTCGAGTTTGTGAGATGTGTAAGGACGGAGCCAAGGGTAGCAGAGACAGCCAAAGCTGCGAAGTTTCGAGTAGTTCGGTAAATGACCGAAGAGTTTGAGATAAGGAGAGTTTTGGTTTAAGGTTGGTGTAGGCATGCGATTTATGAGATAGACAGCAGTGGAGAGTGCAAATGGCCAATATGAGAGAGGCATGGAGGAGTGAGTAAGAAGAGAAAGACCTGTCTCGACGATATGTCGATGACGACGTTCAGAGTACCCATTGTGTTCAGGAGTATGAGGAGGGGAAGTGAGATGGGAGACCCCATGGAATGTTAAGAAGGAAGAGAGGGCTTGGTATTCCCCCCCATTGTCAGAGTAGAGTGATATGATATGATAGGGCGTTGGAAGAATTTTTCGACTAGTGCCTTGAAGCGCACAAAGACATCACGGGTGTCAGATTTTCGTTTTATGGGAAAAAGCCATATGTATTTGGTGAAATGGTCGATAAAGATTATGTAGTATTTGAAGTTATCGAAGGAGTAGACCGAGGAAGTCCATAAATCTGTATATATAACTTCAAGAGGAGCAGATGTAGTGAGAGTAGAGGAAGAGAACGGTAATTTGTGACTTTTATTGCATTGGCAAGCATTACAATGAAAATTTGATAGAGAGGAAATAGAACACAGCAGAATTAAATGAAGACAGGATTCGTTTAAAGATGGACGACGAGGGATGCCCGAGCCGATGATGATGCCACTCAGGTACAGAGGTGCTGACACTTAAAAAGGCGATTGGAGGCGACTGAGTGGGGGAGGTCGGCCATTCGTATACACCATCGTTAGTCCGACCTTGTAACAGAATTGCCCCCGTGCGAAGATCCTTCACATGAAAAGAAGATGGTAAGAACTCAATGGAAGTGTTGTTGGACTTGCAAAATTGAGAAATGGAGATGAGATTACGTTTCATATGGGGAACATATAACACATTAGATAATGTAAAGGAGTTAGTTAAAGTATTAAGAGAGGTAGAACCATGGTGGGAAATGGGGAGTGCAGTGCCGTCACCAATCATTATTTCATCTGTGCCGTCATAAGGGTGGTGGAGAGCGAGGTTGTTGAGATCAGTAGTGACATGATGTGAGGCTCCACTGTCGAGAAGCCAGGCAGGGTTGGTTGAAGGGTGGGTGGTAACATTTGCTTGATATTGCCAGGGATTGGTCGGGCGAGGGCTGGGCGAGTTGGTCGGCCTGGTTGGGGGTTGCGCACCTGGGAAGTTTTGGCGGAAGAGAAGAGAGGGCAGTGAGAGACCACATGGCCTTGGTTGCGGCACCATTGGCACCGACCAGAAAGGGTGGGTCGAGGAGGAGGTCGGTCGGTTCTGGTTTTTGTTGTGGTAAGTTCTGGGGAGTTGGGGGTTGGTGGTGGGTGCAAAACGACCAGTCTGGGCAGTGTTGTTAGGATGAGGTCGGTAGTAGGTGCGAACATTGGTGGGATGTGGCGGAAGCCGGGGTGGGAAAGGGAGCTGGTCCTGTTGCGGATAGATAGCTCCTTGTTGATGAGTTTTTCATGGAGTTCATCAAAGAGAATAGTGGAATCTCGGCCATTGACAGAGTCGATGATGGACTGATAGTTATCGTCAAGGCCGTCAAGTACTTTTTCAATTAGATCTTCATGGTCAAGAGGTTTACCAAGGGCGGCAAGTTGATCGGCTGTGGTTTTGATGAATTGCATGTATTCGGTAATGGTTTTAGGGCCTTTGGTGATGTGTTTAAGATGATCTTTGAGTTGTTTGATGTGACCCCGAGATGGACGGGCATAGGTGTTGGCTAGTGTTTGCCAGGCTTCATAGGTGGTGGTGGATGGGTGTGATGAGAGGGACTAGCGATGGTGATAGGGTGCCGACCAGAGCTGCAAAGATCAGTTTGTCTTGGCGTAGCCAAGTATGATATTCGGGATTGTGTTGTGAAAGTGACATTATTGGTGGTGACGGTGCGTTGTGGGGTTTGATGATTTTCATCAATGTGTTTTGTAAATCGTAGCGATGAGAATGGCTTCAATTTGGGTTTTCCAGGAGAGATAATTTGTTGATGTGAGTTTGATTGAGTTGTGGATGGCAACTATGATCAAAGGTTTTGTAGGTTCTTGGGTGTTGGGGATGACATTTTGGGTACCGTCGGAGGCCATTGGAACGGAGGTTGGAGATTGTGGAGAAAAAAAAAAATTAGAGAAGAGATCTGGGCTCTGATACCATGTTGAATTGAAGAGGACAAGTTGAAGAAGAATATTTTTCTCTTATTATTTACAATGACATTTAGTACTATAAATACACAATGATTGAAATTTGAAATAGGAAAGAGATTAACTACTAGATAAAAGATATAATTACAAAGGATTCAAAAAAAGATATTCCTTGATTTTCTCCCTTCAATTATCTTGATTATGGAATCTTATTAAGTTATAAATGTATTGAATGAAAATATATCAATGAAGTTCAAAATTTTGGTACTTATTTTTTGTTGGAACTTTTTAACTTAACCCCTCCTGTGTTGAATCCCTGGCTCCGCCACTGTCTATAAACATATAAATTACTTTTAATTTTTTCTAAAATTCCTTCACTGTATAAATTTGTACTTCTAATTTTATCAAATCATTTTTCTAACAATTTATTAGCGTCTTCAATATCTATTAAATCTCATGTCCTTTCTATAACTTGTTTACCTTTATTAGAGAAGTTTAATGAATTTCTTGATTTTATCCATTATCGAATTGTCTATAATAGATCTTCTTGCTAGCTCCATTATTTTTTAATATTATTTTTAGTCCTAATATATCTGCTACACTTTCTAACAAGTTCCCCTAAATTTATCTTTTTTACTCTATTTGTTAAAATATCTAATTCTTTTTCTACACTATCTAAAGAGTTGTCTAAATCTGATTTAATAATTGTTTTTTATTTTTTAAATATTTGTACGACTATCTCTATTTTATTTATTCTAGATTCAAGATTTTATATTTTTTTATTAGTTTTGATTAATATTTTTATAATTGTATTTAATTGCGCTACTATAATATTATTACTATCAGTAGAAAAAAAACTTAGTATTATATCCTACGGGATTAACATTTAATATTTCTAATTTTAGCTCGTCTAAGGTTTCTACTAATAAATCTTTATTCATTCACTAACTATGGATTTTATTATTTTTAGTTGTTCTTGAAGACTACTTTGCGTTTCTTTAATTATATTTACTTCTTTTCTAACGGTTTCTACAAGTTCTTTTATTTCCATCTCTACAGGCTTAGGAGTTTTTGTATCTATCAACTTTGCTAATTCTAAAATTTCTTTCTACTAGGGAATCTTCTAATTTGACTAGTAAAATTTGATAAAAATTCTTTTATAAAATCTAATTTATTTCTTAACGTATTAATGTTACTATTTTCAAAAAAGTGTGCTAAATTATTAATAAATTTATTTATACTATTTATAGTAATTTCTAAGTTTTGTCCTAAATTTATTAGTAAGTCAAATATAAAATTTTGTTGACTATTACTAGTACGTGAAATATTTTTATATTAATTTTCTAAGTGATCTATATTACAAGTTATTTAAAAAATTTCAGATAAACTTACTTTAGTTTGTCTATAGTTACTTATTTCAAAATCTAAATATTCTAATTTTTGGAAGTTCATGAAAATTAAGATTCAAGACTACTAAAGTCTATGATGTTGGCTAAAATTTTTATTATTGCCCTAATTACTCTTTGTTTGATTTCTTTTTCTTCTAAATTCTGAAATTCTAATGGTAAGTCTAATACTAATTCTGCTAAAAATGTTCCGTGATGTACTTCTATTAGTCCAGTCTATTGAACTAAAATATTCTATAAATTTATCTATAAATAAATTCATATAAAAAATAATTGCTACGAAATAAAAAATACTGTTAAATTTTTTGGAGATTAATAGGCATGCAATATTTGGTAAGAAGAAATACTTATAATAACTTGATGAAGTCAGCCTTCGTAACTATCGTATACTTAATATATTAATAAAAAGAAAAGCTCTGATACCAAAGATAAAGATAAAGAGGCCTTTCGGAGATTTTTAAAACAAATATTTTGATTTTTTGGAAAACCCCCCAAGAAGTATTTTCAAAACGACGTCGAAAAAGCATTGCAAACTCCTACAGAGGTCCAGTCCTAAATGCAATATCTAAATCAGAAATCAAGTCATCTACATCTTCAATACCCACAGATATACGGACAAGATCTTCAGTTAGACCTCTTGCTTCTCGCACTGAAGCTGGTATGCTTGCATGGGACATAAAGCACGGCATGCTTATGAGTGACTTCACACTCCCTACAAATAAAAACCCAATTCTATAATTGACTACATATAATTGGTTAAGTTACCCACTGAATAATAATATGATTCCAATAAAAAGGCATATACTCAAACACAAGATACTTGTCTTGAAATTATACCCATGCCATGTGAAGAATATTATTTGTTCCTTCTTTTCTGTTTTTTTATATAAGAAGAATATGCAGTGATGCATGTATGTATGTATGTATGTATATTGAATAGGTGGGAGGGAGTGGGATTACCAAAGCTGACTGTAATGCTGAAGTACTTTGTAGTCTCAACAACATGCTTTGAGAGTGCTAGTGACCCTGTCAGAAAGCTGAGCACAGAGCCAGCCCCCGTTGCCTGGAACAAGCAAACAAGGTATTCTTATTAATGATAACGGAAACAGATTGTAGCAATAATATTCAAGGCCCATTCATTATTTGACAGCACCTGAGAATAGTGTAATTCATGTCCAGGATTATCAGGGAGACCTGCATAGTTAACTTTCTTCACTCGTGGATGGGAAGCAAGGAACTCAGCTATCTTCTGTGCATTATTCTGCAAAGGATGCAAATGCCTCAGTTTCAAGTTTTAGCTCTAATTAAAATCTCGAGAGAGTTGCAGTAAAAACATAAGAGACAGATGTAGGCTAAAAGCAGCAACAACATGCCCCACGTAACCTTTCACCGGATTTTAAAACTTGCGAGGAAACTTGGTTTAGCTTGTCAAATTCGTGAAAACTAAGTACAATCAAGGTTCGAAAAGTTGGTATGCTAAGAGAGGTCGTCCCCCGCGTGAGATGAGGCAGGCAGCCTCAATCAGAACAAGGGAAAAAAAAAAAAACTTGACATAAAATCATCCACAACACAAAATGACCAAAAACTAAATGACATATCTGACATAATAGGATAGGACAATATACTCGGTAAATCCACACATGACAATTCTTTAAGAAGTATGAAATATCTTTAAAAGAGTGAATTTATCCTCCATTTTTCACCCACCCATTACCCTTCCCTTTTTGCCCAACCAATACCCGTCTATAGCTAAAATTATCCAACCTATAATCTATATAATTAATCAACCTTTACCTAAAAAATAACAAAAATTTTTACATTAATCTTATGAATATGAGATTTATAATTAACCATGGTAAAGTAATTTTCAATTACTTGATCATTATCTAGTGACAATGATCAGGTATTTTTCAACTATTCAACCATACTTGACCTAACGAGTAATTTTTATGCAAAATACAGTTTTTTTTAAAAGAAAAGTAAAATTTTAAAATTCATGTAATTCATTTTTTCAATAAACAAACAAATGTTTGTAATCACCTCCACTTAATTAACAAAAAAAAAACTTAGAATTGGAAGGGATTTTGGAGTTAAAATGGAATTTGTACAGCTTGTAATATATACAAATAAGGGTATTTCAGTCTTTGTGCAGGCAATTTTGTCACATAAGTGATAAAGTGAACAATTGAGAGAGGGGAAGCATTTGAAAACTAGCCAATTTGTGGCATATATAATTTTAGGGTTGGGATTTCAAAATTGGGGATTTATGAAATCCTACCCTTTTAGCTTTGATGGGAGTTGGAGACGGCACTCTCAGCTCTCTTATATAATTTTTTTTTTTAAAAGATCATTTTATGATTTTCGGGATGGGGCATCCGCGTCACATCGTCCCGACTCCCGACCTGATGCGAGGCGGTAGAGGCTCACCCCAATGCACCGCCTCAGTCATATTTTTTATAAACATTTGAGTACAATTCCCCATATTATAACCATGTCCACAATCAGCATTAACCATATCTATGAGTCTATACAACTCATGATGCAGAATTCTCTAAAATAGATATCAACTAAGTTTAAATTCTTAACAAGTCTTGCAGCAAGGGATAATAGCTTTTATCACCACCTAAGCAAGGATCTTTACCCCAGATTTAAGTAAAGCTTCAGTGTATGAGTAAGATGCGGCACAATTACTAAGATTTATTGGTAATTACATTTCCATGAAAGCACAGCCTAAAGCATTTCCATTTTTCTTTCATTCCAAAATTTGACTTTCAACAATGACAGTAGAGTGGACACAACCTGCCATATTTCCCTACCTTTTTGGGTCAGAAAGCAAAGAGGAGAATATTATAAATAGAAAATCTACAAAGGAGAGGAAATAAAAGACCAACAAAAATGAGGACAAGAAGTCCCAAGACCAGAAGGAACAAAATCCTATATATTAGAATCTTTATCTAGTAAAAGAAACCAAAAAAGCACAAACGACCAAGTCAATAATCTCCAACCCTCCCAACTAAAAAAAAAAAGAAAAAAGAAATCATCTTGAATTCTGTGGCATTTTCCCCCTGCAGCCTCGATATGTTTTTAAATAATATCATTTTTAATTTTTAGCAGTCATGTAGCACGGGTATCAGATGTTTATTAGATGATTGACATCTCACTAAAGAACTTTCAAATAAGGAACATGGTATTGGACATTATAAACACAATCATTTCAAAACCCGACATGTCAAAGTTCAGACATGAGCACTATCTTAATGGCTTTTCATGTAAACCACCAGCTAAGAATTGATGGAATGGTATTAAATATTATAGATAAAAGGACGAAGCAAAAATATTCGAACATAACAAGATGCAATAAATGACTAATCTAATCAGAGCAGGTCAAAGCAGCACCTGTTGCTTCTCAACACGTAAAGCCAAGGTCTTGATACCTCGCAAACAAATCCAACAATCAAATGGAGCTAACCCTGAGCCTTCTGCATTTTGTAGGAAATACAAGTCTTTTGCCAACCTGGTAATGTAAAGATGGTAAAAGACATGGCCAAATAAGATTTAATCCTGTAATGTGAGTCAAATTTAAAATTGATGCACTTTATTAACTTGCATACCATTTAAAATCCAACTAGGGTCTAGGTTCACATTACTTATGCCAAAACAGTATTCTAGAAATATAAAATTACTATCACCATAATTCCTACACAAGAAAATTTCTAGCCCACAGTATTATCAGAAATCAGAACAACCATAGATTATAAAGTTCTATAAATATAAGAGAAAAAATCTATTTTCTTGCAAGTGAAGATGAAAATCTTCATTCACCTGTGAACATGGTTTCATAAGACAAACGTTTATGTAGAAAACTCGTTTATGCCATAACAAACAAAGCGAATTAATTACTGAGGAGCAACTTTAACCCATCTTTTTTTTTAAAAAAAAAAAGATTATCATTAATTAAGAGGTGAGAATACACCTAATATTTGAAGGAAAGCATTCTTTCCATATAACAGGGTAATCAATGCTAATTGCTAGTTTTGCAAGTGCGTGGGCAATATTGTTACAAAAACGGGAAGCAAAGCAAACAAAAAATCTATCTAACCTAACAAGCTTTTCAGTAATATCTTCAATGATCCGCAGAATCTCCGTCATTGTGCCATTCCTGTTAGAAATCAACTCCACAACCTGAGAACAATCGGTTTCCACTACCAGTTGGCACAGGTTTAGTTCTTCCGCAATCTGTAATCCAAATCTTATGGCTTCAGCTTCCGCTATCCGGACATCCCCATTGAATATTAAACTTCTAATTGCTACGCATAAAGTCTCCCCTTTTGAATTTTGAAAGACCACCCCGAGACCCGCTTTGCCATTGCAAGTTCCCACTGCCGCATCGGAGTTCATTTTTATCCAACCTTCTGGAGGAGGTTTCCAAGTTCGATTTTCATCTTTCACTTGCTGGGCAGGGAGTTTTAAATCTGGGATTAAAGTGAGTTGACAGGAATCTACCAATGATAAAGCTTTGGCCAAAGATCTTGAGGGGTTTTCAGCATCTCCTTCGAAAATTTGACAGTTACAAGCTTGCCAAATCACCCAGCAAATGGCTCTAAAGAGCTCCACATCCTCCTTTCCTCCTACTGTCATCAATCCATCCATCACTCCCAGTTAGGGGTGGGCGCGGTTCGGTTTGGTTCGGTTTTTGCTAAAAACCGAACCAAATCATATTTTACGGTTCGGATTTTTTACCTCTTAAACCAAACCATTAAATAACGGATTGGTTCGGATTGAAAATTTTTTAAACCAGCGGTTTACGGATTGGTTCGGTTCGGTTTACGGATTATTATATTTAAAATAAATTTTCATCCACTTAAGTTAAGACAAAAAAAAAAAAAAAAAAACTAGTCTATCAAACAAATAGTATGAAGTGCTAGGGTGTAAGCTGTGACTCTAGGGAACACATGCACTCCATAAAGAATTGAAAAATGTGGCACAATTAATTATTGTATTTTTTAAAAATTACCTCAAATAATGATGTTACAATCATTCTAATTAAGAGACAAATCCAACGTCTTACTTTCAAGAATAATGATGCTACCATAAAACAAAAAAATTTAAGAATAAAAGTATTAACAAATAAATTGAAGAATAAAAGTATTAACAAATAAATATATTAACAAAAAATTTAAGAATAAAAGTATTAACATACTAATAAAAAGAAAACATAGAATAAAATTAAAAGAAAAATACAAATACAAATACAAATTTTTTTTATAAAAATATATAATTTTTTAATTATAACGGTTCGATTCGGTTTAACAGGTGCGGTTCGGATTAGCTCCTGAACCGAACCGTAAACCGTTTGGGGTGAGCCAATCCGAACCGCAAACCGAACCGTTAGAAAAAAAACCGTAAATTCGGTTCGGTTTGGTTTGGTTTGCGGTTTGGTTCGGTTCGGTCGGTTTTTTTGCCCACCCCTACTCCCAGTAAATCGACACTCCCATCAATCTTAATTCTTGAGAAAAAAGGGGACAACTTCCACACTCTAAGGGCGTGTTTGCACTGGAACATCGCATGAGAAATATTTTCACCTAATGCACCACATCTAAGGCATCGTGGGTCTTCAACAACCTTCTTTTTCCAAAGGTTCTCTGCCGTGGGTAACAGATTAACAACAGCTCTCCAGAGGAATAATTTGACTTTTGCAGGAAGAATACTAACCCATATTAGTTTCCAGAGATCTCCCCTACTATTTGAACTACAAGGAACATTTGCGAATTTTTCCTTCCAAGCAAGTTGGTAGCCACTTCTAACTGAGTATTGCCCTTTTTTGTCAAAATGCCATATTTGGTGATCCACTGCAGGTCTGCCTGGTAAAGGGATCTTCAAAATTTCTTCAACATCTAACTGATGAAAATTTTCTCTTAGCAAATCTTCATTCCATCTGCTCCCATACAGCAACTCCGTCACTCTTGTCTCCAAATCTAAGGATGAAGGCATGATTGGTTTGAAAGCAGTTGGTCTTGGAATCCATCTGTCTTTAAACACTTTTACCCTCTACCCATTGCCCACCCTCCACCGTAGGCCTTTCTCCAGTAGCTGCCGACCCCACAAAATGCTACGTCAGATGAATGATGGGTTCGAGCCAAGCTTGGCTTCCTGAAATCCCAAGTTAGCAAAGTATTTAGCCCTCAGAACTTTTGCTACTAAAGAATTTGGTTCTTGAACCACTCTCCACCCCTGCTTAGCCACCAGTGCTTGGTCGAAAGAAGAAAGGTCCCTAAATCCCAGCCCACCTCGATATTTCGAGTAACACAGCTTTTCCCATTTAGCCCAGTGAATTTTTCTTTTATTCTCATTTGATCCCCACCAAAACTTAGAGATTTCCTTTTGAATGTCATCACATACACCTAGCGGAAGTTTAAACACGCTCATAGCAAAGGCAAGTATCGCTTGAGCCACCGCTTTTATCAGGATTTTTTTGCCCCCACTCGAGAAAAACTTTGATTGCCAGTTTGAGATCTTCCCTATAACCTTGAGTCTGACCTCGTTGAAGAAACTTGACCTCTTATTTCCAATCATCACAGGCAACCCCAAATACTTCTCATGTCTTGACACAACCCCTAAGCCAAAGATATTTTTGATAGTTTCCACTTGATCTGCTCTTACTTTGCAACTAAAGAACATGGAGTTTTTTTCAAAATTGAAAATCTGCCCTGAGGCCATTGAGTATCTGTCAAAAATATTCTTCAAAACTCGACAATCTGCATCCTTGGCCCTGGAAAATATCAAGCTGTCATCTGCGAACAGCAGGTGAGATATTGAGATTTCCCTATTAAATCTTAGCCCCCGAATCAATCCTTGATTTTCAGCTTTTGTGAGGGTCTGCGAGAAGGCTTCTGCACAGAATAAATAAATAAGGAGAAAGGGAACACCCTTGCCTGAGCCCTCTCTGAGGGATTATATTTCCACTAACTGAGCCATTGAGGATCACAGAGAATGAGGAGGTTGTGATGCACCCCATGATAATTCGCACCCATTCTTCATTAAAACCTAGCTTCAGCATGACCTTTTCCAAAAAACACCACTCGATTCTATCCTAGGCCTTACTCACATCAAGCTTTAATGCCACTACTCCACTTCTTCCTTTTGTTTTCCGAATCTTATGCAAACATTCGTAGCCTATTAAAATATTATCCGTGATGAGTCTACCTGGGATGAAAGCACTTTGGGTGGGCGAAATCACATGATTTAGGATGGGTTTTAATCTATTTGCTAAGGTTTTGGTGACCAAACGATAGATGACATTACAAAGGCTAATTGGCCTAAAATCCGACACTAACTCAGGCTTCGTAACCTTGGGGATCAAGGCAATGTAAGTGTGGTTTAGTGGACCTACATTTGCCCCACTATTTAGCACCTGTAGACATGTTTCAGTGACTTTTTGACCCACAACTTCCCAATATCTCTGAAAAAACCTGCTTGTAAACCGTCTGGACCTGGAGCTTTTTTTGGGCACATTTGTGACAGAGTCTCCCTGACTTCATCTCCAGTAAAAGGCCTCCTAAGATAGTCATTCATCTCTAAAGATACTATGGGCGAGATCTCATCCATTATGCCATCCATATCCTGCCCAGAGGGCTCCACACTGGTAAAGATATTTTGGAAGTACTCGCAGAATACTTTTCCATTTCTTCCTCCTCAAACCAGCGCCCCTGCTCATCCCCTATCCCTATGATTTTATTCTTCTTGTTTCTAGCCGAAGCCCTTTGATGAAAAAACTTGGTGTTTTTATCTCCCCCCTTCAACCAATCAGCCCTCGACCTCTGTTTCTAGTACATTTCTTCTTCAAGCAGCCATTTGTCAATCAAGGATTCAATCCTCCTCGGCTCCCCACCATCCCTAAAATGTTTCTTCTCATCCTTATATACTCTAAGCTCTCGTAGTAATTTCTCCATCTCTTTATCCCTCCCCGTAAATTCTTCTCCACTCCATTTGTTTAGTTTCTCCATTAATCTGCTCACTACTTCTTGAAAACTCATGATCTTATCTGTGTTATTCTCGCTGTATAAGTTTATCCACTCCATTCTTATGATCTCCTTACATTTGTCATAAAAGTTCCACCTGTCCTCAAAATGAAGCCTCCTTTTCACTATGCGCTTGTGTTTTCTGTTGTATCTCCTTTCTTTCACCTCCATTATTATTGGGTAGTGATCTGAACTCCATGAATCAACATTAGTTGCACGCCCATTATAGAATCTCTGCACCCAGCTTTCATTACACAGAAAACGGTCCAATCTCTCCTCAACCAGACTAGGTCCATATCGCTTGTTGACCAAGTATACGGGTACCCCTGAAACCCCAAATCGCTCAAAGAACAAACTCTAATTGTATTTTTAAACTCAGCAATAGCCTGCCAACATCTCTCAGCTTCTCTTTGTTTTTCATTTATATCCATTATCAGAATATAACTACTTTTGACCAGAAGTGCCAGGTCAAATAGTATGTTAGATGTCAAAACACATTTTAATGAATTATTACTTTTCCTTTTTCCTTTTCTATTAGTATTAATATTTTGGTGCGTATATCCTCTAAATACCCACAAAAACCCTTCACAAGGACCATAGAAAAACAAAAGGATTCAAATGGAAATTTAGAACTGTAAAAGGACGAAATTTCCAATGCATGCAACAAAAATGCTAAGAGTGTTGAGCAATAACCTTTCCCCTCTTACTGCAAGCACACCTGCCATGACATCACTATGTCCAGCTATAAACTTAGTAGCCGAGTGCATCACAATGTCTGAAAAGGAGATGGGTCATCCACAATTAACCAATAATATATAAGAAAAATAGCAGTTTGTAAACTCTCGTCATATCACTAATTCTGATACCTGCTCCAAGTTCGAGGGGTCGTGATAATACAGGGGACATAATGCTGTTATCAACTAGCAAAAGAGCACCATGTGCATGAGCCAGTTCCGCAATTTTCTACAAGTTATACAGAAACGGAAAAGTATTCTGCAATTAGTATCACCTCAGTTTATTGCCACGCAAGTGGAAACCAAAGATACATAAATTAAGGATTTGTCAAAGTACCAAAAAAAAAAAACAGAGAGAATAAATCCGCATATTCAAATATGAAGGAAAGATGTGCATGGTGTCCGCTTTTTAGCAGAGCTTATCATTTAAAGAACCAAAACCATCCACTATACTTAAACAGCATTATCATGAAAGATTCACAACACATGCATAATGTATAAGTTCTCGAGCATGAAAGATGTACATATGATCAGATTAATACATTACATATCATCAAATGATTAAGCCAGAAATCCTAAATGTATTTATAAACTAGATTCATAATTTTGCGAAGCTAAATGTCTTACACGAATGTCACAAATTTGTTGTCGAGGATTGGTTGGACTTTCCAGCCAAACAAGCTTTGTCTGAGGACCAATAGCAGAGGCAACCTCATCTAGATTGCATGTATTCACACGCCTACACTTTCATGCATAATTATTTCAAATTTCACCAATAACAGAATCACAATAAGCAGAATAAGAAGATATACTAACTTCACTGCAACCCCAGTTTTGGGAGTTACTTGCGATAACAAACGATCAGTACCACCATACAAGTCATCTCCAGCAACAATTTCTTCACCTAGAAGTGCATGAAAAATACCAGAAGATTACAAAATTAATTATAGATTTCCAAGGACAAAAGGATATTTACTTAAATGTGCATCTCAATGAAAGAAACATTACAAACATAATTAATTCAATAAAAAGAAATGGAAATGTAAATAAACAAAAAAAATAAAAAAAATATAAAAGCACCAGTTCCAACAAGATGAGTAACAGCCGCCAAAGCAGCCATTCCACTGGTGAAGCAAAGCGCTCGATCCGCCTTATCAAGCTTTGCAAGGAGGCTAATAAATAAGGAAAAAGAATTAAAATAAAACTCAGCAGAAATAGTCACAACAACTGCATCTGATACTTCGCAAAACTATTTCAAATGCCCCACAGTACTTCGACAAGCATTATCACCTTTCTAAGGCATCTCGTGTAGGATTTCCACTTCTGGTATAATCATAGGGGCCATTCTCTGTTGCGGAAGGCTAGGAAACAGTTTATACAGAATATGGTCAGAACTCAAAGATAGTAATGCGTATCTTTGTATAATAGATAGACGACATAGACCTGAAATTCCATATGCATGCATGTGTATGTTCATTGTGATTTTCCATGAGCATAATCCTTATTACATATATAAACAGAAAACTTCCGTCTCATATTATATAAGCACTTATACTACATGCACATTGCGCTGAGAATCACACAGATGAGTAACAATAAGTCAATAAATATTCATGAATATGCAAACCGGTATATGACCACATTTGAAAGTAATGAACCATATGTACGATTTGTGACCTAAATGGTCATCGATCATCAAATTCCCTCCACCACATAGCATCAGATAGCATTAACTTAGGTAAGGTTTCAGAATCTGATCCCTTAGCCTTTAAAATCATCTGTCCACCTTTTCATTGCAAAATGTGCCAGTCTTTGCTTAACGTAAAATGTCAAAATATACATCCAGAAGTTGCCCTTTTTATGTTATCCTTATGGAAAGTTTCTCACATTAAAATACTTTTACAAATAAGTACATTTGCACACATGAATGCAATAGATGGTACTCACTTAAAAAATTTGATAGTTTGTTTGCTTTTACAAAACTAATATTTTATAAAAAAATAAATAAAAAAAAAATTCACAATGCAAATTGATACTTGCTAAATCAGATTTCACTTCACAATCATCTCTTGTAAATAAACTCCTTCCAAGTTGCCAATTGGTAATGTGAAATATGGCCAAAAGAAGATGTTACTAGATAGTACAATCAATATGTTTTTTACACAATTAAAAATGATAATAAATTGTCTAACAGAAACAAAACTAGTACAGCAGGCCTACTTGCTTAAATGTAGCGGTCTGATAAAGAGGGGTGCTCAACGCACCATAAGGATCAAATTCATTAGAGAAATTCATCAGTAATGTAGAAATTCCAGGTTCCTCCTTCATGTCCATGTTCATTTCTGGTGGAGAATATGATAATAAATAAGATTAATACCACAGACAATGAAACTAAAATAAACCAACTCAACTCAATCAACAAACAAACAAACCAACCTTTCTCCAAACACTCAGCTATTCCCTCAACAAAAGCTGAAGTGCTCACATCCATTTCTCTGTCTATCGAACAATTCAATTTTAATTTCTTTGCAACCAATATCAGCTTTTTACTAAACCCTAAACTTGATGGGGAATTCCAAGGTGACAAAGCCTACAATTGCAACGGACGATTCTTGTTGATGTGTGATTAAAATAATATAAATAACAGATTACAAAATAAATAGATAAGAAGACTTACACTGCCGGTGGTGCGATCAGTATAGGAACTGGAGACGAAGGGCTTGAGGTTGAGGGAGAGACAAGACACCATCGTTTTATTTTTTATGTTCTAGTTTGGTGCTGCAACTGCAAAAGCGACACTATTATGAAACGGATGTTATTAATCGGCCACATTTTCTCATAGCTTTTTACTACTTGTCTATCTTTATTATCATGCATATGGCGAGAAGCATGTTGATTTAAAATCACACCTGATCGATTGTGGCGAGCGGCATGCGGAGAGCAGCAGTGGCGTCGATTCACGCGCAAGAGCGAGAAGAAGTAGCTGCTCCAACAGGCAGCAGCAGTTAGTTAAATAGACGAGATTTAGGGATTTACACCACCTACCATATACTAGGGGTGTCAAAACGAATCAACGAATCGAATTCGTATCGAATCCTAAACGAATCGAATCAAAATGTGATGGATTCGTATTCGATTCGTTTATTAAACGAATCCTAATATCAGGATTCGTATTCGATTCGTTTATTAAACGAATCGAATACGAATATTCGTTTATTCGTTTAGTCAATGATAGTATTTAATAAAATAATTTACCACACTTGATTTACATTAATTTTTCATAAATATATACATATGAAATATGTAATTAATATATTTACTAAAAATACTTCACCAAATATTGAAAATATTACTTTTTCTATGATAATTAGCTATAATTTCTCGAATCTTAATTGAAAATTAACAAGAACTAGTAAATAAAAATAATTAAACGACTCCTAAACGAATAAACGAATCATGAGCTTAAATTCGTATTCGATTCGTTTAATAAACGAATCGAATCGAATTGACCCATTTATTAAACGAATCCATTTTTTCAAACCCGTATTCGCTTTAAAGCGAATCGAATCGAACGAATAAACGAATCCTGACCCAAATTGCCACCCCTACCATATACCCATTTTGTGCCAGTTGAGCACTCGGTGAGTAAAATCGGTTTCAATTCCGTTTCCGTATTGAACCGAAACTTACCCGAAAAAAATCAGTTCATAATTAAGTGGAATTGGAACCTATCCAATTAAATTGGATATCCTATTAATCAGTTCCAAATCGACTTCGATCCGCATATAAATAACCCTATTTATTTACCCTATTTATAACAATAGTTAAATCACTAACAGCGAAATAAAGCTCAAAAGTACCTCATTTATTACAAACAGATAACAAGGCATGAAATAAAACAATATGTGCATAGTACAACTGTTGAAAAAATGCATACAAGAAACCTCTCAAGTTATTTGATAAGCATGTGGAGTCGATGGGTATTAGATATAATCGATATTGACACTAGAGCAAGTAGGAGATTTTGTTAGGGTTGGTGCTCTGAGCGCCAATTTCTTATGTATTTCCCTGTAAATACTTTTGTATATATTTTATTAATGAAAAAATAAACAGTTTCTATAATATAAATTCTTTTATTATATGGTAAAGACGTAAATGACCTTAGAGTAATTAGTTATGATACAGTTGTAAAAGCGTCGCAATTGTCATTAAGTAGTATCATAACAGTATCATTCTTTAACCGTTCCTGATTAAGGTTTACAATTACTTGGTCAGTAAGTAAACCCGTTGAGACCGGTACGTGTCGTATATTGGAATATTGGATTCCAATGGTTTCTCAATGAACCATAAGTCTCGGGAGACTTGTATAGACATGTAGGTGTTTATATCGGATAAACATTGAACGACTCACTGAATATTCTTAATAGATGGTACACCAACGTCAATAAGAATCTTCTCGAGTTGAGTGAGCATAGTGATTTTTTGACTTGAAATACCACTGTGGATATATGAGTTATCCTCCACACTTTTATGACAGTCACATCACCAATCTATTTAGATCAGATCTCCGTCTGTTCGTTGGGTGTGGACTGATACTCGGGATATCATGTGCGTATCAAGATAGGATCTGTCAGTTCTGTGTACAGAGCATAGGTATTCAATATGAAATTAGTAATCTGTTAAGTCAATGGGCCTGTGGTACACTGTAGAAGTGGGTTTTAAGTGTTATTAAGATATTACTAATAGAAATGTCGACGTAATTATATCTATAGAGATTTGACGTTTATATCTATATCTCTTGAATAATCTGGATACCTGTGACGGAGGGATTATACGTATGCGATGACATCGACCTATATAGTTCAGATAGTTTATCTGTGTTCATCATAATTTACGGGTAGGTAGATTATGGACATGAAATTGGATTTCGTGACGGATATGCCTGAACCTAAAGAGTCTCACTAATGAAATATACTCGTAGAGCACTATGGCAACTTTTATGAATAATACTGATTATTTATAAGTCGTTTAACGGTTAAACGATAATACATGCGATTAGGATCTTTTCGGTCATTTGTTAAATGTCAAATTGTGATATTTGACATTTATAATTAATATATGTATTTTGATTATTTAATGTAAGTATAATATATATATTTAAGATATTTATATTTAATTATTTGATAATTTAAATGTTAAATGATTAAATTAATTAAATAATAAATATCTAATTACTTTATTAAAGTAAACAAATGACCTAATTTGATTGGATTAAATAGCTTGATTTAATTGGAACATTTGTGAATTTCATTAAATGGTTTAATGATTTATAACCACAAATTTATTAAATCATTTTCCATTTATTTTATTGAAACAAAATGAAATACTTAGCCATTTATTTTTCTCCTATTTTTCGGTAATTTGGGGAAAATATGTAAGGTTTTGTTTTCATTTTTTGTTTCATAATTTCAAGTAACCAAAAATCAAATACAAAGAAAGTTTGAGAGAAAAATGAAAGAAAGCAAAGGAAAAGCTTGGAAATTTGTAAGTTTTTCTAACTTTCTTTAACTTAAAAATTGTTTCTATGAATTGTTTCTATGACTCTAGGCTTCAACATGTGTAGCTTAGAATTTTCTCTACTCTTTTGAGTATGTAATTGAATGGTTGGGAACTTGATAGAAAGTTGTTAGTGTTGGGATTTTGGGCGGTAATACGGGTAAACGCAGTGGAACACGGAAAATCAAAATTTTTCGATTTCAATAATTTTTATTTGATAATTAAAATAAACTAATTTATTTCAATTACTCAATACTTAAAACTGAAATTTTTACCCAAAAATCATATTTTTCAGAAATTACCGTTTTGCCCCAAAATTTTATATTTTAATCATTTTAGTTGTCAAATACAATTCTAATTGATTCCAAATCAATCCCAAAATGATTTATACATGTCTAATACATGAAAATACAATTTGCAACTCAAGAAAATAATTTTTCCTCTTATTGCTGAATGGTCCCTAAACTTTCAAGAATTTACAGTTTGGTCATTTTTGTTCAAAACATGTCAAGATCAAATCCAAAAATTCCCAAATTTAATACACATCATATATACATCAAATCTCATCACATATATGAAAAGCCCCAAATTTGGTGAAGGTTAAAAACCCTAATTTTATAATTTCACAAATTAACAAAATTAACACCAAATTAATTAAATTCAATACTTTAATTCAATTCTCACAACACCAATCAAGCCTCACCATCATGAAATAGTTCAAGAACAATTATAGGTCAATTATGAGTGACTAAGTAACTCTAGAATGGCAACTTCCATCAAATGGTTAAAAAGAAAGCTTTATAAACAATTTTAAGCATTCTAAATTAACATACATGCTTCCATATTTCAATCGAGCTCCCAATCATCAAAACACAACCATAAGAAAGTAGAGAAGAAACTAAGCTACACATGTTGAAGCTTATGATCTTAGAAACAATTTTCAAGAAGAAGAAAGTATGAAAATCCTTACCAAATTTCCAAAATATGCAAGCTTTTCTTCTTTCTTCTCTTTTTCTCTCTTCCTCACTTTGTATTTGATTTTTTTTTTTGGGTTCTTGAATTGAAAACAAAAAAGAAAACAAGGCTTATATAATTTCCCTAAAATGCCGAGAATTGAAGGAAAATTACTAGCCATGTATTTTCTATTTATATTTCAATAATTGGAAAAATATTTAATGAATATTTGTGGTTATAAATCATTAATCAAATTAATGTTTATCACAAAATATCCAATAAAATTATGCCAAATAAAACCAATTAAAATTGGTCACTTTATCCAATTAAAACATGCCATTTATCTTACTTTATTAAGTAAACAAGATATTAAATATTTAATTAATTCAATTATTCAACATTTGAATAATTAAATACAAATATCTCAAATTTATGTATTATATTTACATTAAATATTCAAAATACATATATTAATTATAAATGTCAAACATCACAATTCGACATTTAATAAATGGCCGAAAAATCTCAAACGCATGTATCTTCGTTTAACGGTTAAACGACTTATAAATAATCAGTATTATTTATAAAAGTTGTCGTAGTGCCCTACGAGTATATCTCATTAGTGAGACTCTCTAGGTTCGGGCATATCCGTCACGAAATCCAATTTTGTGTTCATAATCTACCCATCTGTAAATTATGATGAACACAGATAAAATCTCTGAACCATATAGGTCGAGGTCACTGCATACGTATAATCCTTCCGTCACAGGTATCCGGATTATCCCAGAGATATAGATATAAACGTCAAATCTCTTTAGGTATAATTCCGTCAACGATTCTATTAGCAATCTCTTAAAATAACACTTAGAACTGATTTCTACAGTGTACCACGGGCCCATGGATTTAACAGATTACTAATTCCATAATGGATACATATGCTCTGTACACAGAACTGACGGATCATATCTTGATACGCACAGGATATCATGAGGATCAGTCCACACCCAACAAACAGGCGGAGGTCTGATCTAAATAGATCGGTGACATGACTGCCATCAAAGTGTGGAGGATACCTCATACATCCACAGTGGTACCTCAAGTCGGAGGATCACTATGCTCACTCAACCCGAGAAGATTCTTATTGACTTTGGTGTACTATCTATTAAGAATCTTCGGTGAGTCGTTTAGTGTTTATCCGATATAAATACCTACGTGTCTATATGAGTCTCCCGAGACTCATGGTTCATTGAGAAACCATTAGAATCCAACATTCCAATATACGACACGTACCGGTCTCAGCGGGTTCACTTACTGACCAAGTAATTGTAAAGCTTGACCAGGAACAGTTCAAGAATGATATTGTTATGATAATACTCAATGTCAGTTGCGATGCTTTTGCAACTGTATCATAACCAATCATTCTATGGTCATTTACGTCTTTACCATATAATAAAATAATTTATATTATAGAAACTGTTTATTTTATTCATTAATAAAATATATACAAAAGTATTTACAGGGAAATACATAAGAAATTGGCACTCAGAGCACTAACCCTAACAAAATCTTCCACTTGCTCTAGTGTCAATATCGATTGTATCTAATACCCATCGACTCCACATGCTTATCAAATAACTTCAGAGGTATGGCCTTCGTGAGCGGGTGTGCGACATTATCTTCACTAGGAACTTTACACATGACAATGTCACATCGTGACACAATCTCTCGAATAATGTGGTACTTTTTGTTGGGGTTTTGGGTGATGGGCGCAGCGGAAGCGCGGGTCCGGGCGAAATCGTATTTTAAAACTTTTTCAAAATACCAAATAAATTATTCAATATCTAATATGAATAATTTATTCATATTTCACCTAAACCTATTTATTCAATATCAAATATTAACATAAATATAGTTGAAACTTCGCGAAACTTTTACGAAAACCGATTTTCCGCAAAATGGCTTAAAACACGTTTTTGACCGAACCGACTACACGACACTTATGGAAACTGCCTAGGTCAGCTCCAATAGTGTCGGGGCAGTTCATGGGCTGCCCAAACAGTGATGGATTCACTGTTGGCATAGTCGTCACCCGGTTGGCTCAAAATCCACCTGGTAACGCCGTTTTTGGCCGTTTTTGCTTATTTCAAGTCGGAAACACTTTCCAGAAATTGTGCCGACTCCCAAAACACATCCATTACATTCGTATGACATCAAAAACATCACATAATTTCCAGTTTTAACAGGTCTGACCAGAAAACTGAAATTACCTAAATATTCATGCTTTAATCCAATTTTTCACAAGATTAATCAAATTAATCCAATACCAATTGAGTCCCACCACAAATGAATAACTCTAGAATAATTCTAGGCTATCTAAGAGTGGATCAATAACTCTAGAATGACAACAATCAACAATAGATCAAATTTGGAAACTAATTACACTAATTACTTCCAAATCTACACTTCACACATGCCAACACTTCCAATCCATCATTCACAAACAAAAGCTCCAAAAATTCAGAAATTAAAGAACCCTAGATCATATCTAGCAACTCAAGAAACAAGAAAATAAATTTCTAAGCCAAGGGATTTAATGAATTACCTTTAATCCACTTGATTCCAAAGCTTTTTTCTTGATTTTTCTTTAATTCTTCATGGATTTTTGAAAACAATTTCCAAACCCATTTTTTTGGAGTGCTTCATGTCAATGGTGGCTTATGGAAGAAGAAGAAACAAATTTTTAATTTTATTTCTTCATTGCCGACACTAGGAGGACAATTTTATCCATTTAATTAATTTAAATCAATTAAATACATTTACTTTATATCATTAAATCATATTTGGACAAATATAAAGATAAATGAAAACATGCCAAGTGTTCCAATAATATTTCACCATGTATCATATCAATAATGACAAATGGACAATGCATTAATTTCAATTATTTAATTATTTAACCATTAAATAATTAAACAATTAATTAACACACATATATGTATTTTTATTTATATTAAATAACAAATACATATATTAATGGCATGTGTCAAAATCTCATTTGACGAATAATTAATGTGTATCTAATCTAATTATGTATCAAATACAAATACACAATAATTATTAGCGGACAAAATCCTATAATTGCATGTGTGGTCGTTTAACGATTAAACGATCCGAATTAACTCATTTAATCCGGTGAAGTATTATGAATAATCCGTATTATTCATATCGCGTTGCCCAAGTGCTCAATGAGTACACTTCATATTGTGGGACTCTCTAAGTTTAGGTCTATTCGTCACGAAATCCAATTTCGTGTCCATAATCCACCCACCCATGGATTATGACGACCACATATAATCTCGCTAAATTATGCAAGTCGAGGTCACTGCATACGTTTAATCCCTCCGTCACAGGCTATCCGTATTATACCTGGGATATAGATGAGAACGTCAAATTCATTCGGTATAATACAGTTGACTTTTAATTTATGATCACGAAATAACACTCGGAACTGATTTCTGAAGTTATACCACGACCATGGATTTACTAGATCGTAAACACGTGAGGATGCCTATGCACTGTACACAGGACTGACAGATCATATCTTGATACGTATATGATATCATGATCATCAGTCCACACCCAATGAATAGGCGGAGGTCTGATCATGGCTAGATCGTTGATGTGACTACCATCAAAGTGTGGAGGATATCTCATATATCCACGATGGTATCTCAAGTCGAAGGACCACTATGCTCGCTCAACTCGAGAAGGTTCCTATTGATGTTGGTGTACCATCTATTAGGAAACCTTCAGTGATTCGTTCAGTGTCTTATCAAATAAACACCTACATGTCTATACGAGTCTCCCAAGACTCATGGTTCACTGGGATAAACCATCGGACCAAGTCACGATACACGACATGTACTGGTCTCAACGGATTTTACTAACCGACCCGTGTTAGCAAATCTTGACCAGGAACTTTATTTAAGAATATACAACTAATAGTGCGCTTCCCAATGTCAATTACAAACTACGTTGTAACTGCGCACTGTACTGTAAATCCTATGGTCTTTGTCTAATATACACGTATCACTGAACTAGATTCAGTTTCGATCTAATCGTAATCAGATTAGATCGAATAAGTGTATAAAAGACAAGGGTGCTACCAGTAAAATTAGTAATATTATGGAAAATTGAACCACTCGTATTAATGAATCGGACATAAATACGATCCAGATTGGCATTCGGAGCACCAACCCTAACAATTTCTCCCATTTGCTCTAGTGCCAATCCACAGTATCCTATACACATCTCAATATGTATCATATACTCATGGCCCTCAAGAGCTCACCAACACTCAAGAGGTAGGCAACGACAAGTAAGCCTGTTATAACAAATCGAGTCTGTCAAACAAACCCAACTGTTTTCCTAAGCCAACATCATTCATATTTTGTAGAATCCAAATTCCATAAAATATGACTCAGACGCTATATCAGTAATGTGCTTTAGCTGCTGAGTTGTCTATGTATTTAGAAAACAAATCCAAATACTTTAAGACAACCGCAAGCACTACACTATTACAAAACTTCTAATCTATGAGGTCACTTTGCAAACTTCATAAGTCAATACTTCATAAGTTGCAACTAATTCCACTAGATTAGTAGAATCAATAGTAACACTCACACTGTATCTTTTCTGACTTTATATGACATAGACCATCTAATTCCATAATTAGGATCAAACTAATCTGACCATATGGTTGCTGACAAAATTCTCCATGTATGAGAAACTCGTTCTTAATATCTCAAAGATCACAAAGAACATGTTTCTAGAACCATCATATAGTCTACAGTATATCAAAATAACTAGTAACAATTACGATTAAATTGATATTTTAATCACACATAATATAGTACTCATTGTGTTATCATCATATGGTGCATAAGATTGACTAGACGTTCTAATCAATTTCTCTTTCGATAAATGAATCATCCTTTACGAAAGATGAATACTATATACATAAAAGACACGTTAACTGTCAAACAGTTATACTAACTGTCAAACAGTTATACTAACTGTCATACATATAGTCTTGATGTGTCTTTTATTAGATCATATCTAATATGCGATTGATGGGAGTATCTCAAAAGTCTCTCAGTTTTATATCATATATAACACTTTATATCAAATATAATAAAGACTGCTCCCACTGCTTACACGGAGAAAAGAAGACTTAGGATATATAATACTAGAAAGAAATTTGTACGCTCCCACTGACCCTACTGACAAATATGTATTCTCTATACTTCAATAAAACCAGACAATCTGACTGATATCAAAATCAGAGAACACAAATTTCCGGAAAGCTTATCTGAGTCTACAATAGGCTCCATAAGCTAGTATATCAAACTGTGATCTTAGTAGAATACAAACTCCAGGGCCATTCTAGAATGAACTCTTCAAATCAAGAAATCACTACGGATCTCTCATTCGAAGAAATCACTCAAGAACGCCACTTTGCATTCTTTAGCCAAAATTCACTGATTAATATCAACATTAACCAACATACCTTAATTGTTCAATTAGTACGACTAGAGATAAGTTTTTTCAGAATCTACAATAGACTACTAAGCATAACCTACTCACTGTCATACTATAAAGGTCAAACCTTTATCAAGCTCACTTTGCTTTTGCTGCGCAAATAATTTGCACATATTATGAACTATTCATAACGAAATCCTAAACAAGTTAAAAACTTGATCGTAGTAAGCTATGAACAATCTTATATCTATGGTTCAATGGCAAGTTCCGGATTCGATATCAAATATCGCTCCCACTATAAGTTTTAGGATAATTTTCTTCAATAAGAAAACAACAGAATCATTAAGTATCAAATACTTTGTAAATGATTCCGACATCCTATTGGACTTATACAAAAGTTATCTAAGGGTCTTTTCATCTTATTAATTATGTAGTTCCATCAGAGTTTATCACTCTCTCATTTGACTTCACTAAGTCAAGTCCTTTCTGCAATCGTCAACATCTGATGTTAACATACCAAGTAATAAAACAATTTTATTACTTGGAATCGTAGAAAATATATTCTATCAAATAGAATACAATATTCCATTAAACAGAATAAATGATAAACCTTTCACTCGTACCTCCGAGGCACAAGTACTTTAAATTATATAACAATTATACAAAAGAAAGTTTCAAATCTTAACCTTTTCAAGATTCGAATTTTCTACTATACACATCATATATGTAATTGTAGAAACAAATGGAACCTTAATTAAATAGACGAATTAGTGTTATTGGAGCATAACCCCAAGAGTATTGAAAAATTAATTCGGTAACACTCAATATCAATGAATCAAATTATATAAGATTCGATAACTCCCACTGACCAATTCCATCAAAATGAATAGCGGAAGTTTAATATTGATTAAGAATCATATTCATTAATAAATATAGAACTAATTGCCTTAAATTCATGCGTTTGATCAAATCAAACATCTTCGAACAATTCAAAAATGCGCAATGAATTTCTAAAGATACAGTTTTCAACACTATAGATAAAATATCTTTGAACTATTCAAAATATTCTATCCAAGTTTCATTAGAAACATATTGACAGTTCTTGAACAATTCAAGACGTTCAACATGTTCTCTATTAGAAACACGTAACTAAGTCATGACAATTCATCAACTGAGTTACGAAGCAAAGAAAACTCTACAAGGCAATTTCTAATTCATTAAACTACAAACATCCAATGTATTAGTTTAATAAATCTGTGGTCCAATGACAATCATCGGTTAAATGAGATTTAACCACAACCTGAATGCAATATTCATTAAATGGTTAAGATATGTGGTGTGAACTCATATCAGACCATCATTACCATACGGAAAAAGCATCTAATAATTTTATGATAAAACCCCATAAAGCACAGTTCTAAGTTATTTATTCTACCGAATATTTTCTTAATGCTTATCTTTCATTAATGACACCACTAGTCGCTTTAAAATATGTAACAACTGTTTATACAGAACAAGTAACTATCAAATAGTCACAAGTTCTGATATCAAATATCAAAATAGTTATTAAACATTATTTTAATAACTAGACGAGAGATCTGATATCCAATACTTATAATTGTCGTATTGTGAGAATCGATATTCTCTATACACAACTATATGTATCTCTTTTCTTAAGCTTTATAATTTGCGTTCAATTATTCACAACAATTGCAAATGATTGATTAGCAAATTGTGTCAAACACTTGACTTCTAAAAGTCACTAAAGCTAAGAAACGTCATTAAAAGATAAACAAACACTAAAGAGGTTTTCTTAATGCCAGTCAAGAATATCGAGACATGAACTATTCAAGTCAATTCTTACTGCATAAGAAACAATTCTAACTAGAATAAAATCCGAAACACAGATATCCTTTTAGATTACCTAATCGCGACTTAGAAACTAAGTCACAAACCATCTTGATTTTCAATAAAATCGGAACAACAGTTCCCGATGGTTTTAACTAATCTAACTATATCTAAGTCTACTGTCTTTCTAGAACCTATTCTAGAACTACACAACCATAAGTAAAGACAGAAAACCTATATATTCAAGTAATATACATGCAGTGGATTAGAAGTATAAATCTATAAACAATATAGAATGTAAGGAAAACATAAGCAGTAAATTCCAAAGTATTACACACTGCTTAAGTTATGGATTTTAAACTCAGGAGTGTCTCCCACTATTTTACGTAATACCGTAATCCCCAACGGACAACGGGAATTCGATAATTAAATCAAATTCCATAGTGAGAGTAGGATCCCATGAATATATTTCGACTCACAGCTTTGGCATGTTCTCGCCTACGTATATTCATTAGGTAGACAACACTTTGTCAATCACTCACCAGTGACTCCTGGTTTCGGTCCTGACTGTTTCTCGCTGTGACAGCTTTGGCACGTTCACAGGAAGGCATATCAATGCTACACTTTTCAAAGACATACTCAAGCTACCGGTGTAGTTCTGACAGCTTTGGCACGTTCAGGATTTCCATTTTCACTTGAATTTATCTAGTATCAATATACAACCGGTATGGATAATATCCTATAACTACACCCTCACACAGCTTTGGCATGATCTCGGATGCACTTATAGAAAAATACCCATAAACCGTATTGACAAGACGGACCAAGAAATATGTATCCAATACACGTTACTTTACAGTCATATTTAAAGGCGGGGATTTTCCTAAGGAAGTTATGCTCTGCATCCAATGCATAATTTTAATCTAAATTATTTTCTCAACAATTCCATTCTACCTACAGAAAATATAACTTAATTTAACAATTAAATTCCTGTTACATTTTCGTTAGCCAAGAACTGAAAATTAAAGAAACACATATAGATTCCTAACATATGCGAACATTAAAATTAGATTATATATCAAATATAAAACATGAGTAATGTAATGGATGAAGCATCAGACCTACTTTGATACCATTTTTGTTGGGGTTTTGGGCGAAGGGCGCAACGGAAGCGCGGGTCCGGGCGAAATCGTATTTTAAAATTTTTTCAAAATACCAAATAAATTATTCAAGATCTAATATGAATAATTTATTCATATTTCACCTAAATCTATTTATTAAATATCAAATATTAACATAAATATAGTTGAAACTTCGCGAAACTTTTACGAAGATCAATTTTCCGCAAAAGCTTTAAACATGTTTTTGACCGAACCGACTACCCGACACTTATGGAAACTGCCCAGGTCAGCTCCAATAGTGTTGGGGCAGTTCATGGGCTGCCCGAACAGTGATGGATTCACTGTTGGCACAACTGTCACCCGGTTGGCTCAAAATCCACCCGGTAAAGCAGTTTTTGGCCATTTTCACTTATTTCAAGTCGGAAACACTTTCCGGCAATTGTGCCGACTCCCAAAATACATCCATTACATTCGTATGACATCATAAACATCACATAATTTCCAGATTTAACAGGTTTGACCAGAAAACCGAAATTACCTAAATATTCATGCTTTAATCCAATTTTTCACAAGATTAATCAAATTAATCCAACACCATTGAGTCCCACCTCAAATAAATAACTCTAGAACAATTCTAGGCTATCTAAGAGTGGATCAATAACTCTAGAATGGACACAATCAACAATAGATCAAATTTGGAAACTAATTACACTAATTACTTCCAATCTACACTTCACACATGCCAACACTTCCAATCCATCATTCACAAACAAAAGCCCAAAAAATTCAGATATTAAAGAACCCTAGATCATATCTAGCAACTCAAGAAACAAGAAAATAAATTTCTAAGCCAAGGGATTTAATGAATTACCTTTAATCCACTTGATTCCAAAGCTTTTTTTCTTGATTTTTCTTTAATTCTTCATGGATTTTTGAAAACAATTTCCAAACCCATTTTTTGGAGTGCTTCACGTCAATGGTAGCTTATGGAAGAAGAAGAAACAAATTTTTAATTTTATTTCTTCATTGCCGACACTAGGAGGACAATTTTATCCATTTAAATATTTAAATCAATTAAATACATTTACTTTATATCATCAAATCATATTTGGACAAATATAAAGATAAATGAAACATGTCAAGTGTTCCAATAATATTTCACCATGTATCATATCAATAATGACAAATGGACAATGCATTAATTTCAATTATTTAATTATTTAACCATTAAATAATTAAACAATTAATTAACACATATATGTATTTATTTACATTAAATAAAAAATACATATATTAATGGCATGTGTCAAAATCTCATTTGACGAATAATTAATGTGTATTTAATCGAATTATGTATCAAATACAATTACACAATAATTATTAGCGGACAAAATCCCATAATTGCATGTATGGTCGTTTAACGATTAAACGATCTGAATTAACTCATTTAATCCGGTGAAGTATTATGAATAATCCGTATTATTCATATCGCGTTGCCCAAGTGCTCAACGAGTACACTTCATATTGTGGGACTCTCTAAGTTTAGGTCTATCTGTCACGAAATCCAATTTCGTGTCCATATTCCACCCACCCATGGATTATAACGACCACATATAATCTCACTAAACTATACAAGTCGTGGTCACTGCATACGTATAATCCCTCCGTCACAGGCTATCCGTATTATACCTGGGATATAGCTGAGAATGTTGTGGGAACACAGAAAACTGGGCGACGCATGCTGTTCCTCCTAGGCTCGCGCCTAGTTGAGTATGGAGTAGCCACAGAGGACTAAACCGGAGAATGAGGAGTCGCCACCCGGTGTGAACCGGGAAATTGAGATTTAAGGCCGCACTCACCCCTCGCAGGGAAGACCTCAAACCGTTGGGTTCGGAATGGTCCCTTACTTATGTCACTTGTAATGAAAGGATTTATGTAATAATTTAATCAGGCTTTAAAGTAACACTTATTTCTAAGAATATCATGCTTCTATATTCATGGGTACAAAATAACACTCATACATACATTTCGCATATATCTAATATCTAATAACACATGTCTAACAAAACCACCTCAAAGTAACAATGAACATACAACTTCATTCAGCATATCATATTCATGAAAACACAAGCATACGTAGTATCCGCACAAGCATACATGTGAGCACTCTTCCAAGTGATACGTGGAATTGTATCCCAAGTACAGACCGCATTACCGTCCATTCGAATCGGCTACGGAATTTATGTATGGGTTTCCATCCGATATATCACAAGAAATAATACTCCAAAGTCATCATGGCATAGGCATATGAATCGTAATGCGTTAAATCAAGACCAAGGCAAACGACGCAACCAATGGAATAAACATGCTTGAGTACTATCTCATGAACCTATTAACCAAATAACATGCTAACAGCCTAATCATGCTTGAATACAATCCCAAGAACACATGGAATGGATAAATGCAGAAATACAAATAATACGGTTGGCTATATAACACAAGAACGATCAACCAAGAGGCAATTATGCATGAATATGATAAGACAGACTCAGTTCAGTGTGTTCGCGTTCGCGTGTAGCGTTCGTAAACGCGTTTGAACGGTAAACAGAAGGTTCGGTTGTGTAGCGTCGAGAACGCGTTCGAACGGAAACCGGACTGATTACATTATGAAACTAAGAAGGTGTGTGTGTGTTCGTGTAGTTCGTAAACGCGTTCGAACGGTAAACAGAAGGTTCGCGTTCGTATGGCGTTTGATAACGCGTTCGAACGGAAAGGAAAAGAATGCTCGCGTTCGTATGGCGTTCGTGAACGCGTTCGAACGGAAGTGAGACCTGATGCATGACAAGGCAAAAACGCATGCGTGTTCGAGTTGCGTTCGTAAACGCGTTCGAACGGGAACAGACCTGATGCATGAAATGGGACGCAATACATAAACAGCAAGATAAAGGGGCGCGGCGAGGCGAAGTACTGCCGTAAAGGTGGCCTTTTGAGGGCTCTTGATCTCTCAAAGAGAGGACCTTTAGACCAACATACTAAGCCCATGCGCGTCACATCACATCATGTATACAAAACATAAAGACAATCATACTATTCTAAGTATGTCCGATTGAACGTGTCTTGCATCCAACCGAACACACATCAACCGGCGCGGCAAAGCATCGTGGTAAAGGGCTTTAGCCCCTCCCCATAGGGGATCTCACATCACACTTACTAAACCCATGCGCTCGGTTGAATCATGCATACGAAAATAAAGACAATCATATCAAACTAGGTATGCTCGATTGAACGTATCTCGCATTCAACCGAACACACATCGATCGGTGCGGCAAAGCGTCGTGGTGAAGGATTTTAACCCCTCCAATTAGGGAACCTTTCATCGCACTTGCTAAGCCCATGCACTCGATCATATCATACGGGAATAAGCAATATACATGATTTAAATGACAAGAAATAAATAAACCAAAGCAACTCCACACAAGAGAAGGTGCCGTTTACTCAGGTGGTACGTGGAGTTGTGTCCCATGTACAGACCGCACTACCGTCCATTCAGATTCGGCTACGGAATTTACGTCTGGGTTTCCATCCTATATACCACAAGAGACGACACTCTTCCATTTCATTAAAGCCACAACATGCATCCATAAACGACTCTCATGCGAATAGAATTCAATAATAATAATAAAAAAAACGAATATAAGCTAATGAAAATGTACCCTCAGGTCTAACCTTTTAAATCACCTCTCGGATGTACGATACACGATCTTCGGAAGGGTGGATGCTCCGCAACTCTCCCGGTTCACTGGTTCACTGTTCTCGTTCGTTGTCTTTACTGTTTTGAGTCCGTTTTGCTACTGTTTCCTTGTGGTTTCGCTGCCGTCTCCTCTTTATCTTTTGCTTCCTTTTTTTCTTGGGTGTGTTCTTCCTGTAATTTTTATGTGTGTTGTGTATGAGCTAGGGACTAGGGTTGAGGAGGTTGGTGAAGGGTTCTTTTTATAGGCAAAGGGTTGGGCTTGACAAGGAAAGGGATTTGGCTAATTGAAGAGGGATTTGATTTGGTTTGGTTAAGGGAAGTCAAAGATTGAGGGGGGACAAATCTTGGCTAGATAGGGAAGGTTGAATATTTGATTGGCTTGGATTAGGAATAAAATATTTTAAGTTTTGGGAATAATCTTATTAGATTGGAATATAATTGGTTGATTGATTTTAATTAGGCATGATTATATTTTGATTTAGTATGTGATTTGTTTAATTTAGGCATGATTTTAGTTTAAGTTGGTAATTGTTTATTTTATGTTTGGTATATGTTTTATTTAATTATTTAATTAATTTAATTATTATCTTATTTAGTTAATGTTTTAATTAATATTTATTTTTTAAATTGAGATGTGTTTTATGGGCTTTGGGGGGCTAAATGGGCTGGATGTGAGGCTAGCAGCAAAACCAGAATTACCGACACCGTTCGAACGCATCATCGAATGCAGCACGAACGCCCGCAATCTGTTTGACGTTCGAACGTATACACGAACGTAGCACCAACGAAAACAGTGAACCTTGTTTATTCTGAATTTCCCCTTCCGATGTCCGTTTCCCGTGACCTCCGTGACTTAAAAGGTAGTGTCTCCAAAATGAGACTCATCATAGGGACTTATGTGTAAAAATGCAGTGCCTACAGTCGCCCCCACTTTGATGGGACTTGTGTAATGTGCAACAGTGACAATCCTATCAAAGTTATGCAATGCATTTCTACTTACCTGGCTCGCCAGCTGCCACTTGACTTACCATGTGTCGAGTTGAGTTGATTTGGTGGTGAGGTGTTGCGACCCCTGGTTCATTCCCGAACCGTGCTCTATTTTTAGAGCGCCATTTTCGGCATCTTTCGTGTATGTGCTCCATTTTGGAGCGCATTTCCGGCATTTGTTGTTTGTGTTCCATTTTGGAACGCCATTTTCGGCATCTGCTGTGTGTGTGTTCCATTTTGGAATGCCATTTTCGGCCTCTGTTGTGAGTGCTCCATTTTGGAGTGCCATTTCCGGCGTCTGTTGTGAGTGCTCCATTTTGGAGTGCCATTTTCGGCGTCTGTTGTGAGTGCTCCATTTTGGAGTACCATTCCGGCGTTTGTTGGTGAGTGCTCCATTTTGGAGTGCCATTTCCGGCGTCTGTTGTGAGTGCTCCATTTTGGAGTGCCATCCGGCGTCTGTTGTGGTAGATTGTGCTCATTTTTGAACGTTACTTGATGAGATGGTCTTTGCTGCTATAAACCTGCGAACACGAAACAAACATTGCATGTATGTGATATGTATGCATGTATGCATGTATATGTATTATATTCTGATGGGTTAGGCCTTCCTTGGTCCATTCCGAACTGTGCTCCATTTTCGGAGTGCTGCTTCGGCGAGATGTGAAAGTAGTCCATTTTCGAACCATGCTCCATTTTCGGAGTGCCCTTTTCGGCAAGTGATGAGATGATGGTCCATTTCGAACCATGCTCCATTTTCGGAGTGCCCTTTTCGGCAAATGATGAGATGATGGTCCATTTCGAACCATGCTCCATTTTCGGAGCGCCATTTTCGGCGAGATGTGAAAGTAGTCCATTTTCGAACCATGCTCCATTTTCGGAGTGCCCTTTTCGGCAAGTGATGAGATGATGGTCCATTTCGAACCATGCTCCATTTTCGGAGTGCCCTTTTCGGCAAGTGATGAGATGATGGTCCATTTCGAACCATGCCTGATATGAGAGTGGTCCATTTCTGAATCATTGCTGAGGAGAGATAGTCCATTTCCGAACCAATACTGATATGAGAGTGGTCCATTTCCGAACCGTTACTGATATGAGAGTGGTCCATTTTCGGACCGTTGCTGATGAGAGATGGTCCATTTCCGAACCGTTGCTGATGAGAGATGGTCCATTTCCGAACCGTTACTGATAAGAGATAGTCCATTTCCGAACCATTACTGACATGAGAGTGGGCCCCGCCCCCAGAGTACTATACCCGGTAGAACTAATACTGAACCAATGTGGGCCTCGCCCCCAGAATGCCATACCCGGCAGAAACTGATGCTGATGTGGGCCTTGCCCCCAGAATGCCATACCCGGCAGAAACTGATGCTGATGTGGGTCTTGCCCCCAGACTGATACTTATATGGGACTCGCCCCTAGACTGATACAGTGCTGTCGCTGTTTCTGATTGGCTTGTCTTTGCCGATTTCTCTATTTCTGCTTCAAAACCTGTGAATACAAAAAAAAACAAAACCAAAAGAATGCAAAGTATGTTACGTGTATGCATGCATGCATAAGTTTCTTATCCCGTTAGGTTAGGTCTTCTGCCAATTCTCTTGGTGACTACTCGGTTTTCTCTCCCTCAGGCAGAGTACTACTTCATTCTTTCCATATTGATCGGCTCAGTGAACTCATTCCTTTCTAACAGTCTCACTGCCCCCTTTCCCAATTTCTGAATGGCTATCTCATCTTTTTTGTTTTCTTATTCTGAGGATTCCCCGTGTTCATAGTACAAAGGTTGAATGCTTTTCTCAAATGTACTCATATTGCAGAAGAGATTCAGCGAAGTGAACGTCTTATTATCATTAAGAAAAGGTTTGAACAAAGAGACAAAATCAATGTTTTTAAAAATGCAGGATCATAATTGAATAAGATCCGGGAAAAAAACACCTCCATAATTTGCATCTTCGTCTTCACCCGTCTTTTTGCTCTTCTTCGAACATCAAATTCTCCAATGCAGTAGTTCTCTTTCCCATTTACTTCTCCTTTTTGCCACCTCCTCCCCGTCACTGTCCGAGAAGTTTTCCCAGAAATCCCCCATCTGTTTTATTTCATTTTTATCACTGTTGTCCTGTATCTCCATGCGAGAAGTTTGATGGTTGTGGGTTGGAAGGCAAGGTTGTCTGGTAGGCCAGTGTTGATCATATGTGTGGGTGGAGGTTTTCTATGTGTGTCGGGTTGTTCTTTTTCAGGGTCAGGTATTTTGTGTGAGTCTATGAGGTCCTGGATTTCGTGCCTAAGGCGGGTGCAATTGTTAGTTTCATGACCCTTTTGCTGATGGAAGTAACAGTAAAGGTTCAGGTTAAGGTAGCATGGCACGGGGTTTGGAAGTGGTTTAGGCTCTAAGGGATATAAGAGTCCTTGCCTTTTCAGTTCTTCAAATACTTCCGACAAAGGTTTACCCAGATCGGAGAATTGTCTATTCTGATGGGGGTAACCCCAGAGGGAGTGGGCTTGGTCCTTGAAGGTTTCCCAATGATTTTTCCATTCTGGTTGCACAACTTTCTATTATTGGCTACACGGGGTACAGTCAAACTGGCCACAACATTGGTCAAAACTTGCAATTGCTCAACAATCTCAGCTACTTTGATCTCCAATTGATCTAGGCGGGATCCCTCATCGGCGGATTCACTCATGCTTATTGCAGTTCTTTTAGTGAGTCGTATCTCTTCCCTAACCCAACGGGAGTCTATGATGGCTTTTAGAACACAAGGGTTAGCATGATGTATGTATGCATGAGGTGCGTGAGATGTATGTAACATATATAACATACTAAATCAATTAAAATTTTCACACAAATCGGCTTGTTCATTTTAGAAGCTTTCGGGCTAATTGTCATGGGAGTGAACTCATCCCAGTTTAAATGGCCCAACAAGTTCACGTCTCATGGCAAGGAGCCCAACTAAATCCAAATGGTAACATTCCGAACACAAGCACAGGTGGCTCATCAACACTTAGAAGCCTTCGGCCCAATTATCATAAAATACGTTCTTGTCCCAGTTTAAATGGCCCAACAAGCCAATATCTTATGACAAATAGTCCAAATGAATCCAACGATGATGTTCCAAACACAAGCATAAAAGGGAGATAATGCAAACATAACATAACAATTTTTACATAATGGCCCATCAACATTTCAGAAGCTTGGGCCTAATAGTCATACGGTACGAACTTGCCCCAGTTTAAATGGCCCAGCAAGCCCGCATTTCTGACAATAGTCCAACTGCATCCAAATGAGGATGGTCCACAAGCACATACTCAAGGAAATAATTGTTACTTTAACCATACAAATCGGTCTATGGGTGGGTTAGTAAAAGTATAGACAAAGGCTCTCACTGGCGAAGGATAGCCCACAACTAGGTCTCCCCACTCAAGGGTTCAAACGAACCAAGTGAGCGTATCCCTTTTTATACACTAAGGTACGTGCCAATGAGCTATGGTGTGTGACAGACTGTCAAATGGATTTCCCGTTGTAGATTCCCCAGAGGGAAGGTGGAGCGAGGCTCACTTAAATACCCAAGCCTCTTAGGCTCTTATCGCTTGGTGTCAGGAATAAACAAAAAGTCCTCCAAATTAGTCCATCACAAGGCTACGAGTAGATGGCCATATAGGTGTCCTCACAGCTTTTCCTTCTAGAAAGGTAGTGAGTGAAGGAAGACACCAAACCATTACCTAGCCTCAAAGTGTCCTTTGATTAAACCCTCATTTTATCCACTATAGACACGGTCAATTAAAACATAAATCCAAACATTACAAGACAATATTCGGGGCCGATTCTCTATCCCCAGTGGAGTCGCCAGACTGTGGGAACACAGAAAACTGGGCGACGCATGCTGTTCCTAGGCTCGCGGCCTAGTTGGGAGTACGGAGTAGCCAACAGAGGACTAAACCGGAGAATGATGGAGTCGCCACCCGGTGTGAACCGGGAAAATGAGATTTAAGGCCGCACTCACCCCTCGCAAGGGAAGACCTCAAACCGTTGGTTCAGAATGGTCCCTTACTTATGTCACTTGTAATGAAAGGATTTATGTAATAATTTAATCAGGCTTAAGTAACACTTATTTCTAAGAATATCATGCTTCTATATTCATGGGTACAAAATAACACTCATACATACATTTCGCATATATCTCATATCTAATAACACATGTCTAACAAAATACCTCAAAGTAACAATGAACATACACTTCATTCAGCATATCATATTCATGAAAACACAAGCATACGTAGTATCCGCACAAGCATACATGTGAGCACTCTTCCAAGTGATACGTGGAATTGTATCCCAAGTACAGACCGCATTACCGTCCATTCGGAATCGGCTACGGAATTTATGTCTGGGTTTCCATCCGATATATCACAAGAAATAATACTCCAAAGTCATCATGGCATAGGCATATGAATCGTAATGCGTTAAATCAAGACCAAGGCAAACGACGCAACCAATGGAATAAACATGCTTGAGTACTATCTCATGAACCTATTAACCAAATAACATGCTAACAGCCTAATCATGCTTGAATACAATCCCAAGAACACATGGAATGGATAAATGCAGGAATACAAATAATACGGTTGGCTATATAACACAAGAACGATCAACCAAGAGGCAATTATGCGTGAATATGATAAGACAGACTCAGTTCAGTTGTTTCGCGTTCGTGTAGCGTTCGTAAACGCGTTCGAACGGTAAAAAAGGTTCGCGTTCGTGTAGCGTCCGAGAACGCGTTCGAACGGAACCAGACCTGATACATTATGAAACTAAGAAGGTGTGTTCGCGTTCGTGTAGCGTTCGTAAACGCGTTCGAACGGTAAATGCAAAGGTTCGCGTTCGTGTAGCGTCCGAGAACGCGTTCGAACGGAACCATCCTTATCATTATGAACTAAGAAGGTGTGTTTCGCGTTCGTGTATCGTTCGTAAACGCGTTCGAACGGTAACAGAAGGTTCGCGTTCGTATGGCGTTTGATAACGCGTTCGAACGGAAAGGAAAAAGAATGCTCGCGTTCGTGGCGTTCGTGAACGCGTTCGAACGGAAGTGAGACCTGATGCATGACAAGGCAAAAACACATGCGCGTTCGAGTTGCGTTCGTAAACGCGTTCGAACGGGAACAGACCTGATGCATGAAATGGGACGCAATACATAAACAGCAAGATAAAGGGGCGCGGTGAAGTACTGCCGTAAAGGTGGCCTTTTGAGGGCTCTTGATCTCTCAAAGAGACCTTTAGACCAACATACTAAGCCCATGCGCGTCACATCACATCATGCATACAAACATAAAGACAATCATACTATTCTAAGTATGTCCGATTGAACGTGTCTTGCATCCAACCGAACACACATCAACCGGCGCGGCAAAGCATCGTGGTAAAGGGCTTTAGCCCCCTCCCATAGGGGATCTCACATCACACTTACTAAACCCATGCGCTCGGTTGAACTCATGCATACGAAAATAAAGACAATCATATCAAACTAGGTATGCTCGATTGAACGTATCTCGCATTCAACCGAACACACATCGATCGGTGCGGCAAAGCGTCGTGGTGAAGGATTTTAACCCCTCCAATTAGGGAACCTTTCATCGCACTTGCTAAGCCCATGCACTCGATCATATCATACGGGAATAAGCAACATACAGGATTTAAATGACAAGAAATAAATAAACCAAAGCAACTCCACACAAGAGAAGGTGCCGTTTACTCAGGTGGTACGTGGAGTTGTGTCCCATGTACAGACCGCACTACCGTCCATTCGGATTCGGCTACGGAATTTACGTCTGGGTTTCCATCCTATATACCACAAGAGACGACACTCTTCCATTTCATTCAAGCCACACATGCATCCATAAACGACTCTCATGCGAATAGAATTCAATAATAATAATAAAAAAAAAGAATATAAGCTAATGAAAATGTACCATCAGGTCTAACCTTTTAAATCACCTCTCGGATGTACGGTACACGATCATCGGAAGGGTGGATGCTCCGCAACTCTCCCGGTTCACTGGTTCACTGTTCTCGTTCGTTGTCTTTACTGTTTTGAGTCCGTTTTGCTACTGTTTCCTTGTGGTTTCGCTGCCGTCTCTCTTTATCTTTTGCTTCCTTTTTTCTTGGGTGTGTTCTTCCTGTAATTTTTATGTGTGTTGTGTATGAGCTAGGGACTAGGGTTGAGAAGGTTGGTGAAGGGTTCTTTTTATAGGCAAAGGGTTGGGCTTGACAAGGAAAGGGATTTGGCTAATTGAAGAGGAGATTTGGGATTTGATTGGTTGGTTAAGGGAAGTCAAAGATTGAGGGGGGACAAATCTTGGCTGGATAGGGAAGGTGAATATTTGATTGGCTTGGATTAGGAATAAAATATTTTAAGTTTTGGGAATAATCTTAGTAGATGGGAATATAATTGGTTGATTGATTTTAATTAGGCATGATTATATTTTGATTTAGTATTTGATTTGTTTAATTTAGGCATGATTTTAGTTTAAGTTGGTAATTGTTTATTTTATGTTTGGTATATGTTTTATTTAATTATTTAATTAATTTAATTATTATCTTATTTAGTTAATGTTTTAATTAATATTTATTTATTTAAATTGGGATGTGTTTTATGGGCTTTGGGGGGCTAAATGGGCTGGATGTGAGGCTAGCAGCAAAACCAGAATTACCGACACCGTTCGAACGCATCATCGAACGTAGCACGAACGCCCGCAATCTGTTTGACGTTCGAACGTATACACGAACGTAGCACCAACGAAAACAGTGAACCTTGTTTATTCTGAATTTCCCCTTCCGATGTCCGTTTCCCGTGACCTCCGTGACTTAAAAGGTAGTGTCTCCAAAATGAGACTCATCATAGGGACTTATGTGTAAAAATGCAGTGCCTACAAACGTCAAATCCGTTCAGTATAATACATTCGACTTTTAATTTACGATCATGAAATAACACTCGGAACTGATTTCCGAATTTATAACCACGGCCATGGATTTACTAGATCGTAAACACGTGAAGATGCTTATGCCCTGTATACAGGACTGACGGATCATATATTGATACACACAAGATATCATGAGCATCAGTCCACACCCAATGAATAGACAGAGGTCTGATCATGGCTAGATCGTTGACGTGACTGCCATCAAAGTGTGGAGGATAGCTCATATATCCACGGTGGTATCTCAAGTCGAAGGACCACTATGCTCACTCAATTCGAGAAGGTTATTATTGACGTTGGTGTACCATATATAAGAAACCTTCAATGAGTCGTTCAGTGTCTTATCAAAAACACCTACATGTCTATACGAGTCTCCCAAGACTCATGGTTCACTGGGATAAACCATCAGATCAAGTCACGATATACGACATGTACTGGTCTCAATTAGGGATGACAATTTTACCCGCAAACCCGCAAAAACCCGCCCGCAATGGGTAGGATTTGGTAAATATATTAGTGGGTGTGGTGCGGGTTTGGTAATTTAAAGCAGAATCCGCTGCGGGTGCGGTGCGGGTTTGGTATTTAAGAAAAAAATGCGGGTGTCCGCATACCTGTAATATTATTTTTTATTAATTAATATTTTTAGGACAATATAAAAAAACCTTAATATAAAACAACTAACAAAACCTAAACCTAAAACACTAATCCACAGTTCCACACTCCCACTCAGCCGCAGCCCGCAACCTGCCCAACTGAAGATTTTTTGCATAACTATTATTGTTTTTTTTAATCACACTTGTTAATAAAATTATAATACAAAAATTTGGATTAAGTTCACATGATCAGAAACGGGAGATGAGCAAAATAAGCTAGTGTTTGCTGCAACTTCAGTAGCTTTCCTGCTTTTTCATTACACTTACACCACTTGAGCCTTGTAAGCATCACTTTCATTACACTTAGCATAAAAAATATGACCAAAGGTTGGTGATTACTTTTTAGCTTATTTTCGATTAAGTTGGCTAACTTAGATCATTATATTATGAAGGGAAGAACTCGTTTTAATTATGTTTATATGAAAAAATAAACATATGGTACTAAGTCTTTCATACATTATGTTATATATGTACTGTATATACATACATTGCATGTTGTATATGTCAAATGAAAAAAAAATGTGAACACTACAGCTAGCAATTAAAAATAAATTATTTAATTAAAAAAATTATATTATTAAGAACACAAAGTAATTCAATATTTTAAAAACCCGCAAAAAATCCGTTGGGTACCAATGCGGGTTTGGTAATTTATTTTTATATGCGGTGCGGGTTTGGTAATGAAAATTAAAACCCGCAACGGGTATGGTGCTGGTTTGGTAATTTATTTACATATGCGGGTGCGGGTTTGGTAATGGAAAACCTGCATCATACCCTACCCACTGCCATCCATAGTCTCAGTGGATTTTACTAACCGACCCGTGTTAGCAAATCTTGACCATGAACTTTATTTAAGAATATACAACTAATAATGCGCTTCCCAATGTCAATTACAAACTACGTTATAACTGCACACTATACTGTAAATCCCAGGGTCTTTGTCTAATATACATGTAGCACTAAACCAGATTCAGTTTCGATCTAATCGTAATCAGATTAGATCGAATAAGTGTATAAAAGACAAGGGGCTACCAATAAAATTAATAATATTATGGAAAATTGAACCACTCGTATTAATGAATCAGACATAAATACGATCTGGATTGGCACTCGGAGCACCAACCTTAACACTTTCGTTCCACATGCTTCGATTTCTGATGCGCCCTCAGTTCTTTTGCTTGTGCAATGGCACCAGTATTATCACAGTATAACAGAATCGGATTCTCGATACTCAGGACAACTCCCATTTCTGTGATAAACTTCTTAAGCCAAACAGCTTCTTTTGCAGCTTCAGAAGGAGCAATTTATTCTGCCTCTGTGGTTGAATCAGTTGTAGACCCATGTTTGGAGCTTTTCCAACAAACTGCACCTCTGTTAAGGGTAAATATGAATCCTAATGTAGACTTTCTATCATCGGGATCCGATTGGAAATCAGAATCCGTATACCCATTAACCTGCAATTCATTTCCTCCATATATGATAAACTTATCCTTAGTAACTTTAAGATACTTCAAGATATGTTTAACGGCCATCCAATGGTCATTTCCTGAATTAGACTGATATCTACTGGTTACACTAACCGCGTAGCTAATATCAAGCCTCGTACATAACATGAAATACATAATGCTACCCAAACACGAAGCATAAGGCTGATTAGACATTCTAATATTCTCATCTTCTGTTTGCGGACACATTCTATTCGAAAGATGAATGCCATGTCGGAACGGTATATTTATCGTCTTACAGTTAGTAAAATTGTACCGTTCTAAGATCTTATCTATGTACGTCGATTAGGATAACCCAATAAGCTTCATTTCTCTATCCCTATAGAGCTTTATACCCAAGATATAAGAAGCTTCACCTAGGGGTGGGCGCGGTTCGGTTTGGTTCGATTTTTGCTAAAAACCGAACCGAACCATATTTTACGGTTCGGATTTTTTACCTCTCAAACCAAACCATTAAATAACGGTTTGGTTCGGTTTGAAAATTTTTTAAACCAAAGGTTTACGGATTGGTTCGGTTCGGTTTACAGATTATTATATTTAAATCAAATTTTCATCCACTTAAGTGAAAAAAAAAACTAGTTTATCCAACAAATAGTATGAAGTGCTATAGTGTAAACTGTGACTCCAGGGAACATATGCACTCCATAAATGATTGAAAAATGAGGCACAATTAATTCTTGTATTTTTAAAAAATTACTTTGAACAATGATGCTACCATCATTCTAATTAAGAGACAAATCCAACATCTTACTTTCAAGAATAATGATGCTACCATAAAACAAAAAATTTTAAGAATAAAAGTATTAAAAAATAAATTGAAGAATAAAAGTATTAACAAATAAATATATTAACAACAAATTTAAGAATAAAAGTATTAACATACTAATAAAAAAAACATAAAATAAAATTAAAAGAAAAATACAAATTTTTTTATAAAAATATATATATTTTTTAATTATAACGGTTCGGTTCGGTTTAACAGGTGCGGTTAGGATTAGCTCCCAATCCGAACCGTAAACCGTTTGGGGTGGGCAAATCCGAACCGCAATCCGAACCGTTAGAAAAAAAAACCGTAAATTCGGTCCGGTTTTGTTCGATTTGCGGTTTGGTTCGGTTCGGTCGGTTTTTTTGCCCACCCCTAGCTTCACCCAGGTCCTTCATGGAGAAATTCTTACAGAGGTAAGCTTTGACGCCTTGCATCATTCTTATATCATTCCCAATGATTAGGATGTCATCAACATAGAGAACGAAAAATACTATCATACTCCCACTGACCTTCTGGTACACACAAGATTCTTCCATATTCTTGAGAAAATCAGACAATCTAATAATCTCGTCGAATCGAAGATTCCAACTTCGCGAAGCTTGCTTAAGTCCATAAATGGACTTCTTAAGCTTACAAACCATGCCTGAGGTTTTTCTGGATACAAAATCCTCCGGCTGTTCCATATAGATTTCTTCATCAAGAAACCCATTTAGAAAAGTCATTTTGACATCCATTTGCTAAATCTCGTAATCATGGTAAACAGCAAAAGACAATAAAATCCTTATAGACTTTAGCATCGCAACTGGCAAAAAAGTTTCATCGTAGTCGACACCAGGTCGTTGTGTGTAACCTTTAGCTACCAGTCGGGCCTTAAAGGTTTCAACATTTTCGTCAGGCCCACGCTTCCTTTTGTAAACCCATTTACTGCCAATAGGAACAATTCCTTTAGGAAGCGGAACCAAGTCCCAAACTTGATTATGATGCATAGAGTCTAACTCTGATTTCATGGCCTCTTGCCACTTCATGGAGTCGATGTCCAACATCGCTTCTCTATAGGTATAAGGGTCAGTCTCTTCGACTAAGAGAACATCCAGACTCTTTTCTTTTATCAAATACAAGCGTTCAGGAGGTCTAGACACCCTTTGAGACATATGGAGTGTGTGTGTTGAAGGCTCTTCATCTATTTGAACTTCAGGTTCCTCCATTGGTTCGTTGGTTCCAGGTTGTACTTCATCAAGTTCAACTTGTCTATGATTACCTCCTTCAGACAAAAATTCTACCTCTAGAAATTTTATGAAGCGAGCTACGGACACATTTCGATGCTCGGTATCATAAAATAAATATCCTTTCGTATTTGAAAGATACCCAACAAACCTAAACTTTTACCCTCGAGGCGAAAACTTATCTGACTGAGCCATCCTGACATAGGCAGGATAGCCCCAAATCTTAACATAATTAAGATTCGGTTTCCTACTAGTCTATATCTCATATGGAGTTGTAGGAACAGCCTTGGAAGGAATCTCATTCAAAAGATGAGCAGCAGTTAAAAGAGCATATCCCCATAAGTAATAAGGCAAATCTGTAAAACTCAACATTGATCGAACCATATCTAATAAAGTCCGATTTCTCATTTCGGACACTCCATTGTGCTGTGGAGTACCCGGAGGAGTAAATTGAGCGAGAATCCCATTCTCTTTTAAATAATCGGTGAACTCACCACTCATATATTCACCATCTCGATCAGATCGAAGACATTTAATATATTTACAAGTCTATTTTTCTACTTTATTTCGGAATTCCTTGAACTTTTCAAAGGTTTCTGATTTCTATTTCATCAAATAAATATAACCAAACCGTGACAGATCATCGGTAAAGGTAACAAAGTAGGAAAAACCACTATGAGCAGTGTGACTCATGGGACCACATACATCAGAATGTATTAGTTCCAATAATTCAGTGGCTCGGTGTCCTACACCCGAAAATAGGGCTTTGGTCATTTTACCCTGATGTAAGATTCACAAGTTGGATAAGGTTCAATGGTAAGATCATGTATCAAACCATTCCTAACCAACTGGGATACGCGTTTCACACCTATATGACCCAACCTCATATGCCACAGTTCAATATTATTTATATCAAATACTTTACATTTATTAATACCAGCATTAAAGATATATTGTGAGGTATGCAAAATGTAATGACCATGCTCATTTGGACAAATAAGGATCTGAACATTATATCTATCATATAAATATAAAGAACGATTCTTAATATTTATATTATATCCTTCAGTATCTAATACAAAAAGTGATACAATGTTCGCAACACATCCTAGTACAAAAAAGCAGTCATGCAATAAAAGGCTCTCATTGGGCAGGGGAATCTCGCATAAGCCCACAACAACTGCATCCAAATTGTTGCCACTTCCGAATCGCAATTGCATCTCCCTAAATTTTAGTCGTCTACTTTCCTTCAGCACCTGCAACGAATTACAAATGTGAATTGGACAAGTGTAGGAGCGAAGCATGGTTTACCGCTATGCCTATGATGCTCAGCGACCATGACACAGTTGGGCTCGCAGCCCATAGAAAGTACGGAGTAGCCCGCGGGGGACTAAACCGGAGAATAAAGGAGTCACCACCCAACGTGAACTGGGAAAAGATTTAAGGCCGCACTCACCCCTCGCAAGGGAAGACCTCAAACCGTTGGGTTTGGAATGGTCCCTTACTTATGCCAGTATAATGGACGGGTTCACACTGGTATAGCCAAGTCTTATGCAGTTCATTCATGATAATTCAAATAAACACAAATTTGCACACCCATAAACATTAATAGAAATAATAAAAGCATGTTACATTAAGAAGTACGAGATGCGATAACGAAAATCATAATAAATAATCAAAAGCAGAAAAATGTCAATAAATAAATGGCAAACAAAAATGGGGTTAATCACGCATGTATGGATATTTCCCAAGTGGCACGTGGAGTTGTATCCCAAGTACATACCGCACTACTGTCCATTCGGATTCGGCTATGGAATTTACGTATGGGTTTCCATCCGATATACCATAAAGGATAATAACATACATAACCATCAATACGATGTAAACAGACATAAAAAATAGACATGAACAAAAATAAACAAAATAAGGGCGAAATAATAAAATAAGAGTAAATAATCAAGAAAATAACAAAATAAAAAGTGAAATAATAAAATAACAATAAAAGGTGACTAAATAAATAAGAAAATATAAATAACGAAACGTCAAAGAAAGAAAAATGTGACTAGAAATTTGGCCTTTTTTAATGTAGGACTTCGCATACCCGGCTGGACGTATTTCACGTCCAGCCAAGCATGCAGCGTTCGGGACTATAGAATAAAAATGGTAAATGGTGCCCTCATGTCTTACCTTTTAAGTTGCTTCTCGGAAGTGCATTAGGCCTTCGCCAGAAGGATCGTTGGTTCGTTATTTCTGGTTGCTGGTTCGCTATTTCTGCTTGCTGTTTTGCTATTTTTTGGTTGATGTTTTGATGTTTCTGGTTGCTGTTTTGTTGTTCGATGTTTGTTATTTTGATATTTCTGTTTCATAATTTTGGGTTACTGTTTTTGGTTGTTTTTTGGTTGCTGTTTTTGGTTGTTTTTGGCTGCTGTTTTGGTTATTTTTGGGCTGTTATTTTTGGTGATTTTGGGCTGCTATTTTGGTTGTTTTTGGCTACTGTTTTGGGTGATTTTGGGCTGCTGTTTTTGGTTGTTTTTTTGGCTAATGTTTTTCGGTTATTTGGTGGTTGTCTTGGTTGTTTGGGTTTCACAGTTTTCAGGGTTTATTTAATGATGGTTGTTCACGGTTTTTTGGCTGGTTTCTTTTTTCTTCTGGTTTCGGTGGTTTGTAGGGTTGTTAGTGGTTGTTTTGGTTGTTTGTTTCGGTTCTTTGGTGGGGCTATTTTGGTTGTCTGTTTCAGTTGTTTGATGTGGCTTTTTTCTTGTTGTAGTTTCGGTAATTGGCTGTTCTTTTGTTGTATTTTCGGTGATGAAGAAGAAGAAAGAGCTCCTAGGTTTTTTTGTTTGTGTTTCACGCCCAAGCCAAGAAAGAAAGTCCTTTTGTTTTTTTTGTGTGATGGTGATTGTCGTGTGAAGCCTCCTCCTTGTGATGATTTGGTGTCCCTTTTATAATATTTTTAAAGGATCTCACATTGATTTGGGGAATATATTATTTTTGGATACAATCTCATATATTTGGTGATAAGAATATCCCAAATCTTGTTAAATTGGATGGGATCTCACTAAATGGGAAATTATTTGAGGGGATTTTAGCTTGTGAATTTCATGGCATTTCAAATCTTGTTAAATTGGAAAGTGTTTTGAAGGGATTTTAACATGTGGATCGCATGAGGTTTTCTTCTTTTGGGCGTGCATGGTGTCTTTTGGGCCTTGGGCGTGTGGATGCATGGGCTTTGTGTGGTGTTTGGCGTGGGCTGCATGGGCTTTGGGCATTTGGAGTGATTTGGGCCGAGGCTGGGTTGATGGGCCGAGGCTCAGGTTTGAAAAAGAAACTGACTGAGCGAATCTGAGGCTGGCTAGTGAGTTCGAATCTGATGAGGGGCTAATTTTGGAGGTTTTCTTTCCTTCCAGCGTTCGTTTCCAGCGACTTCTGCAACTTTTCAAGTAGTGCCTCCATACGAGGCTCATCATATGGAGGCACTACCTGAATCTAAAATCCAACTAGACGACATAGTTTCACAAGCTAATGAGATATCTATAATGGGAAAAATAAAAGTATCTGAAGTAGATGCTATTTCCTTTCTGATTTACGCCAAATAGTCAGGACAGTTCATTTTCCAGTGGCCAATCTTGCTGCAGTGGTGGTATTTATCTTCGGCTGCTTTCTTAGGTTAGCTATCTTACCTTGTGGTGGAAGATTGTACCTTTCTTTTTCTTCCCTTTCTTCTTCTTCTCTTTCTGTTTAGATTGAGAGGAAGCATGAAGAGCAGTGGGTTTAGGAGGGCGAGTCGGTACTCCCTTCCTCAAATCTTCCTTCACAGTTTGCAGCATCTTATGCAGCTCCTGGTAAGAACAACTAATCCCATTCATATTGAAATACATCACAATTGGCGATATGATGCTGGCAGAGATCCTAGTATGACCCTTCATCCTAAAATGTCATTCATAGGGAAATTACAGCGCCTCAACTGTTCGATCAAATCAATCAGATGTAGCACATGAGGGCTCACAGCCTGTCCCTCTTCCAATTTGCATGGAACAGTTCCATTGTAATTTTATGATCCAAGACTTGTTCATAAAGGATTCTTGTAGCCGCATCATCATAGTATATGCGTCGGGCAATCCAAAATATTACCTCTTAAGCTCTAGTGCCAAGGAACAGAGAATATATGATTTGACTCTTCTATCATCATCTCTTCATTTTTGAAGAGTCTAATGTTCCTCTTGTGTAGCATCAGGTGCTATGGCAAGTGGCAACAAACCTTCTAAAATATATTCTATCTGCTTAGACCCAAGAACAATTCTTAGATCCAAGGTTAGCTAGTGAGTTCGAATATGATGAGGGGCTAATTTTGGAGGTTTTCTTTCCTCCCAGAATTCGTTTCCCGCGACTTCCGCAACTTTTCAGGTAGTGCCTCCATACGAGGCTCATCATAGGGCTTATGTAAAAATGTAATGTCTACAGTCTCCCCCACTTTGATGGGGCTTGTGCAGTATGTGACAGTGACAACCCTATCAAAGTCATGCATGCATTTTTTCTTACCTGGTTCGTTGGCCGTTGCTGGACTTACCTGTTGTTTTACTACTTTTGCGAGATGCTTCAATCGTTGGGATTCATTCATGAACTGACGGTGATGCGCTTCGACCTCTAGGATTCATTCATGTGAGATGCCTCGATCTCTGGGATTTATTCTCGAACTAAGTTGATTTGAGGTGTTTCGACCCCTGGGATTTATCCCTGCGAGACGCTTCGATCTCTAAGATTTATTTTCGAACTAAGTTGATTTGATGGCGAGGTGCTTCAACCCATGGGATTCATCCCTGCGAGATGCTTCGATCTCTAGGATTTTTTCCCGAACTGAGTTGATTTGATGGTGAGGAGCTTCGACCCATGGGGTTCATCCCTGCGAGATGCTTCGATCTCTAGGATTTATTCCCGAAATGAGTTGATTTGATGGTGAAGTATTTCGACCCCTGGGGTTCATCCCTGCGAGATGCTTCGATCTCTTGGATTTATTCCCGAACAGAATTGATTTGATGGCGATGTGCTTCGACCTCTGGGGTTCATCCCTGCGAGATGCTTTGATCTCTAGGATTTATTCCCGAACTGAGTTGATTTGATGGCGAGGTGCTTGGAGCCCTGGGATTCATCCTTGCGAGAAGCTTCAATCTCTAGGATTTATTCCCGAACTGAGTTGAGTTGATGGCGAGGTGCTTCGACCCCTAGGCTTTGTTTCCGAACCACCGAGTGTGAGATGCTTCGATCTATGGGAATTATTCCCTAACTGAATTGAGTTAATGTCGAGGTGCTTCTACCCCTGGGCTTTGTTCCCGAACTATCGAGTGTGAGATGCTTCGATCTCTGGGATTTGTTCCCGAACAGAGTTGAGTTGATGGTGAGGTGCTTCGACCTCTGGGATTTGTTCCCGAACCACCGAGTGTGAGATGCTTCGATCTCTGGGATTTGTTCCCGAAATGAGTTGAGTTGATGGCGAGGTGCTTCAACCCCCGTGCTTTGTTCCCTAACCACCGAGTTGAGTTGATGGTGAGGTGCTTCGACCCCAGGGCTTTGTTCCCAAACCACCGAGTGTGAGATGCTTCGATATCTTGGATTTGTTCCTGAACTGAATTGATTTGATGGCGAGGTGCGTCAACCCCTAGGCTTTATTCCCGAACCACTGAGTGTGAGATGCTTTAATCTCTGGGATTTGTTCCCGAACTGAGTTGAGTTGATGGCGAGGTGCTTCGACCCCTGGGCTTTATTCCTGAACCACCGAGTGTGAGATGTTTCGATCTTTGGGATTTATTCCCGAACTGAATTGAGTTAATGGCGTTTTGGTCCATCTGTATGACTTTTCAATCCATTGGGGAGTTTTTTCCATGATGATGAGGTGTTTCGACCTCTGGGATTCATTCCCAAACCACTGAGTGTGAGATGCTTCGATCTCTGGGATTTGTTCCCGAACTGAATTGAGTTGATGGCGAGGTGCTTTGACCTCTGGGTTTTGTTCCGGAACCACCGGGTGTGAGATGGTTCATTCCCGAACCATTCCTAGTGTTAGATGCTTCAATCTCTGCGGTTCATTCCTGAACCATTCCTAGTGTGAGATGGTTCGTTTCTGAACCGTTCTTAGTGTGAGATGGTTCATTTCGGAACCGTTCCTAGTGTGAGATGGTTCATTTCCGAACTGTTCCTAGTGTGAGATAGTCCATTCCCGAATCGTTCCTAGTGTGAGATGGTTCATTCCCGAACCGTTTCTAGTGTGAGATAGTTCATTTCCGAACCGTTCCTAGTGTGAGATGATTCATTTCCGAACCATTCCTAGTGTGAGATGGTTCATTTCCGAACCGTTCCTAGTGTGAGCTGGTTCATTTCCGAACCGTTCCTAGTGTGAGTGGTTCATTCTCGAACCGTTCCTAGCTTGCTCGTCCTCATTACCGAGGAGTTGCTCGTCCTCATTCCCGAAGTTGTTCTCTATTCCCGGAGTGCCATTCCCGACTTGCTCGTCCTCATTCCCAAGGTTGTTCTCCATTCCCGGAGTGCCATTCTCGACTTGCTCGTCCTCACTCCCGATGAGTTGTTTGTCCTCATTCTAGAGGTTGTTCTCCATTCCCAGAGTGCCATTCCCGGCTTGCTCGTCCTCATTCCCGAGGTTGTTCTCCATTCCCAAAGTGCTATTCTCGGCTTGCTCGTCTTCCCCGCCTTTTATTTTTCTTCAAAGTCTGTGAACAAAAATTATTTTTATGCGACATGTATGCATGGATGCATTCCCTATTCTGATGGGTTTTCTTTGTCATATTGTCTTGATATCATCTTTGGTCAGACATTCCTTGTGTTATAGGGTTTTCTTAACCTATTTAGGAATCCTTTTGGCCTTTGAGTGCCCCATTGGCCTGCTGACAGTTTCCTTCTGCCAATTCTCCTCCGGTGATTGCTCAATTCTTTTTGGTCTCATGGCTTAAGATCCCGTTGTGTCCCTTATTCGCGGGGTGTTAGTCTGGTCATCCTCAGACCTGGCTCAGCTTTCTGATATTCACTACCTGCACATGGTCAAGGTGGATTACACATTTTTGAAAGCGACCTCATCTTTTTGGGATCATGTCTTCCGATTCTCAGATTTCTAAATGTGCCCTCTCCCTGAAATTGGGCTCCATTGTCTGTCACTATGTGATGTGGCATTCCTTATCGACATACTATATTACGGGCTATGAAATAGTCCCAATAGTTACACATATTATTGTCCTCAAAGAATGCCCAATAATGAAACCATAGAACCTTCAAAACACTCAATACATTTCAAATCCAATTCTTTGAATAAATCATCTAAGCCAGACTCACAGTGTGTGTGTGTGTGTGTGCAAAGGTTCATTTACATCTTGATTCCTAGGTAAGCCAATTCAATGATTTCGTTTCAAAAATTGGGATCGATGGGTCAAACCAACCTAGATATTTCAATTATGCTCTGCAATTGCTTTTTCTGTGCTCAATATGGTATGCTTTTCTTTTTTCTTTTCTTTTGTCTCTCTCCCTTTTTTTTTTCAACACACCTACCCTTTAAGGTAGCATTTCTCCTCATAGTGGTCCTAATACTCGCCCATGGGTAGCTTCACACTTATTGATTATAGGTGGTTTAATTTTTTTCTTTAGAAAGTTTTCTTTTATTTTCAACCATACCACACATCATAACACAAGCAAATCAAGATAGACATCTAAGCAAACAGTCATTCATCGACTTGCAATTTCTTCAACTAGTCACTTTGCCAACTACTCAGGTTTTCACTGCTAAAAACCTATAATTAAGTGCTTACGAGTCTAACATAGATCAACTACTTAAAGTATCAGATAAAAGTACATCAAGAACTTATCGTTTCTAAGATTTCACCCTAAAGCAAATAATTTCATCATTGGATGTATGCTTAACTATTAAGGACTAAAAACAAATAATTTTTTTCTAACCCAACAAATATCTATGATGGCTTTTAAGTCAAAGGGGCTAGCATGATGCATTTATGCATGAGATGCATGAGATGTATGAGATGCATATGGTTATCAAAATAGCATATATCCTTCCGATCTTATTCCTCCCACACTCGTGGTAAGTCCATTTCTGCCCTAGGTATGGGTAATTTTATACACTAATGTAGGGTACACAAAATCGTTCTCTCTTACGCTACAGAAGTGAACCTTGGCTACCTCAGTCCTTTTCCTTTAGTAAAAGACAAAGATCGCCCATTTACAAAATTGACTAAGCCTATTATGGGGATCGTGCCATTGTCTAGAAATGACGAATTGGGCCTTCGGTAATCACGGTTGTGGCGGGGATGGACTTGGAGATATCCAAAAGTATACAAATATGCCATAACATGGCATATCCTTCCTGGATGAAAGCCAATACGGATATCAGACTCATGCTTCTGGCATATTCGGATCATGTTTGGACCTTCTAAGCCCATCAAGGTTTTCATACAAGTTTGCCCATTATCATTTTAAAGCGTTCAATCAGATTATCGCGAGGTGCAAACTTGTCCCAGTTGAAAAGGCCCAACAGGTTTACACTTTTGTGATAAGGTGGATAAATATCTTTAAATGATATGGGGCCCAAACACAAGGTGGCCCATCGTCATTTTGAGAACTTTTGGCCCAATCATCATAAGATACAAACTTGTCCAAGTTTAAGTGGCCCAACAAGTTAGTATCCTATGACGAAAAGCTCAAATGGATCCAAATGATAATGGTCCCAAACACAAGCATGGGGGGTAGCTTCTTTAGGACATATAACTATGGTTCGTATGTGGGCTTACAAGGGTATGGATAAAGGCTCTCATCGGCGAAGGGTTGCCCACAACTAGGTCTCCCCACTCAAGGGTTCGAGCGCCCAAGTGAGCGCGCCTTTTTTTTACCTTAGGGTACGTGCCAACGAGTGATTATTATCATCACATAACGATCCGCCGCCTTGAGTGAAAGCGACTTCACGATACATGACGCCATCGGAGTAAAAAGAGTATGCAAAATATATGACACTTGGGTAACCAAAGCCAAAGCCACGTACACAACAAGGCATTATTTTGGGGCCGATTCTCTATCCCATGTGGAGTCGCCATCTGTAGGAGCGAAGCGGGGTTTACCGCTATGCCTATGATGCCCGGCGACCACGACACTGTTGGGCTCACAGCCCGTAGAGAATACATAGTAGCCCGCGGGGGACTAAACCGTTGAATAAAGGAGTCGCCACCCAGCATGAACTGGGAAAAGATTTAAGGCCACACTCACCCCTCGTAAGGGAAGATCTCAAACCGTTGGGTTCGGAATGGTCCCTTACTTATGCCAGTATAATGGACGGGTTCACTCAATGGTATAGCCAAGTCTTTTGCAGTTCATACAAGATAATTCAAATAAACACAACTTTGCACACCCATAAACATTAATAGAAATAATAAAAGCATGTTACATTAAGAAGTACGAGATGCGATAACGAAAATAATAATAAATAATCAAAAACAGAAAAACGTCAATAAATAAATGGCAAACAAAAAAGGGGTTAATCACGCATGTATGGATATTTCCCAAGTGGCACGTGGAGTTGTATCCCAAGTACAGACCGCACTACTGTCCATTCGGATTCGGCTACGGAATTTACGTCTGGGTTTCCATTCGATATACCACAAGGGATAATAACATACATAACCATCAATGCGATGTAAACAGACATAAAAAATAGACATGAACAAAAATAAAAAAAAATAAGGGAGAAATAATAAAATAACAGTAAATAATCAAGAAAATAACAAAATAAAAAGTGAAATAAAATAACAATAAAAGGTGACTAAATAAATAAAAAAAGATAAATAACGAAACGTCAAAGAAAGAAAAATGTGACCAGAAATTTGACATTTTTTAATGTAGGACTTCGCATACCCGGCTGGACGTATTTCACGTCCAGCCAGGCATGCAGCGTCCGGGACTATAAAATAAATATGATAAAGGGTGCCATTAGGTCTTACCTTTTAAGTTGCTTCTCGGAAGTACGCTAGGCCGTCGCCGGAAGGATCATTGGTTCGCTGTTTCTAGTTGCTGGTTCGCTATTTCTGCTTGCTGTTTTGCTATTTTTTGGTTGCTATTTTGCTGTTTCTGGTTGTTGTTTTGCTGTTCGCTATTTGCTGTTTTTCTATTTCTGTTTCACGGTTTTGGGTAACCATTTTTTGTTGTTTTGTTGTTGTTGTTTTTTGCTACCGTTTTGGTCATTTTTTGGCTGCTATTTTGGTTGTTTTTTGGCTGCTGTTTTGGTTGTTTTTGTGCTGCTGTTTTTGGTGATTTTGGCCTGCTGTTTTGGTTGTTTTTGGCTGCTGTTTTTGGTTATTTTTTGGCTATTGTTTTTCAATTATTTGGTGGTTGTCTTGGTTGTTTGGGTTTCACGGTTTTCAGGGTTTATTTAGTGATGGTTGTTCATGGTTTTTTGGCTGGTTTCTTATTTCTTCTGGTTTCGGTGGTTGGTAGAGTTGTTGGTGGTTATTTTGGTTGTTTGTTTCGGTTTTTTGGTGGGGCTGTTTTGGTTGTCTATTTCAGTTTTTTGGTGAGGCTGTTTTCTTGTTGTATTTTTGGTAATTGGCTATTCTTTTATTGTATTTTTTGTGATGAAGAAGAAGAAAGAGCTTATAGGTTTTTTTGTTTGTGTTTCACGCCCAAGCCAAGAAAGAGAGTCTTTTTGGTCTTTTTTTTGTGATGGTGATTGTCGTGTGAAGCCTCCTCCTTGTGATGATTTGGTGTCCATTTTATAATATTTTGAATCTTACATTGATTTGGGGAATATATTATTTTGTGATACAATCTCATATATTTGGTGATGAGAATATCCCAAATCTTGTTAAATTGGATGGGATCTCACTAAATGGGAAATTATTTGAGGGGATTTTAGCTTGTGAATTTCATGGCATTTCAAATCTTGTTAAATTGGAAAGTGTTTTGAAGGAATTTTAACATGTGGATCGCATGAGGTTTTCTTCTTTTGGGCGTGCATGGTGTCTTTTGGGCCTTGGGCGTGTGGATGCATGGGCTTTGTGTGGTGTTTGGCGTGGGCTGCATGGGCTTTGGGCATTTGGAGTGATTTGGGCCGAGGCTCAGGTTTGAAAAAGAAACTGACTGAGCGAATCTGAGGCTGGCTAGTGAGTTCGAATCTGATGAGGGGCTAATTTTGGAGGTTTTCTTTCCTTCCAGCATTCGTTTCCAGCGACTTCTGCAACTTTTCAGGTAGTGCCTCCATACGAGGCTCATCATATGGAGGCACTACCTGAATCTAAAATCCAACTAGACGACATAGTTTCACAAGCTAATGAGATATCTATAATGGGAAAAATAAAAGTATCTGAAGTAGATGCTATTTCCTTTCTGATTTACGCCAAATAGTCAGGACAGTTCATTTTCCAGTGGCCAATCTTGCTGCAGTGGTGGTATTTATCTTCAGCTGCTTTCTTAGGTTTAGCTATCTTACCTTGTGGTGGAAGATTTGTACCTTTCTTTTTCTTCCCTTTCTTTTTCTTCTCTTTCTGTTTAGATTGAGAGGAAGCATGAAGAGCAGTGGGTTTAGGAGGGCGAGTCGGTACTCCCTTCCTCAAATCTTCCTTCACAGTTTGCAGCATCTTATGCAGCTCCTGGTAAGAACAACTAATCTCATTCATATTGAAATACATCACAAATTGGCGATATGATGCTGGCAGAGATCCTAGTATGACCCTTCATCCTAAAATGTCATTCAGAGGGAAATTACAGCGCCTCAACTGTTCGATCAAATCAATCAGATGTAGCACATGAGGGCTCACAGCCTGTCCCTCTTCCAATTTTGCATGGAACAGTTCCATTGTAATTTTATGATCCGAGACTTGTTCATAAAGGATTCTTGTAGCCGCATCATCATAGTATATGCGTCGGGCAATCCAAAATATTACCTCTTAAGCTCTAGTGCCAAGGAACAGAGAATATATGATTTGACTCTTCTATCATCATCTCTTCATTTTTGAAGAGTCTAATGTTCCTCTTGTGTAGCATCAGGTGCTATGGCAAGTGGCAACAAACCTTCTAAAACATATTCTATTTGCTTAGACCCAAGAAAAATTCTCAGATCCAAGTCCCAATCTCTAAAGTTTTCGGCGCCTTTAAGCTTGTTCGTATCAAGTATACGAGCAAAAGGATTAGAAGCAGGTGCCGCCATCGCAAATCTATCATATAGATAGTGAAAAACGGTTAGCAGACTAAACAGTTTCACATAATATAAAAATAATCAAAGCATAAATAGATCATTGACCGACGTAAATACACACGTATAAAGCAAGCGTACGTATCGTTCAAGTAGTATAAAAAGTATCGATCCCTCGAGGACTTAATATCTAAACTATTAATTTTATGAAGTCAAATGATTACTAGTATCTAACAGATTGATTGATTGATTTGAAATGGTGATGATACTAAATTTAAAAGCAAGTAAATAAGATTGTCGAAAGTAGGTTTTAAGAAAATTCAATATTAAAAACTATCTAGGGTTGTGATTTCTTTTAATATAATTTTAAAGATGAAGTGATTATCTTAAAGTTGGGTAATATATTGATTTATTAACCTGGAACACTAAATTATGTAAAAGCCTCTTCCGATGGTGAATTACAAATACCTAGTATAATCCAATTGAATCATATGTCTATGTCAACCAAATTACCTAGATTCATTAAGATTAAGTTCCAATTAAGGCTACCCCCGCCCGACAGGTATATTTCTATTCTGTAAGGAAATCTATTAAAGGGTTATCTATCCTCAAGGAAGATCATGGGCTATTGAGTCTGAGGTCTTAAACTTAAAATCCATATGTCTAGTTCATTTTAAATTTACCTAATCAATTTTATTAATGACCAGTTAATTAAAAAGCATTAAGATTAAGTCTCAATAAATAAATCTTTATATTACCCAAACTATAATCTAACCCCTTATAAACCGGTGATATTAGAATTCATCACAACCCTAGATAACTTATTTAGTTACAACACATAACTAGGGCTGGTAAAAACTTGAAAATAAAAGACATGAAGTAAAAATGCAGTAAAGTAAATACTGAAAAGTAAATTACAATAAAATAAAATGCTAAAGTAAAATGAATTACTTTTACTACTACTAATTTAGATATCTCCCATAAAATAATATATAAACTTGTGATAATATTACCAACCGACCAATCTGGCGGTATCCTGATTAAGTCAAATTTTAAATAGTGAATATATTATTTTTAAGGGAGATTAATCTAAATAACAATAGTAAAAGAATTACCTTTCACCCTAGCTGGGGAAGTTACCTCCTCATGGTGAATAGAAAAAACTGTAAAAAGTAAAGAAAGTAAATTACTATTATTACAAAAAGTAATTAAAATTTAATTACAAAACTTAAATTAAAGACACTAGAGAGAGAAACTCCCTATTTACATCAAAGAAAGGAGAGAGAATGGTACAACAAAATCTGAAATCTTGAGCTGAATTTATAGGCCTCGGTGAGGTTCCAGCGTCGCGACGCTAAGGCCTTTGGCGTCGCTACGCCAGCTGCAGTCGACGTGGCATGCTCTGGTTTTGACACGTGGCAATTCGGATAAGATGATAAGGCGACACGTGGCGAGGCGGCTAAGAGCTCAATTATTATGCTGACGTGGCGATGACGTGGCAAGGCGGCTGAGATTAATTGTTGGCACCGTAGGATTGTGACATGTGTCACGGCGTGATTGGCTGATGATGACGTGGTATGTTGACTCGGTTGACCTGCTGATGTGGATGATGATGTGGCAAGAAGCGTGGTAGAGTTGACTCGTTGACCGGATGACGTGGCGACACGTAGGATGACACGTGGCACACATGGAAATACTAATTGTCGGCACCGTAGGATGATGACACGTGGCACGGTGCACGTTAGCAGATCGGCTGTGATGGTGACACATGGCACAGCGCACGTTAGCAAAGTCAAACTTCTCAAATTCTTACCCGTTGACCCGGCGTTCATTAGCATGACTTGGTGCACGTTAGGCGTCGCGACGCTAAGGGTTTAGGCGTCGCGACACGATAAATTACCAAAATGCCATTTTCGTCCAATTTTCACTGTTTTGGCCCAAATCACCTCCAGAATGTCCTGAAACTTTATTTATCTACAAAATAACACAAAACACATCAAAATATTCACAAAACTCAAGAAACTATACAAAATATTAAGTTAAATGAGTGGGAAACAGTGATAGATTTACCACTCATCACACCCCCAAACCTAACATTTTGCTAGTCCTCGAGCAAAACATAATATAAAATAACATAAATAAATTAACTAAGCCACTTTCGTAGGGATCACAGTTGCATTTAGCGTATGCAACAAGCCTTTAAACCTCTTTGCTGGGGTGAAAGGTAAAGCTTTTATTATTGCTATTTAGATTAATCTCCCTTAATTATAATATATAAACTATTTAAAACTTGACTTAATGAGGATACCGCTATATTGGCCGGTTGGTAATTAATTATAAATTGGTTTTAACCTAACTAAGTATGGATACCGCCTGGTTGGTCGGTTGGTAATTAATTATTAATTTGACTTAATCAGGATACCGCCTTTATGACTGGTTGGTAATTATCACGTAAAGTTAATATATTATATTAAGGGAGATATCTAAAATAGTAGTAATAAAAGTTGATCCTCTAACCCCAGCATTTTCTTTTATTGTACTTTTACTTTATTTAATTTCAGTAATTTACTTTTCAGCAATTTACTCTTCAGCAATTTACTTTCAGTAATTTACTTTTATTTTTTTACTTTTTACTTTTTACTTTTTACTTTTTACTTTTTACTTTTTTTACTTTTCAGCAATTTACTTTTCAGTATTTAATTTTCAGTATTTTACTTTATGTCTTTTACTTTTAAGTCTTTACTAGCCCTAGTTATGTGTTAGTTATCTGAGGTTGTGATGAATTCTAATATCACCGGTTTATAAGGGGTTATTTTATAGTTTGGGTAATTTAAAGGTTTACTTATTAAGTCTTAAGCTTAATGCTTCTTGTTGTCTGATCACCAATAAGATTGATCTGGTAAATCTAAAATGAACTAGACATAGGGATTTTAGGTTTCAGCCTTATACTTAATAGCTCACGATCTTCCTTGAGGATAGATAACTGATGAGCGGAAAATATATCAATATTTACCGCCCCTTTAACTTAATATCTTGTTTAGTTTCTCGGGTTTGATGAACGTTTTGATGTGTTTTAGTTTATTTTGCAGATAAAATAATATCGGATCTCAATGAAATCATTTAGGACGAAATATGGGTCAAATAAGGGCAATTATTGGACTTGATATTTTAATTTTGGAGATTGGAAACTTGGAAGATTGTTTTTGATGAAGTGCAGTTTTGGAAATTCCAATTTTGCGCATCTGTCGTATTTTGGGTATAGCTTTTTACGCCGATATCGGATTGAGCTGATTCAAGTTCCAGATTAAAGAAGACTCAAAGCTCTACAGCTTTTAAAGACAAAATAATTTCGAATTCTTACGATTTCATGCCTGAAATTGATGAACCATCCAGAAGTGTGTTGTGTGTAATTATTAAAGTCACTTTCAATCATTTTCAAAGCAAAAAATAAATTAATAAAAAATATCAAATCATCACCAAACATGATAAGAGATTAGTGGAGCAATTAATAATGGATTTGGTGGAGCAATTAGTGGAGCAATTAATAATTGATTTGGTGGATGATTTGATGGAGGCAAAATTTTACCTATAAATACCAAGACATTTCATTTGTAAAATTCATACTTTCTTCTAAGGATTTCCTTAAGAATACTAAGAAGATTGTATGTTGTTTGTTTATTTACAGCTTTTAGTAATTAATTTCCGCTTTCGCACTTTCTTTTCTTTACTTTTCAGTTTTTACTTTCCGCAATTTACTTTTACGCACAATACTTTTCTTTCTTTAATTTTCAGTTTTCACTTTTCAGTAATGAGGAGGTAACTCCCCTTTGTTGCGGTAAAAGGTAAAAATTTTATTACTAATATTTAGATTAATCTCCCTTAATTATAGTATATAAACTAGTTAAAATCTGACTTAACGAGGATACCGCGATATTGGTCGGTTGGTAATTATTTAAATTGGTTTTAACCTGCTGACTAAACTGGATACCGCCTGATTGGTCGATTGGTAATTAATTATTAATTTGACTTAATCTGGATACCGCCTATATGGCTGGTTGGTAATTATCATGTAAAGTTAATATATTATATTAAGGGAGATATCTAAAATAGAAGTAATAAAAGTGGATCATTTTACCTCAACATTTTCTTTTATTGTACTTTTACTTTATTTACTTTTCAGCAATTTACTTTCAGCAATTTACTTTTCAGCATTTAATTTTTAGTATTTAATTTCAGCATTTACTTTCCGTCATTTAATTTTCAATATTTAATTTTCAGTATTTTACTTTATGTCTTTTATTTTATTTAAGTTTTTTTTACTACCCATAAATATGTGTCGTAACTAAGCCAGTTATCTGGGGTTGTGATGAAATCCAATATCACCGGTTTATAAGGGATTTAATTATAGTTTGGGTAATTTAAAGGTTTACTTATTAAGTCTTAAGCTTAATGCGTCTTGTTGATTGGCCACTAATAAGATTGATGTGGTAAATCTAAAATAAACTTGACAAAGGAATTTTAGGTTTCAGCCTTAGACTTAATAGCCCACGATCTTCCTTGAGGATAGATAACCCTTTAATAGATTTCCTTACAGGATAGACATATACCTGTCGGGCGGGGGTAGCCATAATTGGAACTTAAACTTAATGAATCCAGATAATTTGGTTGACATAGACATATGGTTCAATTGGGTTAAACTAGGTACTTGCGTCTGACCATCGACAGAGGCTTTTGCATAATTTAGTGTTCCGGGTTAGTAAACCGATTTATTACACAAACATAAAATAATCACTTCATCTTTAAAATGATATTGGAAGAAATCACAACCCTAGATAGTTTTTAATATTGAATTTTCTTAAACCTACATTCGAGCAATTTTATTTACTTGTTTTTAAATTCACAACGTTCATCATTTCAAATCAATCAATCAACATGTTAGATACTAGTAATCATTTGACCTCATAAAATTAATAGATTAGGTATTAAGTCCTCGTGGGATCGATACTTTTTATACTACTTGAACGATACGTGCGCTTGCGTTATACGCGTGTGTAAGCACCGGTCAAGTTTTTGGCACCGTTGCCGGGGACTTATTTATCTTTTACTATTAGTTTAGGGGTCAAATACGTTACTTGTATCTAATTTCTTTTTACTTTTTGTTTTTTTTTCTTGTGTTTCAGGTTCTCAGAAACTATATGAGACGAACCAGAAGCTTTGAACTCCGACCGCTTGACCCAGAAATTGAAAGAACAATCAGACAGTTGAGAAGGGAAAGGCGAGAAGGCCAAGAAGCAATCATTAACATGGAACCTGAACCGTTGGAGGTTGCACCACCAATTCCCATTCGAGACAGAACCATTCCGGTGGTTGACAGACTCATTTCCTGTATTGTACTTCCTCCCTTACCAGCAAATACATGTGACATCAAAACATGCATTCAGATGATTCAGCAGTCAGTTCAGTTCGGGGGGAATGCAATTGAAGATCCTAATGCCCACATCAGTAACTTCCTGGAAGTTTGTGGCACTTTCAACTACAACAGAGCATCAGAAGAAGCAATGAGACTGTGAGTTTTTCCATATTCCCTGAAAGACAGAGCTAAAGCTTGGCTACATTCACTACCAGCAGGTTCTATCACAACTTGGAACACTTTAGCCACCAAATTTCTTGCAAAGTACTTTCCACCAGCCAGAACCGGAAAGCTGAGGAATGACATCACATCATTTGTACAACAAGATTCAGAATCCCTCTGCGAAGCTTGGGAAAGGTACAAAGATTTGCTCCGGAAATGTCCTCACCATGAAATTCCAAAATGGCTTCAAGTCCAAACATTCTATAATGGACTTTCTGGAATAATGAGAACCACAATCGATGCTGCTGCTGGAGGAGCTTTAATGGCAAAAGGAGAAGATCAAGCCTGGGACCTAATCGAAGAAATGGCCAACAACAATTCCTTGTGGCCTACAGAAATGAGCATGATCCAAAGAATTGCAGGAATTTATGAAAGTGGAGCCAATACAGCAGTCAACGCCAAGCTAGATCAGATATGCAAATTCATGGAGACTCTTACCACTGGATCCACAAGTTCACCATATGGAGGAGCACCAGAGTCGAACCAAATTGAAGAGACGGTGAATTATGTCAACAATTTCAACAGACAGGGGAACAATCCATATTCCAACACCTACAACCCATGGTGGAGGAATCATCCCAATTTTTCATGGAGCAACAATTCAGGCCAACAGTAGAACTATCCACCACCTGAATTCCAGCAACAGAACAAAAGCCAGGAGCAGGCAAATGAACCAGGAATAACAGAAGTGTTGACCCACTTGAAAAAGATAGAAGCAAAACACGACTCTCAAGCAGCAAGATATGATACTATGTTTCAATCTCAAGCAGCAATATATGATGCTATGTTTCAATCCCAAGCAGCATTAATTCAAAGTCAATTTGCTTATATTAAAGCACTGGAGAATCAAATTGGACAACTGGCGAATGCTCAGAGTTACAGACCGCCAGATACCCTTCCTAGCAACACAAAGCCAAATCTAAGAAATATGGGAAATGAGCAATGTCATGCCATCATGTTAAAAAGCGGTACTGAAATCAACAAAGATGTTGGAGCCAAAACAGCTGCTGAGGAAGTTCCAAAAGAAACAAAGCAACAGATGGAGGAAAAAAAAGCAAAGGAAAAAGAACAGATCATTCCACCTCCACATTTTCCTCAACGTCTTCAGAAGAACAAATTGGACAATCAGTTTTCTCGGTTCCTGGAAATCTTCAAAAAGCTGCATATCAACATTCCATTTGCAGAAGCGTTGGAACAAATGCCCAGCTATGCCAAATTCATGAAAAACATTCTTTCATGAAAGCGGAGATTGGGAGATTACGAGACAGTGGCATTATTAGAAGAATGCAGCGCTATCATTCAGAGGAAACTTCCCCTAAAGTTGAAAGATCCTGGCAGTTTCACTGTTCCTTGCGTCATAGGAGAACATAACTTTGGTAAGGCTCTGTGTGATTTAGGTGCGAGTGTTAACTTGATGCCTTTTTCTATTTTCAGGAAATTACAGATTGGAGAAACAATGCCCACCTCAGTCTCTCTACAACTTACTGATAGAACGCTCGTATTTTCAAGAGGCGTAGTTAAGGATGTGCTGGTCAAGGTTGACAAATTCATTTTCCCAGCAGATTTTATTGTCCTTGATATGAAGGAAGACGAAGACGTGCCGATCATTCTCGGGAGACCATTCTTGGCTACAGGTCGAACCATTATTGATGTACAAAAAGGAGAATTAACCATGAAGGTACAGGACAAAAAAGTAACATTCAATGTTTTCAAGGCCATGAATTTCCCAGATGATGAAAAGAATGAGGAATGTTTCAAACTTGATGTGATACACAGTACCATTCAGAACTCCAATGCAATGCAAAGTTCTATTGACAAACTTAAAACATGTCAATCGCCTGTGGAGCCTGAAGATAAAGCGTTTTGTGCACTGAAAAAGCCAATTCTTGCACTACAAGCAACAAAAGAGAAAAAGTTCCACCAGCTCAACGAATTGGAGGAATTTCACAATCAGCCTTTTGAGGATGCCAAATTGTACAAAGAAAAGGCCAAGAAGAGACAAGATGAGAAGTTAGTGCGCATACAACTGAAACCAGGGCAGAAGGTACTGTTAAAAAAACCAAGGGTGAAATTCTTCCCATGGAAGCCAAAATCATGGTGGTCAGGTCCATTTGTGATCACCAAGGTTTTACCAGACAGAGCCATTGAGATACATGATCCTGACTCCAACAAAACTTTCAAGGTTAAAAACAAGCGTGTTAAGCACTACTGGGGAGAATCATTTGAGCGACAAAAAGAAAGTATCACACTTTCAGATCCAGCATAAACGTTCGAGCAGTCACGTCTAGCTAACGACTTTAAACTTAGCGCTTCTAGGGAGGCAACCCATGCAATTTTTGTATATATTGTGATTTGGTGTGATTTAAATTTTGTGTGTTTAGTTTTTGCAGATTAAGACATTTCAGGATGGAATAAGTTCTCGCAAATCTTCACAAGCAATTTCCTTCTCTCCCTCAAAACTCTCTGATGAAAGTCTACAAAGCTCGCTTGCAACGGATGAGATTACTAACAATCCATGGTGTTCCTAATGACATTCGTTGGGTAATTGAAGCACGATTCCGATTGGCAGGTGAGTCTTCTGACTCTTTTATTTCACATTTGCCTGGTTTTGGAAGAAGTACCTATGCAAAGAAACGTAGAGCTAAACAAATGGGTGTTTGTTACAAATGTGCACGCTGAAATTGCAATACTCGTTGTCGTTCTTTAGGAATGGTGTCTGATAATCGCGAAGAAAAAATTAAATTCATTAAGGATGGCTTGAGTAAGGAGTCTTTAGATGATATATCTTCAACTCTTGAGACGCATCCCAGTGGATATGTTCACATAGACATTCACAAATTACATACACAATTCCAAAAAGAAAGACAACAATTAAGTCTTGGGAATCTGACTCAAAAAGACCCTGTTTGTCAGTTTATAAGAAAATTGAATGGGAAGCTTGTCCCTGACTCATAGACGTCAATCAAGCCGCTACTTTTCTTGTACTTATTATATCTCTTTGTCTTTTCCTAATAATTGTAAATTATTTTATTGTTTTCTTTTATTTTCTCCGACATGATCTAGACCTTTTTAACTATCACGATTTATTTTACTGTTAACTAATAATCGCCCTTTGGAAGATACTTGTGCTATTTTTACTCACCTTTTTCAGGTATTATAAATTCAACTCATCATTGCACTTTTGAAGACATCCAGAGTAAAACATGGAAGCCACTTAAAGAAGACGAGTTGAAAATATCTGTGTGTTTTGCGGTAGTAGTGTTGGTACTAAACCACAATACGTAGAAGCAGCACAAGAATTGGGTCGAGTCTTAGCTGCAAAGAATATGCACTTAGTATATGGCGGAGGCAATCTTGGACTAATGGGGATCATTTCAAAAGCCGTACAAGAAGGAGGCAGTCACGTTTTGGGAATCATCCCAAAACCCTTGGCAGAAGCAAATCTTATTGAACCATCAAACGGAGAGGAACTGATTGTCCCAGGTATGTCTGAACGACTGGTAGAAATGATTAACCTTGCTAATGCTTTTATTGCTTTGCCAGATGGCTTGGGTACATTGGAGGAAATTTTTATAGTGCTATCTTGGGTGAACTTGAACATACACCAGAAACCAATTGGGTTGTTTAACGTTGATGGATTTTATGATTTTCTTTGTGTGTTTCTTGATGATGCCCGGAGAAATGGGTTCATCTCAAAACCTTTAAAAGAACTCCTCTTCACTGCCAGAACTGCTCCGGATCTAATTGACCAAATCTTAGCCTATGAACCATAAATTGACCCTATCCTTTCAAAGATAAATTGGTCTGAGGACGATCGTGGTAAGAGGCGTCAGATTAATCTGGATCTTAACCTTTAATTTCCTGTAGAATTTCAGCTAACCATGTATTATCTTCTAAACTCTTCTTCTACTGTTTAAGACATTGGGGACAATGTCTCATTTAGGTTTGGGGGAGGGAATTAGTTGATTAATATCTTGTTTTTAGTTGTGAGTTGTTTTTTATTTTTAGTCCAAAATTTTTCGAAAAATACAAAAAAAAAATTGAAAAATTTTCAAAAATTAAAAAAAATATTTTGTGTTTTTGTGTTTTTATTTTGACTAAAAGGGTGAAATTGGTGAAAGATAGCTGAGTAAGGAGTTTCCACTCCTGATACGTATCTCAAGCCTATTTTCGAAATAAGTTAATTTTTGTTTATTTCATTTTAAATTATTTAATTTATAAATTCTCCATAAAAAGGACTAAAATGGATCTTCATATGTTCAGTTAGCAGATATTATCAACATACATAGAAACATACGGACATGAACTAAAATTGAAAAGTTTGTAATATTCAGTGCTCTAGTTTAATTGGAGGAAGCATCTCAAAAAGCAATGGAGTAAAAAAAAAAAAAAACGTATGAGATCCGAGTTATTAAGTTTGTAAGGGTGTTTTAACACCTAGTGCCCTAAAGCCAACTGGTTTGGGAGTCACTGGCCCAAAGCTCGCTACATGGATCAAAGATGTTGCAAAAATATATATATCGGAAGTCTGAGTAATTAAGTCTGTAGGGGTGTCTTAACACCTGGTGCCTTAAAGCCAACTGGTTTGGGAGCCATCGACCCAACACTCGCTACATAGATGGAAGATATTGTATATAAAAAAAAATCAAAAATCAAAAATCAAAGAAAAAAAATCAGAAAAATCAGAAAAATTATTCCATTGCTGCAAAAAGATGTGAATTCTGATGAAACTTTAGGACAAAAATATTACTCTCTTTTCAACTACACTTGTGACTGTTGTGGGCAAAAATGAGTTGATTAATATTTTGTCGACTGTGTATATGGAGAATGGTAAAAATAATCGGAGAATTTACTTATTCTGTAATTTAGAATGAAACAAAACAACTATTGATTTGGAGTAGAAGTTTCACCAGATTAGTCACTAACTTCTTTATTCTCTTTTCTCTTGTCTTTTTGTTTTTGTGTGCATTAGTTTCACTACTTTTTTACTTTTGTAAAACGTTTGTGGGTATCGTTGCTGTAAGCCCTCACGAGACTATAACTCGTCCACTAGGGACACCTAGGGGTTTAAAGGCTTGTTGCATATGCTAAATGCAACCGTGATCCCTACGAAAGTGGCTTAGTTTAATTTTAATTGTTTCTTGTATTTTATTTTATTGTTTTGCTCGAGGACTAGCAAAATGTTAGGTTTGGGGGTGTGATGAGCGGAAAATATATCAATATTTACTGCCCCTTTAACTTACTATTTTGTTTAGTTTCTCGGGTTTGATGAACGTTTTGATGTGTTTTAGTTTATTTTGCAGATAAAATAATATCGGATCTCAATGAAATCATTTAGGACGAAATATGGGTCAAATAAGGGCAATTATTGGACTTGATATTTTAATTTTGGAGATTGGAAACTTGGAAGGGCGTTTTTGACGAAGTGCAGTTTTGGAAATTCCAGTTTTGCGCATCTGTCGTATTTTGGGTATAAATTTTTACGCCGATATCGAATTGAGCTGATTCAAGTTTCAGATTAAAGAAGACTCAAAGATCTACAGCTTTGAAAGACAAAATAATTTTGAATTCTGACGATTTCATGTCCGAAATGATGAACCATCCAGAAGTGTGTTGTGTGTAATTATTAAAGTCACTTTCAATCATTTTCAAAGCAAAAAATAAATTAATAAATAAATAATAAAAATTATCAAATCATCAAATCATCAAATCATCACCAAACATGATAAGATATTAGTGGAGCAATTAATAATGGATTTGGTGGAGCAATTAGTGGAGAAATTAATAATTGATTTGGTGGATGATTTGATGGAGGCAAAATTTTGCCTATAAATACCAAGCCATTTCATTTGTAAAATTCATACTTTCTTCTAAGGAATTCCTTAAGAATACTAAGAAGATTGTATCTTGTTTGTTTATTTACAGCTTTTAGTAATTAATTTCCGCTTTCGCACTTTCTTTTCTTTACTTTTCAGTTTTTACTTTCCCCAATTTACTTTTACGCACAATACTTTTCTTTCTTTAATTTCCAGTTTTTACTTTTCAGTAATGAGGAGGTAACTCCCCTTTGCTGCGGTAAAAGGTAAAACTTTTATTACTAATATTAGATTAATCTCCCTTAATTATAATATATAAACTAGTTAAAACCTGACTTAACGAGGATATCGCCATATTGGTCGGTTGGTAATTATTTAAATTGGTTTTAACCTGACTAAACTGGATACCGCCTGATTGGTCGGTTGGTAATTAATTATTAATTTGACTTAATCTGGATACCACTATATGGCTGGTTGGTAATTATCATGCAAAGTTAATATATTATATTAAGAGAGATATCTAAAATAGAAGTAATAAAAGTGGATCATTTTACCTCAACATTTTCTTTTATTGTACTTTTACTTTATTTACTTTTCAGCAATTTACTTTCAGCATTTACTTTTCAGCAATTTACTTTCAGCAATTTACTTTTCAGCATTTAATTTTCAGTATTTAATTTTAGCATTTACTTTCCGTCATTTAATTTTCAGTATTTTACTTTATGTCTTTTATTTTATTTAAGTTTTTTTTACTACCCGTAAATATGTGTCATAACTAAGCCAGTTATCTGGGGTTGTGATGAAATCCAATATCACCGGTTTATAAGGGGTTAAATTATAGTTTGGGTAATTTAACGGTTTACTTATTAAGTCTTAAGCTTAATGCGTCTTGTTGATTGGCCACTAATAAGATTGATGTGGTAAATCTAAAAATAAACTTGACAAAGGATTTTAGGTTTCAGCCTTAGACTTAATAGCCCACGATCTTCCTTGAGGATAGATAACCCTTTAATAGATTTCCTTACAGGATAGACATATACCTGTCGGGCGGGGGTAGGCCATAATTGGAACTTAAACTTAATGAATCCATATTATTTGGTTGACATAGACATATGATTCAATTGGGTTAAACTGGGTATTTGCGTCTGACCATCGACAGAGGCTTTTGCATAATTTAGTGTTCCGGTTAGTAAACCGATTTATTACCACAAACATAAATAATCACTTCATCTTTAAAATGATATTGGAAGAAATCACAACCCTAGATAGTTTTTAATATTGAATTTTCTTAAAACCTACAATCGAGCAATTTTATTTACTTGTTTTTAAATTCAAAACCTCATCATTCCAAATCAATCAATCAACCTGTTAGATACTAGTAATCATTTGACCTCATAAAATTAATAGATTAGGTATTAAGTCCTCGTGGGATCGATACTTTTATACTACTTGAACGATACGTGCGCTTGCGTTATACGCGTGTGTAAACACCGGTCAATAACCATTTAATAGATTTCCTTACAGGATAGACATATACCTGTCGGGCGGAGGTAGCCATAATTGGAACTTAAACTTAATGAATCCAGATAATTTGGTTGACATAGACATATGGTTCAATTAGATTAAATTGGGTATTTGCGTCTGACCATCGACAGAGGCTTTCGCATAATTTCGTGTTCCAGGTTATTAACCAATTTATTACACAAACATAATAATCTCTTCATCTTTAAAAGATATTAGAAAGATTCACAACCCTAGATCTTTGTGTCTTTTGTTATTTTCCTTATATAGACATCCTACGTGTCTATATAGAAGTCTCCCGAGACTCATGTTTCATAAGAACCATTAGAATCCAACATTCCAATATACGACACGTACCGGTCTCAGTGGGTTTACTTACTGACCAAGTAATTGTAAAACCTTGATAAGGAATAGTTAAAGAATGATACTATTATGATACTCACAGGATATCATGAGCATCAGTCCACACCCAACAAACAGGCGGATGTCTGATCTAAATAGATCGGTGACGTGACTGAAATCAAAGTGTGGAGGAAATCTCATATATCCACAGTGGTATCTCAAGTCGAAGGACCACTATGCTACTCGACTCGAGAAGATTCCTATTGATGTTGGTGTACTATTTATTAGGAAATCTTTAGTGAGTTGTTCAGTGTTTATCAAATAAACACCTACATGCCTATACAAGTCTCCCAAGAATCATGGTTCATTAGGATAAATCATCGGACCAAGTCTCGATATACGACATGTACTGGTCTCAGCGGATTTTACTAACCAACCCGTGTTAGCAAATCTTGACCAGGAACTTTATTTGAGAATATACAACTTATAGTGATGTTTCCCAATGTCAATTACAAACTACGTTGTAAATCCTATGGGTCTTTGTCTAAATATACATATCACTAAATCATATTTAGTTTCAATCTAATCATAATTAGATCGAATACGTATATAAAAACAAGAGGTGCTACCATTAAGTAAGTAATATTATGGAAATATGAATTGTTCGTATTCATGAATCGGACATAAATATGATCTGGATTAGCACTCTAAGCACCAATACTAAAAATTTCTCCCACTTGCTCTAGTGCCAATCCATAATATCATATACATATCTCAATGTGTATCACATACTCATGGCCCTCAAGAGCACACATAGCACTCAAAATGTAGGCAATAATAAGTAGGTCCGCTATAACATATTGAGTTTGTCCAACAAACCCAATCGTTTCCCTTAGCCATCATCATTCATATTCTGTATAACCTAAGTTATACATCAATATGACTCAGATGCGACATCAATATTGTGCTATAGCTCCTGAGTTGTCTATGTATTTAGGGATCAAATCCAAATACTATGAGACAACCGCAAGCACAACATTAATATCAAAACTTCTAATCTCTAAGGTCACTATGCAACTCCATAAGTCAATACTTCATAAGTTACAACTAATTCCACTAATACAGTAGAATCAACCGTGACACTCCCACTGCATCGTTTCTGACTTTATATGACATAGACCATCTAATGTCATAATTATACTCAAAACTAATTTGATCCTAATGGTTGTGTATTATATTCTCCATGAATAAGAAACTCGCTCTTAATATCTCAAATATAACAAAGAACATGTTTCAAGACACATCCTATGGTCTTTAGCGTTTCAAAATAGCTCGTAACAATTACGATTAAATTGATATCTTAAATCGTACTTAATATAGTATACATTATGCCATCATCCTATGATACATAAGATTGACTAGACATTCTAATCAATTTCTTTTTCGATAAAGGAATCACCCTTTACGAAAGATGAATACTATACATAAGAGACATTCTAACTGTCAAACATTTATACTAACTGTCACACAAATAGTCTTGATGTGTCCTTTATTAGATCATATCTAATGCACGACTAATGGGAGTATCTCACAAGTCTCTTGTTTTATATCATATATAAAACTTTATATCAAGTAGAATAGAGACCACTCCCACTGCTTTCATGGAGAAAAGAAGACTTAGGTAAACCTTTTACCTTAAAAACATCTCACTATTACATTAATAATGATAATATCGTTAGGATATATGACACTAGAAAGAAATTTGTACACTCTCACTAATCCTATTATCACATATGTATTCTCCATGCTTTGATAAAATCAGACAATCTGAATGATATCAAAATTAGCGAACACATATTTTCGGAAAGCTCATCTGAGTCTACAATAGGCTCTATAAGCTAGTATATCAAATTGTAATTTTAGCAAAATACAAACACCAAAGAATTCCAGAATGAACTCTTCAAACAAAGAAATAAAAACAGATCTCTTATCCGAAGAAACCATTCAAAAACGCCACTTTACATTCCTAGCTAAAATACATAGTTTAATATCAACATTAACCAACAGATCTTTAGTTGTTCGATTAGTGTGATTAGAGACAAGTTTTCTCAGAATCTACAATAGATTATTAAGTATAACCTTTCTCACTGTCATACTATAAAGGTCAAACCTTTAATAAGCTCACTTTGCTTTTGATGCGCAAACAATTTGCACATCTTATGAATGATTCATAACGCAAGCTCAATCAAGTTCCAAACTTGATCGTAGTAAGCTATGAACAATCTTAGATCTATGGTTTAATGCTAACTTATGAAATCGATATCAAATATTGCTCCTACTATAAATTATAAGATAATTTTCTTCTATAAGAAAACAAGCAGAACCATTAAGTATCAAATACTTCGCACATGATTCTGACATCCTATTGGACTTATATGAAAGATGTCTAAGGGTATTTTCATCTTTTTAATTACGTAGTTCCATTTATAGTTTATCACTCTCACATTTGACTACAATAAGTCAAGTCTTTTCTACAATGGTCAACATCTGATATTACACACTAAGTAATAAAATAATTTTATTACTCGGGATCGTAGAAAAGATATTCTATCAAATAGAATACAATATTCTATTAAATAGAATAAATGATAAAATTTTGCTTGTACCTCCGAGGGGCAAATACTTTTCAATTATATAACCATTATACAAAAGAAATATTCAAATCTCAAACTTTTCAAGATTCGAATTTTCTACCTATACATATCATATATGTAACTGTAGAAACAAATGGACCATTAATTAAAATGATGAATTAGTGTTACTGGAGCATATCCCCAAGAGTATTGAAACTAATTCAGTAGCACACAATATAAAACGAATCAAATCATATAAGATTCGATTTCTCCCACTAACTAATTCCATCACTATGGAATCGTAGAAGAATAATATTGAGTAAGAATCATATTCATTAAATAACTTTAGACAAATTACCATAAATTCATATGGTTGATCGTATTAAACATCTTTGAACTATTCAAATAATCATGATGAATTTTAAAAATATAGTTTTCAAAAATTCAAATCAAATATCTTTGAACCATTCAAAATATTCTATTCGTATTTCATCATAAACATATTGAAAGTTCTCAAACCATTCAAGATGTTCAATATGTATTCTCTTATAAACACGTAATTAAGTCATGACAATTCATTAACTAAGTTACGAAGTAAGGAAAACTATCTAAGGTAATTTATAATTCATTAAAATATATACATCCAATGTATTAGTTTAATAAATTTGTGGTCCAATGACGATCATTAGTTAAATGAGATTTAATCACATTTCTGAATACAATATTCATTAAATGGATAAGAATATGTGGTGTGATCTCGTATCAGACCATCCTTTACCATACAGAATAAGCATCTAATGCTTATGTGATAAAATCTCATAAAGCACTATTATAAGTTATTTAGTTAACTGAATATTTTTCTTAATGTTTATCTTTTCATCAATGACACTACTAGTCATATTAAAATACGAAATAACTATTTATAAAGAATAAGTAACTATCCGATAGTCACAAGTTATGATATCAAATATCAAAACAATCATTAAACACTATTTTAAATAACTAGACAGAAGACCTGGTATCCAATACCTATAGTTGTTGTATTGTGAGAATCAATATTCTCTACAGACAGCTATATGCATCTCCTTTCTTTAGCTTTATTATTTGCCTTCAACTATTCACAACAATTGTAAATAATTGACTAGCAAACTGTGTCGGACACATTACCTCTAAAGGTCACTAAAGCCAAGAAACGCATTATCAAATAAACAAATACCTAATGGGGTTTTCTTAATGCCAGTCAAGAATCTCGAGACATGAACTAATTCACGTCAATTCTTACTGCACAAGAAACTATTCTCTCTTAAACAATTATATCCTAAAACAAATATCTATTTAGATTACCAAATGTGACTTAGTAACTAAGTCACTAACCATCTTGATTTTCCAAGAAAATTGGAACAATAGTTCCCGATGGTTTAGACTAATATAATTATATCCAAGCCTATTCTCAATCTAGAACCTATTCTAAAAATCTGCAACCATAAGGAAAGTCAGAAAACATATATATATATAGATATATAATATGTATGCAGTGGATTATAAGTTCAATTCTATATACACAATAGAATAAAGGAAACATAAGCTCCAATTTTCATAATATTACATACTACCTTAGTTATGGATTTTTAACCCAGCAGTGCCTCCCACTACTTTACATAATACCGTAATCCCCAACGGAAGATGGGAATTCAATAATTAAATCGAATTCCATAATGGGAAGTGGACCCCGTGAATATATTTCGACTCACAGTTTTGGCACGTTCTCGCCTACGTATATTCACAGGTAGACAACTCATTATCAATCACACTCACTGTGACTCCTGATTTTGGTCCTGATCGTTTCTCGTTATGACAGCTTTGGCACGTTCACAAGGAGGCGTATCAAGGCTTCATTTGTCAGTGACAAACTCAAGCTACCAATGTAGTCCTGACAGCTTTGGCACATTCAGGATTTCCACTTTCACTTGAATTTGTCTCTTATCATATAAGTTCTACTAGCGCAAATAAACTACCATCAACCATAACTGCACAGCTTTGGCACGATACAGCTACAGCATCGGGAAATCATTTGCATCCATACTGACAAGGCGGACCGAGAAACAAGTATTCCTAATACTAGTTACTTTAATGCCTTATTTAAGCGGGGGTATTCCTAAAGAGGGTTTTACTCTACATCAGATGCAGATTTTAATCTAGATCAATTTCTCAATAGTTTAATTCTACATGGGAAAACATAACCTAACTTAACCATTAAATCTGCGTTATGGTTTCCGTTAACGTAGAACCGAAAAGTTAAGAAACATCTAAATTACATGCATGTGAAAATATCAAAATTGGATTATATATCATATATCAAGCATGAAAAATGTAATGGATGAAGGATCAGACCTGCTATGATACCATTTTTGTTGGGGTTTTAGCGCGAGAACAGCGGAAGCACGCGATTCGGGCGAAATCATAACTTTAAAATTTTTAAAATTACCAAATAAATTATTCAATATCCAATATGAATAATTCATTCATATTTTACCTAAACATATTTATTTGATATCAAATAACGACATAAATAGGTTAGAAACATCACGAAACTTTTACGAAATTTTATTTTTCCGTAAAATGGCATAAAATGCGTTTTTGTCCAAATCGACAAACCAACACACATAGGGGCTACCCAGGTCAACTCCAATAGTGTTTGGGCAGTTCATGGGCTGCCCGAACAGTGACCAATTCACTGTTTGGACAGCGGACATCTGGTGAGCCCAAAACTCACCCAGTAACGCCATTTTTCACCGTTTTCGCATATTTCAACTCCGAAATAATTTCCGGCAATTGTTCCAATGGCCAAAAAACATCCAATAAATTTATAAAACATACTTTTCATAACAGAAATTCCAGATCTGATTTGTGTTGGGTTCTCTAAGAACATGCCAATGATCTATTTAAGCATAAAACATGTGAATACTCTAAGTAAGATAGCGGAAAAATACTTACAACGATCGGATAAGTGGATGTAGAGAATATCAAAAAATTCCTCTTTGAGAAGTGCTCCAAGATCTTCTTTGATTGTATGTTGATGAAGAGCTCCAAGCTTGGTGAATGAATTCCAAAATCAAAGGATTGTTTCCCTAACACCTTGGTTGACTCTTTAAGTGCTAGCTGTGGAAGAAATTTGCAACAAAAATATTACATTTGTGTCTTGTTGTTCTTGGCAAAGTGAAAAGCAATGAGAGGGAAAGGCTCACGGTTTTGTTTTGTGAGAATGAGAGAGTGATGTGAGTTTTTCAATTTTTGTTTAATGTATTTTGATTTCAAAAATCAAATCCATTTACAAAAAGTTAAGTTAGTAAATGTCCATCACAAGTCAAACTTGTGTAAGTAACAAGTTACCAACTAATATGATCACTAACTTTTATCACCTTAAAGCAAATAAAGTGACGAATGATGTGACTTGATGTGGGCCCCACTTTGATTCAAAATCCGAGTGGGCCCGCAAACACATTCCGGGCTCGGGTTCATTAATTTCAAATTAACGAATTTTCCATTGCGACGTAATTAAATCAAATTTAATTAAATAATTATGCCTAGAAAAATTACTATTAAAGTCACTCGCGAATTAATTCTAAATTAATTCGTTCACCCGAATTAAAATCAAATTTTAATTTCGTTATGAAATCTAATTTCATTTAATATATCGAATATATTATTTTATCGATTAATTCCAAATTAATCGATCTCTCTCTTCTATTCGAATTTTATCCCAGATAAATTCTCGCTGTAATTAATCCCAGATTCATTTTCTCTCTCTTCTAATTAATCCCAGATTAATTATGTTTGAGTCAAACGTCATCGGTGAATCTTTAGGAAGGGACCCATGAGATCCCTGGATTTGTTGGCAGTAAATCCGGTTATCGGACTATTCATACGTACCCGGTACCACGTTCTTACCGATTTACAAGACATGGTTGGCTTCTAGCAAAGCACCGTGCCTACCCAATTCTCCAGAAATATTCTTTAAGGAATATATAATCTTTGTCAGGCATAGTATACGTAGTATTGCGTATTGCGATCCAGTATCGGATATCACATGCAAGGCCTGTGGCTGGAATAGTGTCTGCCACGTACGAAACATATATCGGATCACAAGCAACTAGTCTCTTTTATCGGATAATCATGACCTTGTCATATTATCCCGATATTTGCAACATAATAGAGTACTAGTTCTGTATCCCTGCGTGATCATCGTCTCCATATGACTGAAGTGATACTTCCATCTTGACATCACACCCAATACACTATGATTCTCAATAAACCCAGAAGAGGCGTACACAGAACCTGTTAAAGTCCTGGACGACCAAAACCAAATCTTATTGATTGTCGCAAGTACTAGCGATGCCAGTCTCAGATTAAGACCAAATACACCTACCCTGATGCGGATTCCCATAGACACATAGTCTACTACCAATGGGATTCCGCGGGGTCTATCCAGAGCGAAGCTGTTTCCGTACCATCGGTAAACACAACCTCTTATCACACTTGTATAAGTATACAATACTTAAATATATGAGAATTATGACGTTACGCTTCCATTACACGAACAAGTGCAATACTAGTCTATTCTGCATTATCGATGTCCAGTCTCGATAATACTACGACTAGAGATATTTAATGATTAAACCTTTATGGATTGATACTGTCTCATATCTTATTAATCTGGAACTAATTATAAGGACTTTTATCATTTATATATATATGTAATCTAATTAAAAAATGATAAAATAACAATTTCCATTGTCACATAGTTAATTTGTACAAAAACCACAATGTCTTTTACAAATAGTGACGTTATGGGTCATAATTGTCCAACAATCTCCCACTTGGCCTATAGCCAGTCACTCAAGTATCTAACACCTGAACTATGTACATGTCGCTCAAACTTTTGCTGAGGAATAGCTTTCGTCAGCGGATGTTCAAACAAAATATGTACCCAGATTGTGACTTACAGTCGTCTTTATCGGTTTGGAAACTTGCATCGGTAAACCCAATTACCTCAAGTTCTCCATCTCCATAGATTAAGAACGCATCCATAGTTCGTCTAAGACACTTAAGGATGTTCTTAACCGCAACCCAGTGACCATCACCTGGATCGGTCTGATAGCGACTACACATGCTCAAAGCATATGAGATATCAGGTCGCGTACATATCATGGCATACATGATCGATCTGACTGCAGAAGCGAACGAGATCCGACTCATGTTGTCTCTCTCATCTTGAGTTTTAGGATACATGTCCTTAGATAGAGTGACACCATGTGACACTGGCAACAGTCCCCTCTTAGACTATTCCATGTTGAATCTCTTCAACACTTTGTCAATGTACGTGCTCTGGGAGAGACCAAACAACTTTGTAGATCTATCCCGGTAGATCTTTATTCCCATAATAAAAGCCAAGCTTTCCCGGTAGACCAAGCTGCTTCTCCCAGATCTTTCATGGAGAATTTTAATGAAATCCAAGCTTTCACCGATTGTAGCATGGGAATGTCATTGCCAATAAGTAATACATCATCAACGTAAATGACAATGAATGTCAGTGCGCTCCCACTAACCTTCTTATATACACATGGATCATCCTCGTTTTGAATGAAATCATATTCTTTTATGATCTCATCAAAACGTTGGTTCCAAGAACGCGATGATTGCTTCAATCCATAAATGGATCGATTTAGCTTGTAAACCTTGTCTGTATGTTTTGGTATGACAAAACCGTCAGGCTGTTGCATATAAACATCCTCCAAAAGGTTTCCGTTAAGGAAAGCAGTTTTGACGTCCGTCTACCATATTTCGTAATCAAAATATACAACAATAGCAAGCATTATCTGAATGGATTTAATCATGGCAACGGGTGAAAAAGTTTCATCATAATCGACAACATGTCGTTGACGATACCCTTTCGCTACAAGCTAGCTTTGTACGTTTGTGTGTTGCCATCCATGTCGGTCTTCTTCTTGAAGACCCATTTGCAACCAATAGGCTTTACGCCTTCTGGTGCATCAACCAGTGTCCAAACTTGGTTGGTGTACATGGAATCCATTTCGGATTTCATGGCATCTTTCCATAAACCGGAGTCGATACCTTGTATCGCCTTCTCATACGTAGCCGGTTCGTCTTCCTCAATAAGATTAATATCCACATGAGGTGAGATCAAAAACCCATACCTCTCAGGTTGTTTTCTGACTCTCTCCGACCTACGCGGTTCTTATGTATTCGAAGATTGTGGTACAGTCTCATCCCTGATGAATTGTTCATGTTCCGTTAAGGAATTGGTGCCAGGAACAGTATCATTCTGATTTTCATCGAGTTCTACTTTCCACCCACTAACCACTGCATTTAGGAATTCCTTCTCAAGGAAAACCGCATGTAGAGCAACAAAGATTTTATTCTCTTGTGTGTTGTAGAAGTAATATCCTTTAGTTTCCCTATGATAACCTACAAATAGAAACTTATCCGATTTGGGTTCAAGTTTGGTACCATCCAAACGTTTAACGTATGCCCAGCAACCCCAAATCTTCAGGAATGAGAAACCCGATTTCTTTCCTGTCCATATTTCATACGGAGTCTGTTGACCAGACTTTGACGGAACCTTATTCAAAATAAGTATTGCACTGTTCAATGCATATCCCTAGAAGGAAATAGGTAGCTCTGTGAGACTCATAATCGACCTTACCATGTCTAACAAAGTTCGGTTTTTCTGTTCGGACACACATTTTAATTGAGGTGTTCCGGGAGGAGTCTAGTATGAAATAATACCATATTCTTTCAAGTAATCGAGAAACTCATTGCTTAAGCATTCTCCACCATGGTCCGACCATAATGTTTTAATACTTTTACCGGTCTGTTATTCTACTTCGTGTCGAAACTATTTGAATTTCTCAAAAGTTTCCGACTTGTGTCTCATAAGATACACATAACCATAACGCGTTGCATCATCCGTAAAGGTTACGAAGTATTCATATCCACCTCTAGCCTGGCTAGATATGGGCCCACATACGTCACTATGAACGAGGGCTAACAGTTCGGTGGCACGTGCACTTTTACCGCTAAAAGATGTTTTAGGCATTTTCCTAATAAACAAGATTCACAGACGTCATATGAATTTGGATCAAATCCGTCCAAGTACCCACTCTTCGAAAGTGTGGATATGCGAGTCTTGTTAATGTGTCCTAGACGACAATGCCACATATAAGTTTCATCTTTGTTACTTAATTTAAGCATTTTGTTTGTTACATTATATGTTTCAGATTGATTTATATTCAAAATATAAAGACCATTATACACACAGCACTGCATATCTCAATATCATTTTTATACATAAAACACCCAGTGTTTCTAAATACAAAAGTATACCCACATTGGGCTAAAAAAAGATACATAAATAATATTCCTAGTCAAACTAGGTACATAATAACAGTCTGATAAGTTTAGTACATGCCCCGAGGGCAGTTCCAAAATATAAGTCCCAACGGCCAAAACGGTGACTCTAGTCCCATTTCCAAATTGAAGGTCAATCTCTCTTAAGGCCAGTCTCCTGCTAATCTGCAGATCCTACACATTAGTACATATATGAGTACCACAACCAGAATCAAAAATCCAATTTTTAAAACTAGAAGTAGACATGTTTATTTCTATAACAAACATACCTGAAGCCGGTGCCTTGCCAGCTTTGATTTCCTTCATGTGTGCCTTGTACTTACGGCAGTCACGCTTCCAGTGACCCTGTTTGCCACACTGTAGGCAGACATCTTGGGATTTTTCCGATGATGGGTGGTCGGTAAAGGACCTTAGGTGATAAAAAATAACCGAAAATGGAAGAGATATGTGTGAGCTTCCAAGTCTCAATCCCATCATATCGCTTCGATCCATGTGTCGAGCCACCCGTCAAATCGAAGCCCTCGGAGAGTACGAGAAAGTTTGAGTTGATGGAGGAAGAGGAGAAGATCGCCCAAGGAGTGGCTACTCAAATGTCAAAAGCGCCTAGGCCGAAAAATTGACGTGATGTGAGCAGGAACACAAGGAGACCAATCCCAAGGCAAAATGCTTTTGAGCTAATAGCTTAGAGTAATCCTACGCAGAAGAGAAATCCCCCTATTTAGGTCGCCCATATTGCCGAAGGGACGACATACACCACCTTAAATAGACCATTGTCCCAAATAGCTTGGGAAATCCAAGATAAAGGCCTTCTGACTGAGTCTGAACCAAGGAGGTTTCTGATTGAGAAAAGAGACAACAACGCTTATTGCGTGCACCGCAATATGAAAGGGCATGCCATAGAAAGATACAGAGATCTGCAGGAGTAGGTGGAAAACTTGGTAAGGAACGGCTACCTGAATGAGTGCGTAGACCGCGAGGCCATGAAGGTCAGACAGCGTTGGGAACAGAGGCCAATGTTCACAATAGCATAAGGGAGGACATTGGTCGGAGATTTGAACCAAGCTAGAAAGAATTACTACCATAATAAAGGCTCAGAGGTGTTGACAACAAAGAGGGCCTCGAGGATCCAGAAGGCCAGACCGATGCCCATAGTGTTCACCGAGGAGGATGCCCATGGGGTCAACTACCCTCATGATGATGCACTGATAATCAAGGCCAATATTGGAGGGGCCGAGGCGGATAGGATATTGGTAGATCCCGGGAGCGCGGTGGATATTATCTCCAACGAAGCCTTGAGTGACTTAAGCATGAAGTACACCACTTTGATCCAGGACGTGATACCATTCTACGGGTTTGAGGGAGCAACTATTGTCCCATTGGGTCGGGTACAGTTAACAATGACTATTGGGATAGCTCCCCACACCTGGATTATCATGATGGATTTCACAGTAGTAGATTGCTTTAGCAGCTATCAGGTGATCTTGGGGAGGCCCTTTATGATGAAGTCAAGGGCGACTATGTCGAGCTATTACCTGAAATTGAAATTCCTAATTTGGGAGGGAATTGGAGTTGTTTGTGGAATCCAGAAGGTGGTTAGGAGTTGCTTTACTGCCATTCCTAAAGAAATCTTATGCATTGAAGAGGTGAGCACGAAGATGAAAGAAAGAGAAATGGACGCAGCAGAAGTGGAGTCAGCCGATCCCCGACCCGAAGAACTTATCCAGTTAGGAGCAGGGGAAGGGCTGGAGTAGGTTGAGCTTTTTGGCCGTGGGAAGATAATAAAGGTTTGGGCAGGGTTGGAGCCAAATTTGAGGAAGTGGCTGCTAGATTTCCTGAAGGAGTATGCGGATATTTTCACATAGGATCATGGAGATATGTACGGGATTGAACCCAAGTTCATCAGTCATCACTTGGCAATTGATCGAGCTCACAAACCGGTGAAGCAGAAGATGAGGATTTTGAACCAAGAGTGATATTGGTCAATTCAGGCCGATGTCGAGATATTATTGAGGGTTGGGTTTATCAGGGAGGTCAAATACCAAGAATGGGTGTCAAATGTGGTCTTAGTGAAAAATGCCAATAGAAAGTGAAGAATGTGTGTGGACTTCTCCGACCTGTGTTGGATAATATGACCCATAGCGTCACTATTTGTACAGATCATAGTGTTGTTGTACAAATTAACTATGTGACAAGGAAATTACACTCTCATCATTTGTGATTAGATCACCTTAGATATATAAATGAAGAGAGGTCCATATGATTAGTTCCTGGATTGAGAATGATATGAGACAGTATCAGTCCACGAAGGATTAATCATTAAATATCCCTAGTCGTAGTATTATCGAGACTGGACATCGATAATGCGGAATAGGCTAGTATTGCACTTGTGCGCGTTGTGAGGGCACAACAGCATAGTTCTCATATATTTGGGTATTGGATACTCATGCAAGTGCGATAGGAGGTTGTGTTTCACCGATGGTACGGGAAACAGCTTCGCTCTGGATAGACCCCTCGGAATCCCATTGGTATTATGACTATGTGTCTATGGGAGTCCGACATCAGGGTAGGTGTGTATGGTCTTAACCTGAGACTTACACCGCTAATGCTTACGACAATCAATATGCTTTAGTTGAGGTCGTCCAGGACTCTAACCGGTTCTGTGTACGCCAATGCTAGGCATATTGAGAATCGTAGAGTATTGGGTGTGATGTCAAGACGGAAGTATCACTCCAGTCATAGTGGAGATGATGTCACGTAGGATACGGTATTAGTGCTCTTAAGTGCTGGCCGGCCATCGGGATATTATGACAAGGTCATGTATATCCGATTATAGAGACTAGTTACCAGACATCCGACATGTGCTTCGGACGGGGCAGACACTTATCCAGCCCCAGCCCTAGCACGTGACTATCCGATACTGGGCCGATATACACAATACTTGGTATACTACGCTTGATATAGATCTTAAATATTCTTAGATGAATATGACCGGAGAGAATTGGGTAGACTTCGTGCTTTGCTAGAAGCCGATCTTGTCTCGTAAATCGGTAGAACGTAGTACTTGATACGTACGTGATTCGGATACTCCGACGACCGTATTTACTGCCGAATTATCCGGGATCTCATGGGTCGCTTCCCGATAATGCACCGATGACGCATAACTCGCACTCATTAATAATCTGGGATTATATAGAAGAAAGAGAAAATTAATATAGGAATAATTACGGAGATATTTTATCTGGGATAAAATATCGTCTAAAGAGAGAGAATGTTATTTGGAATAATCGGTAAATAATATATTCGATATATTAAATGAAATTAGATTTCGACGTGGAATTAAAATTAGATTTTAATTCGGGCGAACGAATTAATTTAGAATTAATTCGTTAGCGACTGTGAATAGTGAATTCGCTAGGCGTAATCATTTAATTACGACGCAACGGAAAATTCGCTAATTAGGAATTAGCGAAACCGAGCCCGAGTGTGATTGCGAGCGCATTCGTATTTCGAATTCGAGGGCGGCAACGCAAGTCACATCAAGCGTCAAATCATTCGTCACATCAAGCGTCAAATCAAAAGTCACTTTGAGTGATTGATTGATGATGGATTGATTGATGGATTGACTTACATCATATCACTTTATTAAAGTGACTTTGAATAGTGATGTAAGTAGGTGTAATAGTGATTTAGTGGTTGAGTAATTGATTACATTTATTTTATTTGATAAATTAAATGGAAAAGGCTTATTATTTTTTAGAAAAATATATAAGGACAACTTTGAAAATCAATTACACAATTCATAAAACACAAAACTCCTTCTCTCTCAAGTCACTCACGCCCAAAGGGCTCTTTTTCTTCTTCCATTTCAGCTCACTACCGTGAGCTATAGGGGAAGCCATGAGTGGTTTTCATGGTGAAAACGCAAGTGCTAGCACACTTACGACTATTGCGAAGGTGTGTTAGGGAGGTTCACCCATGAGGCGGGATCCATTCGACGAAGTTTGGAGCTTCAAATGAGATCCGAAAACTGCCCAAACCAGTGAAGAATTCTGCACCAGTGGGCGTGACAAAGGCAGTGGAGTGAGTTTTGGCTTCATTCATCTTCAAATCGATCTCAACCGATCGCGATGTGAGTATTCCGCTATCTCGTTGATGTATTCACACATGTATTTCATTGCTTGTTTGATCTTGGGACCTAGATAAAACCTAACAATGGAATCAAGAGCTATAGGTTCAAGCATGAAAATGTAGGGCTTAAAATTGGGGAACTTTGTATTTGAGCATGATTTTATAAAATTGGATGTTTAAGCATGCTTAATATATGTTGTATTGAAGATTGATTTGATCAATTTCAAGAAAATGTGTTTGGAACAATTTTCCCCCATTGGAGGAGTGTTGGCCGAATGTAATGTGAATTTTGGATTCTTGGAATTTTTGATTTTGATTCATTGGATGAGTTAGAATCATGAAGGATGATGTTAATTTGAAGTCAATTAGATTAAATTTTGAATTGAACATAAAATCCCAAAATTCTCATGTTGGCCGAATTGGATGATGCCCTTTAATGTCTTGGTAATTTTGATTTTAGACAATTGGATGTGTTGGAAATCATTCGGGAAGTTAATTAGATGTCGATTGTGGAATTAATTGGATTAAATTCAAATCGGACAAAAATTACTCCCTTGGCCGAGACTTAGAAGCATGTAAAATGGGTTTGATTTTCATTTATGTGTTGGACATGTGATGATGATAATGAACATGATTAATTGGACTAATTTGGTGTTTTAGAAATATTGATTTGGGTGATTAATCATGTAATGCACTTTAGGTAATTAAATTGCGAAATTGGATTTGTGTAATTTAATGAATTAGGCCTTTAAATTGGATTTGGGCTTATTAAGTTGTAATTGGGCTTATTGGGCTTGATTTTATCAAGATGGGTTTAGGCCAAATGGATTGGATCCAATTGGGCCCAAAACCACTACCATAAAGCCCAAATGCAACTTATAAACCTTTAAAGTTTAATTGGGCCTAATGGGCCTAAATTGATTTCTCGGCTTTGGTTGCCGAAGCCCACGCCTTAAAGAGATTAATTAAAGCCCATTAGACTTGAATTGAATTGACGTTGGACGTTAATCGGGCTTTAAGACCCGACGAGATTAAATTTGGAATTTAAGTCGAAAAGGTTTATTAAATAAAGTGTAATATTTAATTTGGAATTGAATAGTGAATTAGTATTAAATACATATTAAATTAGATTTAATGTTGTAGTTTAATTTAATTCATGAATTCGTACTTTGAGTACTTATTCGCAAAAATGAGTTTGACTCGAGCAAAATCAAATCGTTGTTTGAACATTGGATGATCACATAATTATCAGATTAATTAATTTGATTAGATTGATTGATAGCATGCTTATGTGTGAATACGTGGTTGTGATGAATGAATAATGTATATCGGATGGATATTAGTCGGGTGGGGCAATTTTGGAAATTGTTGTAATAAATTCGATTTATTAAATTGGACCTGCGTGTCCAGCCTTATCACCTCTATTCTCTTTGTATTCTCTTCTCACCTATTCCCCTCAATGTAAATGAGGTTTCTTTAGAAGTGTATTGTAACGGGTAGAAGTAATACAAGTGCTAGCTTGAGTGAGAAAGGGAGAGATTTGATCTAGGATCAATGTGTTAAGTATCCATCCGCATATCATTATTATTTATTTCATATGCGCTTTATTATGTATTTAGAATGCATGTTTAAGGGTGTATGATGATGAGACCTTAACAAAGATAATTAAATTGGTAGCCAATTTGCACGCGAAAAACCCTCATAAAATATCATGCGTTTTTTCCTTCCATTGAGTGTTTCTTACTCAAGATCCTAGATTGGCATGGGTTGTTGGCCAAAGTCAAGCCCTTGTCCGTCGGAGATGTGTTTGAATCACGAGGCTTTGTTCCATATTGGTGTCTTGTCCAAGTTGTGGTTTGTTGGCCAAAGTCAAGACCACTTCTTGTCCATCGACATTGATTACGAAGCTTGCATGGTCAATGGGTCCGCATTGACTGGGATGGGATCATTAGGTTTTGTTGTGCCAAAGCCAAGGCCTAGTTGATTCAGAGGAAAAAGGTTAGGGTATATATTGGATATATAGGCATATATAGGATATATGTTTAGGACTTGGATGTCCACCTACTGGATCTAGGAATTGGATTAGATCCAATTGATCTTAGAGATCTACCTAGTTAATTATCATACAATTTGTTGGCCAAAGTCAAGATTGTGTGATATTTAACGGGATCCTAGCCCACTAGGAAACACGGTTTCCCGAGTACTCGACAGAGGGTTAGAGGCTCGACGAAAAATAGTGGGAGGCAAGAATTGAATTTGCAATATTCGTTCAATTACTCGCCATACGCGCTCAAACAAATATCACTCGTCATATATTAAAAGTATTAGTTGGACTAATACTTAATGTGTTTTTTAATAAACAGTTGGACTGTATTATAGTTGATTATATATAATTGGATTATATTAATCAATATATTTGAATTAATTAATTTCAGTTTACAGTTGATTTTATAATTGGATTATAGTAATCAATGTAATTGAGGTTAATTAATTTGGATTATATTTGATTATATAGTTGGACTATTATAATCATTATAATATATATAGTACCCACTAATCGTTGATTAAATAGTTGGACTATTGTAATCAAGATAAAATTGAAAAGTTGAATATTTTAAATATATCTTGGATTAAATGTTTTAAATGATTTAATTTTCAAATTTGGAATAAATAATAGGTTACTTTATTTGATAAAATAACTTATTATACCTTAAGCCCAAAATTAAGCAAAATAAGTAGAGCATAATATCTTTGGAAGATTTATGTGATGATGACTTTAATGCTTAATTTAACATACTTGTCAAAAATCTATGTTTTAGATTTAATAAGTATTAAAATTGCAATAAATAATTCTTGGAGAATTAATTGACTATTCTAGAGGTGAAAAGTCAAAGTTTGCAATTGGGCATGTAGCACAAGGTGCACATTGTTTCGATATTCTAAAAACCCAAGGCTTGGCCTAAGGTTCATGAAATATTGAAAAGGATAATTGACATATCCCAAAGTGACTACCATTTGGATATGGCAGACACGAAGGTATTAAATAAAGGGCAAGGCTCTTACTTTAAAAATGATTGTCAAAGTTATGTTCATAACTAGTATTGAAATTAGATTTTAAATACTTAGTGTGGTACATAAAATATATGTATTGATGTTCAGAATATTTTTTGAGCAAGATACCGACTTCAAGCTGAGATTGCTCTGAGAATCGGAAACGGGACGAAAGTCACTGTTTCGACCGTAGATACCTAAGTTTAGGAACTACCCTTCGGGTATGTACTTAAAATGGAAACTGTTATAATGTAACTAGTTTGACTAGAGACATTATCTTTATATCAGTGTTAATCCATTGTGGATAAACCTTTATATTCTAGAACACCAAGTGTTTTATTATATAAAGATGATACTGAGATAAACACATTAGATGTGAATAACAGAATTTATATTTTGAATATAATTAAAATCTCAAAACATATAAAATGACAAATAATTAGCTCAAACTGATTTGATCAATAGAGACTTATTTGTGGCGTTGTTGTCTGGGACACAATTAAACAAGACTCGTATATCCACACTTTTGAAGAGTGGGTACTAGGACTGATTTGACTATTCAAATAAAGTCTACGAATCTAGTTTATTAGGTAAAGTACCTAAAACACTGTTTACTTGGTAATAATGTAAGTGTCACCGATCTGTTAGCCCTATTCATGGTGAAGTTAGTGGGCCCATATCTAGCTAGGCTAGATGTGAAAATGAATATTTCGTGACCTTAACGGATGTGGCATCACGTTATGGTTATGTGTTTCTTTTGAAGAACACAGATCGGAAACTATTAGAGTTTCGACACGAAGTAGATAAACAGATCGACTATAGTATTATGCCGTCACGGTAAGACCGTAATGGAAAATACTTAAGCATTAAGTTTCAAACATACATGAAAGAGTATGGTATTCTTTCAGATGAGGACTCCTCCCGAGACACGTCAGTTTGACGGTGTGTCCGAACTGAAAACCGAATTTTGTTGGACATGATAAGGTTTATCACGAGTCGCTCTGAGCTATCATTTCCTTCAACAGGATATGTATTTATAGTGCAAAACTCATTTAGAATAAGGTTCCATGAAAAACTGTCTGACAGATATCATATAGGATATGAACAGGAAAGAAACAAGGTTTCTCATTCCTAAAATTTGGGTATGCCGGGCATAACGTCTGGATGATACCAAACTAAGGACCCAAATTGGATAAGTGCCAATTATAAGTTATCCTAGGGAAAACCATAAGTATAGTACTTATATATCTCACATGAGAACAATATGATTGTTGCTCACCATGCGGTTTTCCTGAGAGGAATACCGATATGCAGTGGTCAGTGGGAGGATAGTGATACTCGATGAAAATCGGAGTAATACTATTCAAGGCATGAAGTCCTTAAAGGAACACAAATAGTTCATCAAGGATGAAACTAAACCATTAATCTTCAAATACACAAGAACCGCGCAGATCGGAGAGAATCAGAAAACAACCTGGGGTATGGGTTTCTGATGTAACCCCTTAAGATGTAAATCTTATTGAGGAATACCAACCGACTACGTACGAGGAAGTGATACAAGGTATCAACTCCATTTTATGGCAAAGTGCCATGAGTCTGAAATGGATTCCATGTATAACAACTATTTTGGATACTAGTTGTTGTACCACAAGGCATTGTGCCTATTGGTACATTAAACGTCTTCAAGGAAGACATACATGGATGGCAACATACCAACGTACAAAGCTAGGCTTGTGACGAAAAGGTATCGTTATCAACATGTGTTGATTACTGTTCAACCTTTTACCTGTTGCCATGGTAAATCCATTTGGATAATGCTTGCTGAGATGCTGCATATTTCATTTATGAATGTGTCAGTTAAAGATCAAAATCGCTTTCCTGAAAAGGAAACCGTTTGGAGGATGCTTACAACATCCTGACGATTTTGTATAACCGACAAACAAGGTTTGCGGTTATTCGATCCATGTTTGGATTGATGCAAGCATTAGGTTGTTGGAACTGTCGTTTTGAAATAATCATAATGGTTTATGATTTAATTCAAAACGAAATGATTCTTGTGTATATAAGGAGGTTAGTGGGAGAGCACTGATAATGCAATTCCCATAAAGCAATTGGTGAAAGCTTGGCTTTCACAGAAATTCTCTGTAGAATTCTTGGGAGTAATAACCTTTATTCAAAGAATAAAGATCTACTGGGCTAGATTTGGAGTTGTTAACACTCTCTGAGAAATTGTACATTGAATAATGGACGTAACCTGGTGTCTCATACGCTTTGAGCATATGGAGTCACAATCAGGACAATCCAAGTGATAGTCACTGGATTGAAGTTAAGGACATCTATTAGTATCTTAGAGAACTAAAGATGCTGTCTAAAACTATGGAGGGAGAACTTGAAGTGACTGAGATCACTACCGCAAGTTTCCAAACAGTTAAATACTGCGGTACTATAAAGTTTGAATAACGGGACAGTGAGCTGGAAATCTTCCGAGCAAGATACTGTTGCCGAATAAACAACAAATACGGATTATTGCTGCAGCTGAGGCAGCAATAGAAGCCATTTGGGTCGATAATAAATCTAATTAGATTAGATATAGTTCTGTTAGCAGTTGAGCTAGGCGTCAGCACAAGGCTAAAGAATTAAAGGTCTCATCGACGATCCAGATATATACTTCTATATTCATCTGATTCGTTCGGATCATACACCGTGGCGATGTGGTGATCGTATAAATCGCGTCAGACGATAATCATGGAAATCCGCTGACGAAAACCTTTTCTCAGCAATTTGAGTGAACCGTACATAGTTCGGGTGTTAGACACTCGAGTGACTGGCTATGTGCCAAGTGGGAGATTGTTGGATAATATGACCCATAGCGTCACTATTTGTACAGATCATAGTGTTGTTGTACAAATTAACTATGTGACAAGGAAATTGCACTCTCATCATTTGTGATTAGATCACCCTAGATATATAAATGAAGAGAGGTCCATATGATTAGTTCCTGGATTGAGAATGATATGAGACAGTATCAGTCTACGAAGGATTAATCATTAAATATCCCTAGTCGTAGTATTATCGAGACTGGACATCGATAATGCGGAATAGGCTAGTATTGCACTTGTACGCGTTGTGAGGGCACAACAACATAGTTCTCATATATTTGGGTATTGGATACTCATGCAAGTGCGATAGGAGGTTGTGTTTCACCGATGGTATGGGAAACAGCTTCGCTCTGGATAGACCCCTCGGAATCCCATTGGTATTATGACTATGTGTCTATGGGAGTCCGACATCAGGGTAGGTGTGTATGGTCTTAACCTGAGACTTGCACCGCTAATGCTTATGACAATCAATATGCTTTAGTTGAGGTCGTCCAGGACTCTAACCGGTTCTGTGTACGCCAATGTTGGGCATATTGAGAATCGTAGAGTATTGGGTGTGATGTCAAGACGGAAGTATCACTCCAGTCATAGTGGAGATGATGTCACGCAGGATACGGTATTAGTGCTCTTAAGTGCTGGCCGGCCATCGGGATATTATGACAAGGTCATGTATATCCGATTATAGAGACTAGTTACCAGACATCCGACATGTGCTTCGAACGGGGCAGACACACTTATCCAGCCCCAGCCCTAGCACGTGACTATCTGATACTGGGCCGATATACACAATACTTGGTATACTACGCTTGATATAGATCTTAAATATTCTTAGATGAATATGACCGGAGAATTGGGTAGACTTCGTGCTTTGCTAGAAGCCGATCTTGTCTCATAAATCGGTAGAACGTAGTACTTGGTACGTACGTGATTCGGATACTCCGACGACCGTATTTACTGCCGAATTATACGGGGATCTCATGGGTCGCTTCCCGATAATACACCGATGACGCATAACTCGCACTCATTAATAATCTGGGATTATATAGAAGAAAGAGAAAATTAATCTAGGATTAATTACGGAGATATTTTATCTGGGATAAAATATCGTCTAAAGAGAGAGAATGATTAATTTTGAATTAATCGGTAAATTAATATATTCGATATATTAAACGAAATTAGATTTCGATGAGGAATTAAAATTAGATTTTAATTCGGGCGAACGAATTAATTTAGAATTAATTCGTTAGCGACGTGAATAGTGAATTCGCTAGGCGTAATCATTTAATTACGACGCAACGGAAAATTCGCTAATTAGGAATTAGTGAAACCGAGCCCTAGTGTGATTGCGAGCGCATTCGTATTTCGAATTCGAGTGCGGCAACGCAAGTCACATCAAGCGTCAAATCATTCGTCACATCAAGCGTCAAATCAAAAGTCACTTTGAGTGATTGATTGATTGATGGATGTGATTGATTGATTGATGGATTGACTTACATCATATCACTTTATTAAAGTGACTTTGAATAGTGATGTAAGTAGGTGTAATAGTGATTTAGTGGTTGAGTAATTGATTTACATTTATTTTATTTGATAAATTAAATGAAAAAGGCTTATTATTTTTTAGAAAAATATATAAGACAACTTTGAAAATCAATTACACAATTCATAAAAACACAAAACTCCTTTCTCTCTCAAGTCACTCACGCCCAAAGGGCTCTTTTCTTCTTCCATTTCAGCTCACTGCCGTGAGCTATAGGGGAAGCAATGAGTGGTTTTCATGGTGAAAACGCAAGTGCTAGCACACTTACGACTATTGCGAAGGTGTTAGGGAGGTTCACCCATGAGGCGGGATCCATTCGACGAAGTTTGGAGCTTCAAAATGAGATCCGAAACTGCCCAAACCAGTGAAGAATTCTGCACCAGTGGGCGTGACCAAGGCAGTGGAGTTTTGGCTTCATTCGTCTTCAAATCGACTCAACCGATCGATGTGAGTATTCCGCTATCTCCGTTAATGTATTCACACATGTATTTCATTGCTTGTTTAATCTTGGGACCTAGATAAAACCTAACAACCTGAACAAAGTCTGCCCTAAGGATAGTTTCCCACTTTCCAAGATAGACCAACTGGTGGACTCAATTGCGTGTCATGGGCTGCTCAGTTTATGGATGCCTTCTCAAGGTATAATCAGGTCAAGATGCACCTTGAATATAAAGAAAAGACAACCTCCATCACCGACCAAAGGTTGTATTGTTATAAGGTAATGCCCTTTGGACTGAAGAATATTGGGGCCACATATTAGAGTTTAGTGAACAAGGTCTTCCAGCCACTCATCGGCAAGACAATGCGGGTCTAGATCGATGACATGATTATAATGAATGCTAAACTCGAATTCCATCTGGATGACCTCAGAAGGACGTTTGTGTTGGGTTTCTAAGGTCAATCCCAAGATCATTTAAGCATAAAACATGTGTGAATACACAAAGTAGCGGAAATTATACTCACTTTGATCGATTGTGTGGATGTGTTGAGAATAAAAATTTTGCTCCTTTGAAGTGCTCCAAGCTCCTCCTTTTGTATGAATGATAAGCTCCAAGCTTTGTTGTTTGAATTCCAAACTCAATGGGAAAGGTTTCCCTATCACCTTTGTATGATCTTTGATGTGCTAGCAATGGAGAAATTTGCAACAAAATTCCCCTTAAACTTCTTACAACTCTCGGCAATGTGAGGTTAGGAGAGGGAGAGAGTGATTTTCGGTGGTGAGGAGAGAATGAGAGTGATGAGTGTGTTTTTGATTTCCAAAAACAAGTAATCAATTTCCAAACTTCCAAAGTTAGTAAAAGTCTATCACAAGTCTCTCAAGTTTGTGTAAGTTACAAGTCACCAACCATTACCAAATTCCATCACCATAAAGGTAAGTAAAGTGACAAGTGATGTGACTTGTGGTGGGCCCCACTTTGATTTAAAATCTAAGTGGGCCCGTAAACACATTCGGGGCTCGGGTTCGTTAATTCCGAATTAACGAATTTTCCGTTGCGACTTTATTAAATCAAATTTAATTAAATAATTATGCCTAACAAAATTACTATTAAAGTCGCTCGCGAATTAATTCTAAATTAATTCGTTCACCCGAATTAAAATCCAATTTTAATTCCGTTATGAAATCTAATTTCATTTAATATATCGAATATATTATTTAATCGATTAATTCCAAATTAATCGTTCTCCCTCTTTTATTTGAATTTTATCCCATATAAATTCTCACCGTAATTAATCGTAGATTAATTTTCTCTCTCTCATAATTAATCTCAGATTAATTCTGTTCGAGTCATACGTCATCGGTGAATCTTCAGGAAGCGACCCATGAGATCCCTGGATATGTTGGCAGTAGATCCGGTCATCAGACTATCCGAACACGTGCGTACCCGGTACCATGTTCCTACCGATTTACAAGACATGGTTGGCCTCTAGCAAAGCGTCGTGCCTACCCAATTCTCCAGAAATATTCTTTAAAGGGAAATATATTCTATGTCAGACGTAGTATACGTAGTATTGCGTATTGTGATCTAGTATCTGATGTCACATGCAAGGCCTGGGGCTGGGGCTGGAATAGTGTCTGCCCCATACGAAGCATATATCGGATCACAAGCAACTAGTCTCTATAATCGGATAATCATGACCTTGTCATATTATCCTGTTAGTTGCAACATAATAGAGAACCAGTTTTGTATCCATGCGTGATCATCATCTCCATATGACTGAAGTGATACTTCTGTCTTGACATCACACCCAATACACTATGATTCTCAATAAACCCAGAAGAGGCGTACACAGAACCTGTTAAAGTCCCGGACGACCAAAACCAAAGCGTAGTGATTGTCGCAAGTACTAGCGATGCAAGTCTCAGGTTAAGACCAAATACACCTACCCTGATGCGGATTCCCATAGACACATAGTCATACTACCAATGGGATTCTGCGGGGTCTATCCAGAGCGAAGCTGTTCCCGTACCATCGGTAAACACAACCTCCTATTACACTTGCATAAGTATCCAATACTTAAATATATGAGAACTATGCCGTTATGCTCCCACAACGCGCACAAGTGCAATACTAGTCTATTCCGCATTATCGATGTCCAGTCTCGATAATACTATGACTAGGGATATTTAATGATTAAACCTTAGTGGATTGATATTGTCTCATATCTTATAATCCGGAACTAATCATAAGGACTTTTATCATTTATATATTCAAGTAATCTAATTACAAAATGATAAAATAGCAATTTCCTTTGTCACATATTTAATTTGTACAAAAACCACAATGTCTTTTACAAATAGTGACGCTATGGGTCATAATTGTCCAACAATCTCCCACTTGGCCTATAGTCAAGTCCATTTTTCTATATATGCATCCAAAGTATTATTTCACCTACATAAAAGATAAAAATCACAATAAAAATATATAAAACATAAATTTAATTAATATGCTAAATTAAGGAGATTAATGAAACTACAAGTGTAAAGTGATTGATTTTTCTTGGAATAAATATGCAATTTTTAGTGTTCATCACACCCCACAGCCAGCTTATTACTAGTCCCTAGTAATTTAAGCGAAAAATTTTAAAAAGACAAATTCTTATCCAAATTAATATTTGTTTTCTTTCTTTCTAAATGATCAAACAAGTAAATTCTCATGTACTTTTTACCCTTCTTCCATACACACATAAATTAAGGTATCAATCAATTCATTGTGCTCACAATATTCACAGGTCTTGTTGAAAAGAAAGTAATATTTGTGTCCTAAAATTACATTAGAGTTCACATTTTTTGGCAATGAAAGTTTATTTATAAATACAAAAATAGTTTTTCTTAAATAAAAATAATACATCTTCAATCCTTGTAACGAGCTTTGGGCCATTGACTCTCAAACCAGTTGGCGTTAGGGCATTAAGTGTTAAGACACCCCTACAGACTTAATTGCTCGGATCTCAGATATTAAAAAGAAAAAAAATATATGATTTCCTTCAGCTTTATCTTTAAACCATGTAACGAGATTTCGTCCAATGACTCCCACACCAGTTGGCCTTAGGGCACTAAGTGTAAAAACACCCTTATAGACTTAATTGCTCGAGTTAAAGAGGTTATGAAATATAACTTACTCACACACTTTTTTTATTAAACTAACTCAAGCTCTACCATTTTACGCGAACAATCACTGCTTGCTGATGTAAGATGTCCGGTTACTAAGTAAGAGCATGGTTAGATTTTTTTAATAAAAAATATTAATTCCACTGTCTTTAGGTGCTACCTCCAACAAACTAGAGAACTTTTAATATTACAAAATTTTCACTTACAACCCATGTTTATATGTTACCGTGTATGTTGATAATACCTGTCAGATAAGCATATGAAGATCAAATTTAATCAATATTATGGAGAATTCACAAATTTAAATGATTAAAAAAGAAATGAACAAAAATAACTTGTTATGAATTATTTTGAGATGCGTCTCAGGAGCGAAAACTCCTTACACAGCCACCTCTGAACAACAATTCCATTTGGTTAGTCAAAAATTTGTTAGTTTGTATGTATTTATTTTTTTAACACATAAAATAACAACAAAGCAAAAATAACATAAAAGAAAACTTTTTTTTAATGAAAAACACATCAACGGAACATAAAAATGAAAATTATCTAATCAATTATCCCATCCCCCAACCAATTTGAGACATTGTCCCCTATGTCTGAAACAAAAGAAGTAAAGTTTAGAAGACATTACCTGGTTAGTGTGGAATTGACAATTGAATTTACGACTATTTAAAAGAAAAGAAAAAAAATTACAGATTAAGATTCAAGTCCATTATACGCTTCTTGCCACAATCGTTACCAGACCAGTTCAACTTGGAAAGAATGGGGTCGATTTTTTGGTACATAAGCTAAAAGTTGGTCAATTAAATTGTCTACTTTTCTTGTAGTTAGGAAGATGTCTTTTACTAATTTTGAAATAAACCCATTTCTTTTGTCATCTTCAAGAAATACAAAAAGAAAATCAAAAAAATCCATCAACATTAAGTAGTCCCATGGGTTTTTGGTGAATGTTCAAGTTCACCCATGATGTAACTGTGAATATTTCTTCCAACGTGCCAAGCCCACCTGGTAAAGCAATAAAAATGTCAGCATGATTTATCATTTCAGTAAGTCTTTCAGACATACCTGAGACAATGCATTCTTCTCCATTTGATTTTCCGATGAGGTTTTCCTCTATCTAAGGTTTTGGAATGATACCCAAAACTTGACTGGTACCTTCTTGCACGGCTTTTGAAACACACCTCATCAATCCAAGATTGCCACCACCATATACTAAGTGCATATTTCTTTCTGCCATATCTCTACCCAATTCTTTTGCAGCCTCAACAAATTCTAGTTTAGTTTTATAGCAAGTTTCATAAAACACATAGATATTAGTGACTCGTTTTCTTGAAATTGTCTCAATTTTTGCTCTATCTCATATCTGGATGCGACGAATAGAGAAATGGCGAACTTAATTTATAGATCCTGAAAAAGAGTGAGTAATAAATGCACTAGTTCCTGTAAAATGACAATAGTCAGATGAACAGTAAAATGGATTGTCAAAGTCAAAAATTTTAGATACTGTCGGTAAAAATTAAAATAAAGGAAATCAAAACAGTAAATTAAAGTAAATCAAAACAATAATTTAAAGGAAAGGAAATCAAAACAATAAATTTGAAACACTATGTACCGGTAGTTGTGATTGTGGCTCACATCTTCCTCTAGTTTTACGTCCAATGACGGTTTGAATGCCCTCTATGGGTCGGGGATAGGCTTCTCATCCAATTTTCTTATAAATTGGCAAACAAGATCTTTTAAAGTCAGATTCCTGAGACTGTATTGTTGTCTTTCTTTTTGAAATTGTGTATGCAAAATTATGAATTATTCGATGAACATGTCCACTAGGATGCGTCTCAAGAGTCAATGATATATAATCTAAAGACTCCTTACTCAAGCCATCTCTAATGAATTGAATTTTATCTTCACGATTGTCAGACACCATTCCTAAAGAACGACAACGAGTGACGCACGTCTAGCGTGCACATTTATAACAAACACATAATTGTTTAGCTCTTCGTTTCTTAGCATATGTGATTTTCCCTAAACCAGATATGTGAGAAATGAAAGAGTCAGATGACTCATCTGCCAAGAAAACTCTTGCTTCAATTACCCAACGAATATCACTAGGAATACCATGAATCATAAGAAGCCTCATTCTTCGGTGTGTGCTTTGTAAATTTTCATCATAGCATTTTGGGGGAAAGAAGGGAAATGATTGTGGAGTTTTGTGAGAGTTTCTTTCATGCCTTGATGGCTCCAGTCTGGAGGTATTTTTCATTTTTGATCGCTTGTGAGAGAGGAAGAAATTTCAACAGGATAAGTTTGTTCATCTCTAAGAAATGCATTCTTCAATTCTTCTGGCAAGGTCTTCAATTCCAAGTTGGATGCTTCCTCATGTTTTTCTTCTTCCAGTGTTCTCAGTTCCTCAAAATTTTGATTATCTCCATCATCTTCTAGTACCTGTGTAGAATCAAGTAAAAAATCATTAGGAATATATGAATCTAATTGTGTACTTGATTCAAGAAAATTAGCTGTACAAATTTTCATATGATCAAATAAACTCCCCTGAATATATTCCTCCATAATTGGTTCAATTAGTTCCATGCTCTCGTCTTCACTGTCTACATCGTATAGTTTTTGCACATATTAAGAATATTTAGCTCCAACGTCATATTTCCAAAAGAAAAATCCATGATTCCATTCATGCAATTAATTAAAGCGTTAGCTGTTGCTAAAAATGGGCTACCAAGTATTACAGGAATTGGCTTATAACTATCTGCTACAGATCTGTTTCCAAGACAATAAAATCTATAGGATGTATGAATTTATCGACTTGTAATAATACTTCTTCCACAATTCTTTTTGGTACCTTGACTGATCTATGGGCAAGTAAAAGAGTAGTTGAGGTTGGTTTTAACTCACCAATATTAAGTTGTTGGTAAACCGAAAATGATAGAAAATTGACACTAGCTCCAAGATCAAGCAAAGCATGTTCAATTTTTGATTTCCAATCATACATGAAATAGTTGGACAACCAGGATCCTTGTATTTTAATGCATTATTGGTTGAGAGAATGGAACTTACTTGTTCAGTTAGAAAAGCTTTCTTTCTTACCTGATGTTTTCTTTTAACGGTGCATAAGTCTTTCAGAAATTTGGCATAAGATGGTATTTGTTGGATGACATCTAACAAAGGAATATTGACATTCACCTGTTTGAATATTTCATATATCTTTGGGGAATGGTTCGATTTTTTTTATTTTTAATGCCTGAGGAAATGGAGGTGCATGAGAAAAATTATTATCATCAACAATAGGTAATGGTTCATCAAACCCTTCCTTACCCTCTGAATATGATTTATTTTAAACTTCACGAGGTTCAAAAATAGGTATGTGGATGACCTTACAACTGCGAAGAGTAATAACAGATTTGACTTGATCTATGTGTTGACTACCAGAACTACCCTTGTGAAGGTTTTGATGACTATTGGGGTTTAACTGTGGTTGTGCAGGAAATTTACCTTTCTCATGAATGGTCAATGCTGATGTGATTTTGGAAAAAAATATCTTTCAGATCAATCAATGTTTGCACATTTTGGTTATTGATGACTTTCTGTTTCTCAATGAATAGATGCAAGGTATCCTCAAGGGTTTTCATGAGAGGTTGTTGCGATGGTTGTGCTTGGTTATCATTCCTCCAATTGAAGTTTGGATGGTTTCTCCAATTATACTTGTAGGTTTGGGAGTATTGGTTTGGATTTGGTTTAGTATTTATGGAACTGACTTGGTCATGAAGACATTCTTGCAGGGCTGGCAATGTGGGGCAAACTTGTGTGACATGTTCATTTGAATTATAGATTTGACATGTGACTTCTAGAACTGACTTGACATGATCACTATTTCTCATTTATAATGCCTCAACTTTTTTAGATAGAGATGCATACTTAGCAGAAAGGTCATGATCTTCCCTAAGGTTAAACATACCTCTATCTGATGGCTGTGATTTTACAGACGAGTCATAAGTGCCAACTATGTCCCATTGTTGTGCATTCTCTACTATGTGTTCTAGGTAATCTAGTGCATCTTCAGGATTTTTGTCCTTAAACTCACCATTACACATCATTTTCACTACTTGTCTACCTTGGGGTGTTAAACCCTCGTAGAAGTAGGCGACCAGTCTCCATGTTTCAAACCCGTGATGTAGACAAACATTCAACATCTCTTTAAAACTCTTCCAACATTGGTAAAGTGTTTCCCCCGACTATTGTGTGAAAGTTATGATTCTCCTCTTAAAGAGTTTGTCTTGTGAATGAGAAAAAGTTTTTTAGAAATTGTTCTTGCAAATCATCCCATGTTCGGATGGATCCTGACCTAAGGTTATGCAGCCAAATTTTAGCTTTATCCTTTAAAGAAAAGGGAAAAAGCTTTAATAAAATTATATTCATGCTGCAATTTTGAAGCTTTAATAAAATTATATTCATGCTGCAATTTTGATCTGTACTTGTGTTACATATGTTGGGTTTCTACTATAGTCCCAAGATCATTCAAGCAATGAAAATATGTGAATACAACAAAGAAGTGTGGCGGAATCATACTTACATTGATCGGCTTTGCGATGCGACGAACACAAAAAATTTCTTCACCATTGAAGCTCACGGCCAAGCCCTTTTTGTGCTCCTTGAAGTTTCGGTCAAGCCCCTCCATGAATGTCCTCCTTCAAGCTCAAAGCTTTAAGTGTGATTCCATGCTCAAGGGTTTGTTTCTCTATCACCTTTGGATGACTCTTTATGTGCTAGCATAAGAAAAATTTGCCACAAATCTTCCTTATTCTTGCTTGTTGTTCTCGGTAAAGAGAAGCAAAATTGAGAGAATTTGGCCCTTGGCCGAATTGGAGAGGAGAGAGAGAGAAGAAGTGAGTTGGTTTTGTGTATTTAGATTTCTAAAATCTAATACCAAAAATTCAAATCCAAATGAATATTTATTTAAGTATTGACGAAAAATTGAAAGGAGTGTGTATTGGCAAGTATCTAAACGAAATTGCAAATTCAATACTTGCCTCCCACTATTTTTCGGCGAGCCTCTAACCCTCTGTTGAGTACTCGAGAAACCTTGTTTCCTAGTGGGCTAGGATCCCGTTAAATAACACACAACCTTGACTTTGGCCAAAAAATTGTATAATATTTAACTAGGTAGATCTCTAAGATCAATTGGATCTTATCCAATTCCTAGATCCAGTAGGTGGACATCCAAGTCTGAAACATATATCTTATATATGCCAATATATCCAATATATTGCCTAACCTTTTTCCTCTGAATCAATTAAGCCTTGGCTTTGGCACAACAAACTTAATGATTCCAGTTAAGCGGGACCCATTGACTTTGGAAAGCTTCGTAATCGATGTCGATGGACAAGAAGTTATCTTGACTTTGGCCAACAAATCACAACTTGGACAAGACATGCGATATGGAACAAAGCCTTCATGATTCAAACACATCCGCGATGGACAAAGGCCTTGACTTTGGCCAACAAACCAGTGCCAATCTTGGATCTTGAGAATGAATCATTCAATGGAAGGAAAAACGCTTAACATTTGTTGAGGGTTTTTCGCGTAATTGGCAACCAATTAATTATCTTTTTTAAGGTCTCATCATACACCCTTAAACATGCATTCTAAAAAAATAATAAGGCGCGTAAATAAATTTAATAATGATATGCGGATGGATATTTAAAACACTTGTTCCTAGAACAAATCTCTCACTTTCCTCTCTCCCGCTAGCACAAATCTTACTTCTACCCAATTACATAACACTTCTAAAGAAACCTCATTTACATTGAGGGGAATAGGTGAGAAGAGAAATACAAAGAATCAAGAGGTAATAGACTGGACACGCATGTCCAATTTAAAAAATTCTAAATTTATTACAACAATTTCCAAAATTTCCCCCACCCATCTAATATCCATCTGATATACATTATTCATACATCACATCCATGTATTCACACAAAGTATGTTATCAATCAATCTAATCCAATTAATTAATCTGAAATTAATGATCATCCAATGTTCAAACAACGATTTGATTTGCGCGAGTCAAACTCGTTTTAAGAATAAGTACTCAAAGAACGAATTCTCGAATTATATCAAACTACAACATTAAATCCAATTTAATTTGTATTCAATACTAATTCTTTATTTAATTCCAAATTAAATAATTACACTTTTTAATGTGCCTTTAGCGACTTAGATTATAAATCTAATCATTACGAGTCTCAAAGCCCAATTAACATCCAATGTCAATTTAATTAAAGTCCAATGGGCTTTCAATTAATTTATAAGGCATGGACTTTGGTCAATATGGGTCAAACCCAAATACCAAAGCCCAATTAAGGAATCACCCTTATTTGCCAAAATCAATTTAGGCCCATTAGGCCCAATTAAAATTTTAAAGGTCCATTATATTATATTTGGACTTTATGGATATGGTTTTGGGCCCAATTGGATCCAACCAATTAACCTAAACCAAACTTGGCCCAACCAAGCCCATTAAGCCCAAATACAACTTTTTAAGCCCAATTAATTTAATTACAATATTCCAAATTTCACAATTAAATTAATCAAAGTGTATAGCCATGATTAATTAACCAAATTAACATTTCCAAAATACCAATTTATATAATTAATCATGCTTATTATCATCAACACATGTCCAACACAATTGAATGAAAAAATCAATTCATTTTCCATGCTTCAACTCACGGCAATTAGGGTTTTTCAAAATCGATTTCGATTTCAATCTAATTAAATCTCAAATCAATTTATCACATCTCTTCCAACTCATCCAATGATCAAAAAACAAAAAATCACCATGACATTAGGGCATCCAACTTTCGGCCAAGCCTCAAATTTGGGAAAAATTCATCCAATTCAATTTTCATCAAATTGATCATGCATAACACTATGTTATCATCATTCAAGCATATTCAAACAATCAATTTCATCCAAACATGCTCAAATCAATTTTACCCAATTTTACCCTAATTCAATTTCATGCTTAAATAAGGCTCTTGATACCATTGTTGGGTTTCTACTATAGTCCCAAGATCATTCAAGCAATGAAAATATTTGAATACAACAAAGAAGTATGGCGGAATCATACTTACATTGATCGGCTTTGCGATGCGACGAACACAAAAAATTTCTTCACCATTGAAGCTCACGGCCAAGCCCTTTTTGTGCTCCTTGAAGTTTCGGTCAAGCCCCTCCATGAATGTCCTCCTTCAAGCTCCAAGCTTTAAGTGTGATTCCATGCTCAAGGGTTTGTTTCCCTAACACCTTTGGATGACTATTTATGTGCTAGCATAAGAAAAATTGAGAGAATTTGGCCCTTGGCCGAATTGGAGAGGGGGGAGAGAGAAGAAGTGAGTTGGTTTTGTGTATTTAGATTTCTAAAATCTAATACCAAAAATTCAAATCCAAAAGTACAAGGCAATAAAGCCTTCCAACCACCCCCATCAATCACAAGTGACTAACATCACATCACTCAAAGTGACAAGACATATATCACTTGAATGACTAATGATGTGACGTTTGATGTGACTTGTGGGCCGCACTTGAATTCGAAATGCGAGTGGGCCCGCAAACACTCCCGGGCTCGGGTTCGCTAATTCTGAATTAACGAATTTTCCGTTGCGACGTAATTAAATCAAATTTAATTAAATAATTATGCCTAGCAAAATTACTATTCACGTCGCTAGCGAATTAATTCTAAATTAACTCGTTCGCCCGAATTAAAATCTAATTTTAATTCCGCGTGGAAATCTAATTTCGTTTAATATATCGAATATATTATTTTATCGATTAATTCCAAATTAATCGTTCTCTCTCTTTAAATAATATTTTATCCCAGATAAAATATCTTTGTAATTAATCCTAAATTAATTTTCTCTCTTCTAATTAATTAATCCCATATTAATAATGTGCGAGTCATACGTCATCGGTGAATCTTCGGGAAGCGACCCATGAGATCCCCGGATATGTTGGCAGTAAATCTGGTCGTCGGACTATCCGAACACATACGTACCTAGTACTACGTTTTTACCGATTTACAAGACATGGTTGGCTTCTAGCAAAGCACCGTGCCTACCCAATTCTCCAGAAATATTCTTAAAGGAATATGTAATCTATAACAGGCATAGTATACGTAGTATTACGTATTGCGATCCAGTATCGGATGTCACGTGCTAGGCCTGGGGCTGGAATTGTGTCTGCCACGTACGAAGCACATATCAGATCTCTGGTAATTAGTCTCTATAATCGGATAAACATGACCTAGTCATAATATCCCGATAGCTGCAGCATATAAGAGCACCAGTTATGTATCATACGTGATCATCTTCTCCACTATGACTGGAGTGATACTTCCATCTTGACATCACACCCAATACACTACGATTCTCAATATACCCAGAAGAGGCGTACACAGAACCGGTTAAAGCCCTGGATGACCAAAACCAAAGTATATTGACTGTCGCAAGTATTAGCGGTGCAAGTCTCAGGTTAAGACCAAATACACCTACCCTGATTCGGACTTCCATAGACAAATAGTCATACTACCAATGGAATTCTGAGGGGTCTATCCAGAGAGAATATGTTTCCGTACCATCGGTAAACACAACCTCATATTACACTTGCATGAGTATCCAATACCCAAATATATGAGAACTATGTTGTTATGCTCCCATAACACACACAAGTGCAATACTAGTCTATTCTGCATTATCGATGTCCAATCTCGATAATACTCCGACTAGGGATGTTTTAATGATTAAACCTTCATGGATTGATATTGTCTCATATCTTATCAATCCGGAACTAATCATATGGACTTTTATCATTTATATATCCTGGTAATCTAATTACAAATGATAAAAGAGCAATTTCCTTTGTCACATAGTTAATTTGTACAACAACATCATGTTCTGTATAAATAGTGATGCTATGGGTCATAATTGTCCAACAACATACTTCTTCAAATTCCCTTAAGTGCTGATAAGGATTTTTTGATTCTATACCGTGGAATGTGGATAAAAGTTGGATGACACCTGACTTAAAATTGAAACTTGCTACATCTGAAGGAAAAACAATGCAAGATGGTGATCATGTCCTGGAGGGATTCATGAATTGTCTAGGTGTCATAGGATGATTAAGATCGCCATGCTGAGACTCGTTTTCTTCCTGATTAACTGGGTTTTCAACTCGGGCAGGTGGATTTTCATTTTGATTTTCGGCCATTTTAACGGATGATGAAGGCGATGAAGACTCTCTATTTAATCTACCGCTAGATGATCGAGACCAGTGTTTCATGCAACCTAAATGCAAACTATATGCTAAAATTTAAAAATGCATAAAAAATACTTAACAAAAAAAATATAAACACATGGAAAGAAAGAAAAATAAAATAAAATAAATAATTAACAAAAGAAAAACAAAGAAAGAAAATAAAAATTTAGTGGTTAGATCTAAAAATATCCTCTGATTCTTGTCAATTCAGATTTCAATTGAATTTCTCATTCAGCTGTCTCAATCTCTCGAATTAAGTTCTCACCAAAAATTATGAAAGAATCACTGGATGGGGATGGTTCAAGAAATTATTTGGCAAAATGCAAGCTCCATTTTAATTGATTTTTCTATCTCCTATAACCTTGAAGAATTAAGAACATGGTCTGTCTGTATGTGGGATTTCTGGGTTCATGATTCATTTAGGATCAATCAGGACATTTTGGATCTACACAAATGCAAAGGTGAAAGAAAATGAGATGCAGAAAAAATACAAAAATACAAAAAAAAAAAAACAATACAATGATTATTCTATCTACTAAATTTATTCCCGGCAACGGCGCCAAAAACTTGACACGCTTAAAAAATTATTCTTTACTCTTTAGTATAAGAGTGTAGAAGTAATAAAATAACCCGGTAAGTTCGGGGTCGATTCACAGGGAATAGATTTAGTAAAATAAAATAACAATTTGAGTAAAAAATAAAAAAAAGGCTAGATTGTTTGAAGTGATTGTAAATTTTAATTTAAACTATAATAATAAAATAAAATATTGGGGTTAGGGGATCCACTTTTAATATTTCAAATTTAGAAATCATATTTTTTATAATATATAAATTGTCATTATTGCCCAATTAATTTATTTCAGAAATTAATTATGTCAAAATAAATAAAATCAGTAATAAAGACGGTGATAACTTTTGTTTATAGCAAGTCCAGTTAGGTACTCAATTATGCTAAATAAATAAAACCAGCTATATAGGCGGTAACAAAGTTTGTCAATAATTAATCCAGAATTAAATTAAATATTAATCATTAGATTACAATTTATATTAGGGGTGTTCATAGGGTCGGGTCCGCACTAACCCGACCTGACCCGGTCGGGTTTATGAATTTTAAAATTAAATTTCAGGTCAAATTATACCCGACCCGAAATTTCGGGTCAAATTATACCCGACCCGAAATTTCGGGTCGGGTCACGGGTTTATCTCAGAAAATTCAAGTTTGACCCGACCCGATGTAAATGATATTATAATTATAATATTTATTTTTTATGATACAATTTTAACTAGAAGTACTTGTAGTTGGAATGGCAAAGTGTGTTCTTGGTGTTCAAGAGGTTCCAAGTTCGAATCCCTTCATCCACAATTTCGAAATTTGTTTTTTTCTTTCATTAAAAATGAAATGTTATTGCTGGGAATCGAACCTGAGATTCCGACCTGACCCGCAATTTTTTTGACCTGACCCGCTCGGGTCACCTCCTCAAATTTCGGGTTTCGGGTCAAATGACCCGACCCGATCGGGTCATAAAAAAAATTGAAAGACCCGACCCGTGAACACCCCTAATTTATATATTATAATATAAGTGAGATTAATCTAAATTTTCATATTAAAAGCTTCACCCTTTTCCCAGCAAAAAGAAATTAGCTACTCATAATTTGAATAAAAACAAACATAATTTTATTACTAAAAAAAGAAATTACATGAAAAAGCTTACAAAAATAAAACACACAAGAGCTGGATCCCTTCACAAAATTAGAGAGAATCATGTAAAGGAAGCTGAAGAAATTGAAGTGTTGAACACCTCTATTTATATAGGTGCTCGAACCTCATTTGCAATGCAAATTGCAAGCTTTTTAATTTGCAAAGCAAATGTCATTTTCCCACCAAACATGTGGTTCGGTGGATTAGATTTTTTTTTTGATTTGACAATGACTTTTACATATAACATATTTTGGCTTCTTTGTCAATTTCGGTCTTGAAAACTAAGAATTAGAAAATCTTATCAATAGTAAAGTTGTAGATTTTTTAGTCTTATTTCATCTGGATCTGGAATCACTTCAATCTGATATCGGAGTAAGAAGTTATGGCCAAATTACGAAAATTGCACATGGATAGGATTTCCGAAGTTGTACACTGTTAGAACGCCCTATTAAATTTTTGGTTCCAAAATCCAAATGTCAAGTCCATTTTTCTAGATATGCATCCAAAATATTATTTCACCTACATAAAAGATAAAAATCGCAATAAAAATATATAAAACATAAATTTAATTAATATGCTAAATTAAAGGGATTAATGAAACTACAAGTGTAAAATGATTGATTTTTCTTTTAATAAATGTGCAATTTTTAGTGTTCATCAAGTACTATATCGAATGGGATACACAACGCCGTACTCGAGATATCTGGGACCCGAAGAGGCTAATTATGTGCTTTAAAAAAAATTCATAAGGGAATTTGTGGAAGTCATGGTGGAGGTCGGTCAATTGTCCATAAAGCACTTAGACAAGGTTTCTTGTGGCTAACATTGCATATGATGGATGTCAAAGGAATGCCAACATACCTCACCAGCCACCCGAGCAGCTGACCACTTTGTCAAGACCTTGGCCGTTCGCCCAGTGGGGATTGGATATTATCGGGCCGATGCCTACGGGTCGAGGTCAAGCCAAGTTTGTGATCATGGCAATTGATTATTTCACCAAGTGGGTGGAGGTTGAGCCGTTTTCCAAAATAACATAGAAGAAAGCAAAAGATTTTCTCAGAAAAATATTGTGTCCCGGTTCGAGATTCCATGGGCTATCATTACGGACAACAGGAAGCAGTTCGATAGTAAGGGCTAGATTCATGACATTCATTCGATATAGCCTCTTGTACTCTTTTGGGTTGGCATTCATTCGATATAGCCTCTGCAGTTCGGAGAAGGTTGGTTCTCTCAGCCCAACTCAGCTCCAAATCACGTAGAGACCGGCCAGCACCCTCCATCTGTTCAAGTTCAACTGGCATAGGGCTAGATTCATGGCGACCAACATCTTCAAAAAGTATTTTTGTATGGGCAGGCATAGCCTCATGTCAAAAAAGGTTGTACACAATGCCACTCGGTCATCACTGGGGTGGCTCGTCAGATCATCTTCATCAGGAACTTCAAGACTGATGGCCTCGGGGATATCGAACCTCTCTCTTTATTGCTACAAATATGCTTCAATTATTGATGAGTCCTGATCCATGTCAAGGTTTACGAAGTCAAGTTCGGGATGATTTGGCTAGGGTCGGATAACCCTCATACAGTAGGATTAGTCTTCTCTTCAGATGCGGTCGGTGTGGTGTCATAATCATCAGGACTTTTAGATCCCAAGTAGTGTAAGACCTCGCACGTGGGTGGCACGGTGGGGGTAGGGTGTTGAGGGGAATATGAGAGGAGGACTCGGAGTCTGACATTCCTGTCAAGGCGTGACCCGAAGTGGAATGTTAGTTCACAATCTCAGTTAGTTAAGCGTGCTAAAACTAGGGTTATTGTCATCTTCCCTACCATGTGCCTAACCCTAGAAAGCTCTAAGTGCACTAAACAATGATAGAAAAGTAAGTCTTCAAAACAAAACCAAAACAAACACACCCAGAAAACCCAGAAACAAATGCCTTTTTATCCCTAAAACCTAGAAAAGCCTACTTAATGGTGGCAAAGGGCCAGGCTCGGGCCGGACTTTGATAAGCCCGGCCATTTAAATTTAGGCCCGGGCTCGGGAAAATCCGGCCCGGACTATTTACCGGGCCGGGCCGAGCTTTACCCGGGCCCGATTTTTTTAATATAAAAAATTATATAGATAAATATATATATATATATATATATATATTTTTTATAAATATATATATATTTTTAATTTATTTTAAGCCCGGGCCGGGCCGGGCCCGAGCTTTTTTAGTTGAACCCGACCCCGGTCCGGGCCTGGGCCCAAGCTGGGCTGCTCATTTTAAAGCCTGGTGTAGGCACTGCATTTTTGCATATAAGTCCCTATGATGAGTCTCATTTGGAGGCACTACCTTTTAAGTCACGGAAGTCGCGGGAAACGGACGTCAGAAGGGGAAATTCAGAATGAGTATGTCATCAGATTCATTTCACAAGTTCATTGTTTTCATTCGTGCTGTATTCGCAACCACGTTCGAACGTCAAGCAGATTGCGGGCATTCGTGTAGCGTTCGAATCGGCGTTCGAATGGTGTCGATATTTCTAATTTTGCTGCTAGCCTCACACCCAAGCCCAATTAGCCCACCAAAGCCCATAAAACACATCCAAAATTAAATACAATGCATATTTAACACATGGGGAATTAAATAAAATCTAAAAATCATATACCAATTTAAAATAAAACCATGCATAATTAAAATCAATCAAGTATATTATATTCCTAACTAAACAAATATCATGCCTAAACAAAACAAATTAAATATATGAACTTCCTAATTAAGCATAATCTTGTCTCCAATCAATCTTTGGTTTTCCTTGTTTAACACTAAATCAAATCCTCCTTTAATGCACAAATCCCTTCCTTGTCAAGCAAAGATTCACCCATCCCATTTGCCTATAAAAACAAAGCTATTCCAACCCTTGAACCCCCCGAACTCTCACGCATATACAGGAAAGAAAAAGCCTCTCCATTCACGCCTAATACACTCAAGAAGCAACAAAGAATTTTATCTCCTCCTCTTCCCTCCATAACCAAAAATCACAGCCCCTAAAACATCCACCGTATTACCGAAAATCACTACCTAAAACATTCACTGTTTGACATAAAAACTGCCCCTGGAACACCCCCTCCAAACTACCGAAACTCACCCCTAAACAGCAGCCCTTAACATCACCAAAATAGCAGCCCCAAATACCCCAAAACAGTGGCCTAAAATACTTGAAATAGTGACCAGAAAACATCACCGAAAGACCAGCGAAATACAGCAGCAAAACAGGGAGAACGATGACTCAAAATAGTGAGACAACGAACGAGAGCAGTGAACCAGTGAACCGGAGGAGTTTCGGAGTGTTAGCCATTCCGACGATCGTATAATGTACATCCGAGAGGTGATTTAAAAGGTTAGACCTTAGGGCACTTTTTCTATTTATTGTCATTCATTTTTTAATTGTTTTATTCGCATGAGAGTCGTTTGTGGATGCATGTTGTGGCCTTCGAATGAAAGGGAAAATGTGTTGTCTCTTGTGGTATATAGGATGGGAACCTATACGTAAATTTTGTAGCCGAATCCGAATGGACGGTAGTGCGGTCTGTACTTGGGATACAACTCCACGTACCACTTAAGTAAACGGCACATATCTCCTTTTATTTTATCTTGATTGTTTATTATCCGCATCTTATATTTCTCCATTTTACTTTCTGTATGTTGTTTGTTTGTGTGTTGATGATGTGATGCGCATGGGCTTAGCATATTGGTCTAAATTTTTTCCATTTGAGGGAAGAAAATGCCAAAAGGCTACCTTTACGCCAATACTTTGCCGCGCCGGACAAAGTATGTTTGGTTGGATGTGAGATATGTTCAACTGAGCATACGAAGTCCTATATCGTTGTCTTTACTTTCTATGCATTGTGATGTAACGCGCATGGGCTAACTATGGTGGATTAAAGGTCCTCTATTCGAGGGAAAATGCCCGAAGGCTACCTTACCACGATGTTTTGCCGCGCTTTTTGTTATGTCATTGACTTTATACATATCATTGTTCTATTTATGCATGTATTGCATTCTAATGCGCATGGGCTAACTATGGTGGATTAAAGGTCCTCTATTCGAGGGAAAATGCCTGAAGGCTACCTTACCACGATGTTTTGTCGCGCTTTTTGTTATGTCATTGACTTTATGCATATCATTGTTCTATTCATGCATGTATTACATTCTAATGCGCATGGGCTAACTAGGGTGGATTAAAGGTCCTTTATTCGAGGGAAAATGCCTGAAGGCTACCTTTACCATGATGTTTTGCCGCGACGGACAAGGTACACCCGATTGAATGGGAACGAGTTCAATCGGGCACACGGGGTCGTACATTGTGGATTTGTTTATTTATGTATGTGTTGCGTCGTCTCTCATGCATCCGGTCTGGTCCCGTTCGAATGCGTTCTTAAACGCTATACGAACGTGAACCTTCTGTTTACCATTCAAATGCGTTTACGAATGCTACTCGAACGTGAATGTGTTTTGTTTCATCAGGTCCAGTCCCGTTCGAATGCGTTCTCAAACGCTACACGAACGCGAACCTTCTGTTTACCGTTCGAACGCATTTACTAACGCTACTCGAACGCGCATGTATTTCCTTTATTTTATCATGCATCTGGTCTGGTCCCGTTCGAACGTGTTCTTAAACGCTATACGAATGCGAACCTTATGTTTACCATTTGAACACATTTACGAACGCTACTCGAATGCGAATGTGTTTTGTTTCATCAGGTCCAGTCCCGTTCGAACGCGTTCTCAAACGCTACACGAACGTGAACCTTCTGTTTACCATTCGAACGTATTTACGAACGCTACTCGAACGCGAATGTGTTTTGTTTCATCAGGTCCAGTCCCGTTCGAACGCGTTCTCAAACACTACACGAACGCGAACCTTCTGTTTACCGTTCGAACGCATTTACTAACGCTACTCGAACACGCACGTATTTCCTTTATTTTATCATGCATCAGGTCTGGTCCCGTTCGAACGTGTTCTCAAACGCTATACGAATGTGAACCTTCTGTTTACCATTCGAACGCGTTTATGAACGCTACTCGAACGCGAATGTGTTTTGTTTCATCAGGTCTTGTCCCGTTCGAACGCGTTCTCAAATGCTATACGAACGCGAACCTTCTGTTTACCGTTCGAACGCGTTTTCAAACGCTACACGAACGCGCATAGACTGAACTGAGTCTTTTTCATCACATGTCATGCATAATTGTTTCTTAGGTGATTTCTCTTGTATCATGTAATCAATCATACTATTTTTATCCATGTATTTATCTATTTGATGTGTTCATGAGATGGTATTCAAGTATGATTAGGCCTTTAGTATGTTACTTGGTTCTTAAGCATGATTTAGCCTATTTAGTTGTTCATTTTCAAGCATGATTAGTCATTTATTTTGCGTTTGGAATTTGCATTATGTTTAGGTTGTTCTTTATTTTCCGCATTATATGATCGAAGTATGTTCATGGGATTGTTGTGTGCTATTGCATGTTCGTCGTTATGATGATTACTTTCATGCATGTGAACCTAAAAGTAGAATACTCTTGGAAATATGTTGCTTAGGCTTGGTTAAATTATTGCACAAATCATTTCATTACACGTGGCATAAGTAAGGGACCATTCCGAACCCAACGGTTTGAGGTCTTCCCTTGCGAGGGGTGAGTGCGGCCTTAAATCATTTTCTCGATTCACACCGGGTGGCGACTCCTTTATTCTCCGGTTTAGTCCACCGCGGGCTACTTCGTACTCCCAACCGGGCCGCGAGCCCGGAACAGCATACGTCGCCTAGTTTCTGTGTTCCCATACCCGGTCCCAGTTTTTTTACCCCGGACGGGCCGGACACGGGCTTTTTTGCCACTCTTAAGCCTACCCGCATATACACGCAAAACAACATAAATACACCCACATTGATGAACCTTCCCCTCGTATTTTCATTATCACAAAAACAAACAACACGAATACAAACATCCAGTACATGCAAACTGCCACTGAAAACGGAGACATAAATAAAGAAAGAAGTAATCAGAAATAGGGCTTACTTGCGAAGATTGTAGAAGATGTTGCGAAGCTAGTGAAGAAGATTGAAGGCTAGAAAATTACATACAGCAAAAGAGTCTGTAGATATCTTTGGAGAAGGCGAAATGATAAAAGAAGAGAATGGAGTACATTGGCCTTTAAATAGGAAACTCAGGTTGATTTTGACCGTTCAATTGAGGCAAGAGGGCAGGATCAGTGACATGTATAATAAGGGTCTCACCCGTTGAATTCGAATAAAAGGACGACATTGAAGCTATTGTTTGGTTAGGATACAACTGTCTTCGATTTTGGTGCGCAAGCCATGGATATGTGACACGTGGCATCTCGGAGAGACAAAGCGATGGAAACCCTAGAATGATGTGACAGACATTTAGAGAAGGTCATGATGGTTACAAAAATTCCAATAGACGGCTTTAAAAACCCTAGAAACACCAACCGACAGTGAAGATGGTAATAATAACAAAAAAGAAATCTATTGGCAGTGCAAATACTTTCCTGACCCGGGGACGTGGCAGTATGGGCATTAAGAAGTCAAGGCCTAAAGACGGAGGGGCAATCCACACCATCATTGTAGTTCCCGACATCAGCTCATCAACTCATTGATACCGAGAACTGGGGGACATATGTTGATAGTGATTCTCAGACCCGAGAAACTTCGAAATGTGAAGAATGGTATAAAAGGGGTTTTTTCACTTACCTAATTGGGGATCCCAGGTCTTGATAAGGATGAGAACCCAGATATAAGGGCCCAGGAACAAGACGCAGATGGAGACCGACCTGAGGGCATCAGGGTATCTGTTATGTGCTTGTAATAATAGGAACGGGACTTGGGGTAAACTGGCCGAGGTACAGTCACATGCACCCGAGGAATGTGATCACTAGAAGATACAATTTAGATGCCCTTAACTGATGTAGTCAAGGAGTTTAATATCGGCTCGATCTTTTTGAAGAAAAGATGTAGGGAGTTAAACATTAGAAGGTGGCCTCATAGGAAGCTCATGAGCTTTCAAACACTTATCAATAATGTTCAGGAGTTGCAAATGGAAAGTGAGGGAAGTAAAGGCATCTATACCGACCCGACTTGGTCAAAGCAACAAGGAATAACGTCCTCTGTTTTGGTACAACGATCTGAGGATATAGGTCAGGGTTATAGCACTATGCTCATGTATGGATGACATAAGCTCTAAATGGAAATCTAAGCTTCCCAACGACTGATAAGATGGGAGTAGGCAAACGGCTGATGAGATGGGAGTAGGCCAACGACTGATGAGATGGGAGAGGGCCATAGGCTTATCCACTAACACACGAAATCACGTGAGTGGTTGAAATATAGGATGGCACATGGGCAGAACGTGTAGCAGTTACCAAAAAAATATGAATTAATGAGGTTTAGATGGCAGAGAGTGGTTGTGTCATACGACAGAGCTACTATTTGTAGAGTGATTGGGGAAAAGTGCATGGGCAATGATGATAGGGTAATGTGGCTGACGTCACAAGTTGGTGTAATAGTGGATCTAAACACACTATATAAAGGGGTTGGAGACTCAGTTTCGGGGATTGGCTAATCATTTTTCTAGTAATTTTAGTATTTTCACAACTTATAAAAGAGAGAAAAAGCTTAGTGTCAGAGAGAGATAAGGCATAGCTAGTAATAAAAGTTCTCTTTCCTTTGTACCCTTAGACGTAGGCTGAATCCATTCCACCAAATCACGTTAAATCTTTTGTTTTCTCTGTGTTTTCTTTAGCGCTTGCTAAGTTTGCTTTGGTTCCCAAATAACCAAACAAATTCACTGCTTGAGGGAGGTTTGTTCGAGGAGTAGTTTTTCCCAAATTACCCCTAAAACGAAAAACAACCGTCAACATATTTCTTTTTCAATTTATTTCTATTCTTCATTTCTTTTTTTTCTGTATTCATTTTCTCTTCTTCATTTCTTCTTCATTTTCTTTTTTAATTTTTCTAGCTCAAGGTTGCAGCTCTTTCTTCCTCCAAATCTCACACCCATTTTCCATCTCAGATCTCCTCCAAATATATCTTTAAATCTATTTCTTCTTCTATTTCCTCATCGATCTCCGACTCTGATCTATAGCTTTTCACTTTTTTTTTTAAAAAAAAACAAAAAAAAACAAAACAAAACCAATTTATGGATTTCATATTGGGACATTTGTGTTGGGTTGTCTCATAATGCCCGGGCTTGACGTAGTCAGAGGTTACCCGCCTTTATCTTTTGGGCGGATCTATTCTATGGACCTTATAGGTCTCTCATCTTATATTGATTTTGATGATAACAAATCATGATGACATAATGATAAATACACTATTTCAAGTAAATCAAGGACATCAAGGATTAAAAATGAGCTCAAGATCAGAAGAAATCAAATGTTGGTTCTCAACAAGTTATAAGATGCAAGAAGACTAGATCAGGGTATATCATTTTAATTCTTGTAATACTTGTTTAAATTAGATTATGCATGATAAGTACTAATGCACTCAAATCTTTTTCATATGCATAAATATTTTTTTAAAAAAATATATGTTTTCATCAAATGATAAAAGTCTGTCATGATTTTAAATATCAAAATTATTTTCAAGTTTTTCGGTCTTAAAAGAATCACTTGATTTTGATGAAAAAGTCATTGTTTTATTTCAAAACACTTGTATTTATATTGGTAAAACTTTTGATTTTGAAATAGGAACTAAAATGTAAGGTTTTAAGGTTTCAGGATAAGTCCGGTATGTGAACTTCGTACTTTCGAACAGATTTCAGTGAAAAAATTCAACCACTAAAATATAATGATCACTTGCCATGTCACGACCAGACGTCCTGTCATTCGACATAAGACATCCAAATTATGATGAAATTGAATAACGGCTAGTTTTTGAAGCCCTCTATAAATTGGATCATTTGAGTTCATTTTTATATCAACATATCATTCTTTTATCACTTACTAAGATCTAACCTGCATAAATCATAATCAACCTCATCCAAGCACTAAACTTGTAATATTTGCTCATTTAGGAGTTTTCTTTCTCCATTAATTTGTAAATCATAAACACTTGGATCATCTTCGATCACGTAAAGAATAATTGTAAAGGTTTGATCCAAATTCGGAAGTTGGACTGGGTCATCTTCGAGCACAGTAAAAAAGAAATATATAAGAGTTTCATTGGCACATGGGAAGCCAAATGTGTAGTGAATTTGACTGATTATTGCTTATTATTAATAAATTATATATTAATTTATATAATTATGTAATAATTAATTTATTGAGGCGTGGACGTAGACAAAATTGCCTAATCACGTAAAAATATCTTTATGTAAATCTAACCCTATCTCTTAAATTTACATTTGTTGCATATTTTGCTTATATGCTTAAGTTGAATGATTCACTACACTTCCAAGCCGAATGTGTAAAATTATATATTAATTTATTATATATTATATATTATTTTATTAATTCATTTGTTATTAATATATTATTAATTATTATTTTATTATTCAACAAATTAATTTTTCATTATTTTAATAATTATTTATTTATTATTAATTAATAATTAATCACATATTAATTATTATTTATTATTTTATTAATTCATTTGTTATTAATATATATTATTAATTATTATTTTATTATTCAATGAATTAATTTTTCAATATTTTAATAATTATTTATTTATTATTAATTAATAATTAATCACATATTAATTTATTATTTATTATTATTGTAATATTTTATTAATTTATTAAATATTAATTTAAATGTAAACTTTTAATTTCCCTCCACATTTGGGAATGTGATTCTCATTCCATGGGATAGTGGGTAGGGATGACATTGGGTGGCAAGGGAATACCGATATATTACACCCGGCCCGTTTAATTAATGAGTACGAAAATTTCAACTATACTTGATCCTAACATATCAGACTTCACAGACCCCATTCACATTATGAATTTATCTCTATTTGAACGGATAAATATTCATATCAAACCCGTCCAACAAATGAGTATAGACAATTACCTCATTACCCGTCCCTAACATACCGAACCTCGTATGAATTTTTGTCATCCCTAGAATGTTATTCTATTAGAGAAGTAAACACTCTAATGAGAATCATTCCTATTTTTCATTTCACATTCCCCCAAAGTACACACTTAGTACCATGGTGAGACAAAAAAAATCCTAAAACCATAAATAAAAAATTGAGCCAAGATTCATGATAATTTTCATCTCAAATATAGTCTTTTTGTTTAAAAAATCTCAAATCTCGTTTAGAATTATGAATCTCGAACTATCCGATCTGAGATTTTGGACCATTTTTTTATCCCAAATTTATAATCAGGACTAGACAGAGATTGAAGAATCCCCACCGGTCCCCGCCACCATCCCCCACTATATGTCCTACTACAAGCCTGTTGCATAAAGGAGGTTAGCAGGGAATTAATAAATTATAAAAATTATCACCCCTGATTTATACGATCAAATAATAAGCCATGCTAATACAAATATAAATAAAGGGAAATTATGGTATGTCTATCCGAAAATTATTTGATATTCGAAAAAAATGATATATATATATATATACTGAAAGTTCTGAAAAATAAATATTTACCGTCCAAAGTTCTTAAAAAACTAAGAAATTTTTTTTTTAAAACATCCGCTAAATTTCAGGAGCACAGATGATAAAATTTCTTAAATTTTGGGTAGTAATTAACCATTTTTAATAATTTTGGATGCATTGATGATATTTTCTCAAAACTAAGTGTTTTTTCGAACATTAGACAATTCTTTGATCGACATATGATAATTTCCATAAATAAAAAAGGAGTCAGTACATGTGAAAAAAAAAAAAAAAAATACCAACCTATTGCAAGGATGTGGTTAATCTTTCTATGAAGAAACACATTAGACAATTGCCCAAAACTTTTTTCTACAAATTAGCACAGTTTCCATTTTCTTCTCTCTATTTTCGAGAGAGTGCAATTCAACATCCCACAGAAACTTTGGAGCAAGATCACGGATTCTTGATACAATTGACTCCTCATCTCGAATTATAATAAATCCCTGCAGATTAAGTTCTTGGTAAATATTTAAGAATATGATAACCTAGTAAAGAAAGAAAAATTATGTCGACTCCACTAAATAGAATGAAACTCTTAGCCTGAATTTCACTCTTCTGATAAAACTTCTGGAAACTAGTGAGTTTCTAGCTCATCATGAAATATATATATCTATATATATATATAATGACAATTTTTTTTTCTTTTTCCTTTCCTTTTCCGGAAAAGAGGACTCCTATAGGATTATTAATATTACCAAAACAAACACTTGGTGCTTGTAGGAATGTTATTTTCCTGATGTATACCAGATGGAACTATATGAATGTACCACAATGGCCAAGAGCTTGCCATCAACATGGCAAATTGAAGTATGTTTGTACGAGATACTAACATTATGCATAAAAATGAAGGCTGTGCTGGTTAGACAGCATCCAACTTTATGATTTCAATAACTTCATTCACCAAAATTTCAACTTTGCTAATGTAGCACAAGGATGAATATTTTTCGAAACAATTACCTGAGGTCGTATCATACGGTCCATCTCCAGCATAATATCCTCTAATGAGCAACCTTCACCATGACTTTTGTAGTGGAAGAAGAGATGATTGGCATGCAACAAATCATATGAGCGTGGATAAGTTGAGAATGGCTCGCACCTGAATCACAACATGTACATAATATGCTGATTATGTATGAATAAAATAATAATTGTTGTAGGAAATATGCAAATCACTAGTCAGCTGTGTATGGAAATTAGAATAATGCATACAAATATAAGGATCTGACTATTTCTTACCAATCATGATAAGCACCTAACAGACCCCTGTCGTAAATAGCAGACAAGGTATTCTTCATGCTCATAGGAACTATATTCATGACCCAGACAGGTAACGAGTTCAGAGCCACAGAAAATCCACCACAATAAGCATTCATATCCATGACATTTCGTATTTCTGTCTCATTCACATTCATCAGCTTCCAGTAACGGCGAGCTTGATCTTGCCAAAAGATAGTGTCTGTTGTAAACTCCTCGTCAGTGATACCTATAGTGAAAAAAAGTGAAACTATCATTGCAGATTATATAACACCGCTGCTTTCTATCATGTAATATAACCACTCATCTATTTCTATGTAATCTAAGCCACAGAAGCCAAAAAATAATGTGTGATGCCACTGATCCATTTATCCTTTACATGTTAACTGATCCTAACTATCCACTAAAGAAGATAACACGACAGATCTTGTCCAATAATTATATGAAAACTGAAAAGCAGTTAAATATTTTCATGTGAAAAGAAAGAGCGAAAAAAAATCAAATAACATGCTGCAACTTCAGATATCCCTGCTGTGCCATAAATATAT
>SKCR01025217.1:600000-757335 GCA_019454045.1 Zanthoxylum bungeanum
CTTCAGACTGTCAAATGCTTGTTGATGTTCCTCGGTCCAGACGAATTCGTCCTCGCCTTTTAGCTTCAATAAGGAGGAGAACATTTTTGTTTTCCCTGCACAGTTGGAGATGAATCGCCTTAAGAAGTTAATTTGCCCTAAAAACCTCTGCAACTCTTTTTTATTTCGGGGTGGCATAGCTTCGGTGATCGCCTGAGACTTATTGGTGTCGATCTCAATTCCCCGTTGGTGTAATAGAAACCCTAGGAAATTTCCTGCGCACACCCCGAAAGCACACTTGGCAGGGTTCATTCTTAGTTTGAACTTTCTCATTCGTTCGAAGGTCATTCCTAAATGGCCAAAATGTTCGTCCATAGTCACGGATTTAGCCACTATATCGTCCACATAGACTTCTACGAATTCGCCAATCATGTCATGAAAGATCAAGTTCATGGCCCGCTGATAAGTGGCACCAGTATTTTTCAGGCCGAATGACATGACCGCCCACTCATAACACCCTAGAGAGCCTAGGCATCTAAAAGCCGTCTTGTGTACATCATTTTCGGTGATGTAAATCTGATTATAGCCCGCATACCCATCCATAAACGAGTATACTTGATACCCCGCCGTGGAATCCACTAGGGAATCTACTGTCGACATTGGGTATTGATAATTTGGTGTTGCTAGGTTTAAATTTCTGAAATCTATACAGATCTTTATCTTTCCATTCTTTTTCCTAACTGGGATAATATTTGACAACCATTCCACATATCTGGTCGTCATAATGAATTTTGCCTCTAATAGTCGTTCAACTTCTTTCTTAATATCAGGCATGACATTACGCGCAAACCTCCGGGGAGGCTGCGTGTGAGGCCTATGGCTTGGCATGATTGGCAGCCTTTGCTCCACCAACATCCTATCTAAGCCAGACATCTCATTGTAGTCCCATACAAAACAATCTTTGTATTCTTGCAACAAACTAACTAACTTTTCACGTACCTGGGGCTCCAATGCCTTACTGGCGTAAGTTATGAGCCTATCGTGCTCATTCCCCAGATTTACCTCGTCCAAAGCATCTTGTCCTCTTGAGATGGTGTTTGTCTTGCGTCGTCCATTCAGGGCAAACTCTTCTTCCTTTGAGTCTTCTTCTTCCATCAAGTAGTCCACTCCACATAGTTCTTTTATTTTGTCCTCCGTCTGGTGTGCCAGCAATTTGCCTCTTAAGGCCGAAATAGCGGCCTGTGTTTCGTCCTCACTTCTTCGCTCCATCACACAGGCCAATAAATTGGCCTTGGAGGCCGCAAGAGCGGCTTGCTCCTTATTCTGGCCGTACTTCATTCGAACCGTTGTGTGTTGGTTCTCCAAAGACCACTGTGTTGGTCTCGTCTGTATGAATAAATCGTCTAGCAACCCAGCGGGGTAAGGCTCGTCATTTTGAGCCACAATGGTCGGGCTTTCCCCTTTATTCAAAACTCTGGTCGGCCCATAGTTCCCTTCGTACATGAAGTATTCGGCCGAGTTTGTCTCCGCAGCGAAAGGCTTATTGTCGGCATGCACTATCTCCACTTCGTCCCTTTGGTTCCAGAAAACCAGGCATTGATGAAGGGATGAAGGGATGCATCGGCTGCCGTGAATCCAGTCTCGTCCCAGGAGCATATTGTATGTGGTTGGCCCATCTATGACGAAAAATACCACTGTCTTCGTAGTACTTCCCACTTGCAGGTCCAATGGAATAACTCCTTTTGCTGTCGTCGCCCCTCCATTAAAGCCAGTAAGCACCACTTCCGTAGGGAGAAGTTCTTCTTCGTACTTTGCCAAACGTCCTAGCATCCTAACTGGTATTGCGTTAATGGCCACCCCGTTATCAATTAGCACTTTGGTGACAAGTATCTCGTTAGCCTTTGTCTTTACATACAACGGCCGCAGGTGCTTCGTCATTTGTGTTGGTGGCTTCGGGAAAACCACTCTCCCTGATAGACCTATTTCCATTTCTTGATCGCCCTCAACTTGCGGCGATTCCTCTTCCATTCCCCATCTGAAAGGTGGCAACATGGCTGGTGAATCCTGGGAGACATGATTGACAATCAATCTCCGTTTTTCGGCTCTGGTGAGGGTCTGTTTTACCTTAGGCGTCCCATACAAAATGAGGAACGGATATCGTCCCAATCTTCGCCCAATGTCCCGACTGCAGGATTGCCGGTTTCATATAATTCTCTGAGAAGCCGATTCTGTGAAATTCATCTTCTCCTTGTTTCGGTCTTGAGGTCTATTTCTTCTTCTACATCGGTTATCTCCTCATCTTCAGTTTCCCTGTCTGTGATTTAGAGCGCTGTAAATTCAATTTTGTCACCCTCATAAACGTCATCGCTTGTTCCGGCTTCCCCATTGTTATCTCTACTAAATTTCCCAGGCAATAGGTAATGATTAGCCACCACTGGCGGCATACTGCCGAACTGAATGACGATAGGCGGCTCTTCATCGTCTGTTTCGTCCTGTTTCCGTCTGCCGAATTTAGTGCGTTCGTCGCAACTTGTCACCGTTCCTTCTTTGTTGTCACCCCATTTTTTATTTACTTCTGTTTTCTCTATGGTGCGAGGGCTATGGCCTGTGGTGGCCTTTGTTTCACCTTGTCGACGCATCAAACGGCCATAATTCCTTTGGTGTCGCCTCAACTGCGTCCTTATCATTTCGTCTACAGGGGGATAGTTCCTGCCTAGCCGCTGGCCCGAGTGTGGCTTTCGGTATGAATGCCAAACATTGGGCCGATTAATCTTCGGCCTGAACGTCCTTACATTTTGGACGAAATTTGAATTCTCCCAATAGAACCTTGGGGCGAAGGTCCGGGGCTGCCATGATGATGGCTTTCTCTTTGCAGGCCTTTCGCAAGTGTCTTCTAACTCTTTCATCCATTCCATGTCGTTCTTGCACCGAATACAAATGTTCTACTGGTTTCCTTACTCTGAAGATGCCTTAATCATTTCCAAGGCGCTTGGACGATGACGGTTGTAGGCACTGCATTTTTGCATATAAGCCCGATGATGAGTCTCGTATGGAGACACTACCTCTTTAGTTGTGAAAGCCGCTGGAAACGGACGTTGGAAGGGTAAAGTTTGAAATTAGCAAATTGTCAGATTTAACTCGCTTGTTTCGCTTCGGGTTCGCTTGTTGGACCTTTGTTTTTAAACACACCAAGCCCAATCCAAAATAATTAAAACATTTAAAATACATGTCACAAATTAAATTAAAATCAATTAAATTAAACTTAAAAGAAATCAAATTAAATCACCTTCCTAAATTAAATTTAATCCTTTTCCTAAACAAAATAAATCACATTCCAAATTAAATAAAACACAAATTAAATTAAATAAAAGTAAATTCCTAATTTAATTAAATCACCTACCAATTTAAATAAATCATATCATTAATTAAAAAGAACAAATCAAATAAATTCCCCTAATTAAAGATTTTCCCTATCACATAATAATTAAAAATATCTCTCAATTAATACACAAATTCTATTCCTTCTCCAGCAAGGTAAACCCCCTCATTTGGCCTATAAAAAGAACCATTAACCCACACATTCAACCCTGGCTCATTCTCACGAAAAAATAAAAATAACCTAAGTGATTCACGCCCCTTTCTCCATCATCCTTCTTTTCACTGCTCGTTAACCCCACACAAAAACCCTAGCTCTCACCAACTCTCTTTACCCTTTCTTCACTCTCTCTCTAAAATCGTAAAACACTTCCCTCAAACCCTAACAGCCGCATGATCTCTCCCCTCTCGCAAAACTGACCAGCAAACCCTAGACACATGCACAAAACACACACTGACGCACATATACAAAACCGACTAAACTACCCTCACCTCACCCCACTAAAATAACCGACTAAACTACCATCACCTGACCCCACTCAACAAACGGCACTCAGACCTTCTCTCCTCACTCACGTCCCCTTCCCACCCACGGAGCACCCTACATTCATGCCAAATAAACCCACAACAGCCCCTCACACGCCATTCACTAACTGCCACACACCACGTAACTACACAGCCCACTCGCCACTTCAACCTTTCTCAAAGCCACAGCTCCCCAACTCTCGCCACAAATCCCCCTCACGTGAAACAAAAAATCAACACGTAGCCTTCACCAACGGCACCCACTGAACACACCACAAATCAGCCTCACATTCACGTACAAACCACACCAAAAACTGCCAGCAACTACCGAATTCTGCCTCTAAAAAAACTGCACTCCCCTCACCAAAAACTGCCTTCAAAAACTGCACCAAAAACAGTCCCCAAAACCGCACAAAACAGTTCCCGAATACCGCAAACAGAAACTAAACCCAACGACCAGAAAATACATCAAAAACAGAGGAAACAGTTGCCCGAAACAGCGAGGCGACGAAGGAAAACAGAAAGTCAGTGAACCAGAAAAGTTGTGGAACATTAACCCTTCCGACGGTCGTGTAACGCGCTTTCGAGAGACGACTTAAGAGGATAGACCTGAGGGCACCCCTTCTTTATTTATTATTCTTCGTTTTTTATTTATTTTAATATATTATCGCATGAGAGTCGTTTGTTGAGGCATGATGTGAATTCCGGATGAACGAAATGCGTGTTCTCTTTTGTGGTATATCGGATGGAAACCCGGACGTAAATTCCGTAGCCGAATCCGAATGGACGGCAGTGCGGTTTGCACTCGGGATACAACGCCACGTACTACTTGAGAGACACACGTATTTCATTTCATCCAACCATGTATTTGAGCATGATTAGGTTGCTAGTACGTTATTTATTTTTGTATGCATGATTTAGTCTAGTAAGTTATTTATCTTTAAGCATGATTTAGTTGTTTATTTTTAAGCATGATTAGTTATTCGTTTTGCATTTGGAATTTGCATTAAGTTTATGTTGTTGTTTGCATTTCGCATTATATAATTGAAATATGTTCATGAGATTGCCGTGTGTTGTCGTGTGTTATGATGACTTACTTTCCAAGCATGCAAACTTAGACATGGGATTTATCTCTATAAACATATACTAGATATAGGATTTTTTTGAGCATGGTGCGTAGATTCGGTTAAGATATTGCACAAATCACATCATTACAAGTGGCATAAGTAAGGGACCATTCCGAACCCAACGGTCTGAGGTCTTCTCTTGCGAGGGGTGAGTGCGGCCTTAAACCTTTGTCCCGGTTCACACCGGGTGGCGACTCCATGTAATTTCTCCGGTTTAGTTCCCCAGCGGGCTATTCCGTACTCCCAACTAGGCCGCGAGCCTAGAACAGCGTCGCCCAAGTTTTGTGTAATACAGTCTGGCGACTCCACTGGGGATAGAGAATCGGCCCCGAAATAATGTCTTGTAATATTATGGTTTGTGCTTTAATTAATCGTGTCTACTGTGAATTAAAATGGGTTTAATCAAAAGCATATTGTTTAGGCTGGGTAATGGTTTGGTGTCTTCCTTCACTCACTACCTTTCTAGAAGGAAAAGCTGTGAAGGCACCTAGATAATCATCTACTTGTAGCCTATTGTGACAGACTAATCTGGAGGACTTGTTGCTTATTCCTGTCACCAAGCGATAAGAGCCTAAGTGGCTTGGGTGCTTAAGGGAGCCTCGCTCCACCCTCCCTTTGGGGAATCTGCAACAAGAAATCCATTTGACAGTTAGTCACACGCTATGACTTGTTGGCACGTACTTTAGGGTATAAAAAAGGTGCGCTCACTTGGTCGCTCGAACCCTTGAGTGGGGAGACCTAGTTGTGGACAATCCTTAGCCAGCGAGAGCCTTTGTCTATACCCCTATAAACCCGTGTGTAAACCGTAGTTGTAGGACTAATAGAGACTATTCCTTTATGTTTGCGTTTAGGACCATCGCCATTTAGATTCAGTTAAACTTTTTGTCATGAGGTATGGGCTTGTTGGGCCATTTAAACTGGGACGAGTCCGTGCTTTATGGAAATTGGGCCAAAAGCTTCTAAAATGTCAATGGGCCATTTTGTGTTTAGGACTTTTATCATTTGAATTTGTTTTGTCATTTTATCGCAAAAGTGTAAACCTGTTGGGCCTTTTCAACTGGGACAAGTTTGCACCGCGTAATAATATGATTGAATGCTTTAAAACAATAATGGGCCGACTTATATATTCCATGCATTGCACGCATCTCATACATCTCATGCATACATGCATCATGTTAACCCTTGTGTCTTAAAAGCCATCATAGATATCTGTTGGGTTAGAGTAGAAAGAAAGATTTGTCAAGAAGAGTTTAGCAAACCTGGATGTCGGGGAAAAAGAAACCGAGGAACAGAGAACTTTACTGCAATGATAGAAAGACCATTGGGGGGCCTTCAAAAAAAAAGAAAAAAAAAAGAGAAAAAAAAAAGAAAAAAAAAAAGAAAAAAAGAAAAATTGTTTGTTTTAAAGTCCTTAATAGTTAGGCATAAGTCCAATGATGAAATCGTTTGCTTTAGGATGAAATATTAGAAACGATAAACCATTGATGTGCTTTTATCTGATACTTTAAGTGATTGATCTATGTTAGACTCGTAAGCACTTCACTATAGGTTCTTAGCAGTGAAAACCTGAGTAGTTGGCAAGGTGACTAGTTGAAGAAATTGAAGGTCGGTGAATGACCATTTGCTTAGATGTCTATCTTGATTTGCTTATGTTATGATGTGTGGTATGGTTGAAAATGAAAGAAAAGTCTCTAAAGAAAAGAGTTGAACCACCTATAACCGATAAGCGTGAAGCTACCCATGGGCGAGTATTAGGACCACCATGAGGAGAAATGCTACCTTAAAGGGTAGGTGTGTTGAAAAAAAGAGAAAGAAAAAAAAAAGAAAAAAAAAAGAGAGAAAAAGAAAAGAAAAGAAAAAAGAAGTTCAAAATGAAAAGAAAAAAAGAAAGAGACAAAAGAGAAAGAAAACCATACCACATTGAGCACAAAAAAGCAACTGCAGGCATAATTGAGACATCTAGGTTGGTTTGACCCATCGATCCCGATTTTTGACGAAATCATTGAGTTGGCTTACCTGGGGATGAATCTGCGAATGAACCTTTGCACACACACACCTCGAGTCTGGCTTAGATCATTTATTCAAAGACTTGGATTTGAGTTGCATTGAATGTTTTGAAGGTTCTCTGGTTTCAATATTGGGCATTCTTTGAGGACGATAATATGTGTAGCTATTGGGACTATTTCATAGCATGATGATATGGAAGGCCCCACCATGTGGTTTATCTTGACCAAGTACAAACAACGGAGAGCAGAAAGCTAAACTAAGACTGGGGGCGACCAGTCTACCACATCGCGAATCAGGGACATAACAAGATATTGAGTCATGAGACCAGAGAGAAGACTGAGCAATCACCTGGAGAACTAGCGGAAGACCTAACCCAACGGAATAGGAAATTCATTCATGCATGCATGTATACACGTAACATATTTTGCATTCTTTTTGTGTTTGTTTCGTTTTGTATTCACAGGTTTCAAAGAAGAAAAAGAGAAAGCGGCAAAGACAAGCCAACCAGAATCAGCAACATATCAGTATTTGTTTGGGGATGAGTCCCGGGGTTGAGGCCCACATCAGTATCAGTTTGGGGTGAGGCCCACATCAGTTTGGGGCGAGGCCCACGTCAGTATCAGTTTGGGGCGAGGCCCATATTAGTATCAACTCAGGGTCGAGGCCTGCATTATCATCAGTTTCAGGAATGAATCTCAAGGGGCGAAGCCCGTATTATCAGTAGTTTTTAAGAATAAATCCCACAGGGTCGAGGCCCACATTACCACCAGTTTTGGGAATGAAGTCCGCATTCAGCACGGTTCGGGAATGGACCACCTCACAACACGGTTCGGGAATGAACTATCACATCAGTATCAGCTTGGGGATGAGTCCCAGGGTTGAGGCCCATATCAGTTTCAGTTTTGGGGATGAGTCTCAGGGTTGAGGCCCATATCAGTTTCAGTTTTGGGGATGAATCCCAGGGCCGAGGCCCACGTCGTCAGAATTTGGAATGAATCCAGGGAATGAATCCCAGGGCCGAGGCCCACATCGTCAGAGTGTTGGAATGAATCCAGGAATGAATCCCAGGGTCGAGGACTGCACTATCATCAGTTTTAGGAATGAATCTCAAGGGGCGAAGCCCGTATTATCAGCAGTTTTCAAGAATAAATCCCACAGGGTCGAGGCCCACTTTTTTAGCGATATTGGGTCGAGGTGCCCAGGGTCGAGGTGCCCCCATTGTCGGTTGCAGTTTTGGGATGCGTCCCAGGGTCGAGGGCCCACTGCATCATCAGTTGTAGTTCCGGGATGCGTCCCAAGGTCGAGGTGCCCACTACATCATCAGTTCGAGGGTGAGGTCCCTATTGTCAGCGGTGTTGGGTCGAGGTGCCCAGGGTCGAGGTGCCCCCATTGTCGGTTGTAGTTCCGAGTCGAGGTGCCCAGGGTCGAGGTGCCTACGACATCATCAGTTCGAGGGCGAGGTCCCTATTGTCAGCGGTGTTGGGTCGAGGTGCCCCCGTTGTCGGTTGTAGTTCCGGGTCGAGGTGCCCAGGGTCGAGGTTCCCACTACATCATCAGTTCGAGGGTGAGGTCCCTATTGTCAGCGGTGTTGGGTCGAGGTGCCCAGGGTCGAGGTGCCCCCGTTGTCGGTTGTAGTTCCTAGTCGAGGTGCCCAGGGTCGAGGTGCCCACTACATCATCAGTTGTAGTTCCGGGATGCGTCCCAAGGTCGAGGTGCCCACTACATCATCAGTTCGAGGGTGAGGTCCCTATTGTCAGCGGTGTTGGGTCGAGGTGCCCAGGGTCGAGGTGCCCCCGTTGTCGGTTGTAGTTCCGGGTCGAGGTGCCTACTACATCATCAGTTCGAGGGCGAGGTCCCTATTGTCAGTGGTGTTTGGTCGAGGTGCCCCCATTGTCGGTTGCAGTTTTGGGATGCGTCCCAGGGTTGAGGGCCCACTGCATCATCAGTTGTAGTTCCGGGATGCGTCCCAAGGTCGAGGTGCCCACTACATCATCAGTTCGAGGGTGAGGTCCCTATTGTCAGCGGTGTTGGGTCGAGGTGCTCAGGGTCGAGGTGCCCCCATTGTCGGTTGTAGTTCCGGGTCGAGGTGCCCAGGGTCGAGGTGCCTACTACATCATCAGTTCGAGGGCGAGGACCCTATTGTCAGTGGTGTTGGGTCGAGGTGCCCCCGTTGTCTGTTGTAGTTCCGGGTCGAGGTGCCCAGGGTCGAGGTTCCCACTACATCATCAGTTCGAGGGTGAGGTCCCTATTGTCAGCGGTGTTGGGTCGAGGTGCCCAGGGTCGAGGTTCCCCCGTTGTCGGTTGTAGTTCCTGGTCGAGGTGCCCAGGGTCGAGGTGCCCACTACATCATCAGTTTGAGGGCGAGGTCCCTATTGTCAGCGGTGTTGGGTCGAGGTGCCCAGGGTCGAGGTGCCCCCGTTGTCGGTTGTAGTTCCGGGTCGAGGTGCCCATGGTTGAGGTGCCCACTACATCATCAGTTCGAGGGTGAGGTCCCTATTGTTAGCGGTGTTGGGTCGAGGTGCCCCCGTTGTCGGTTGTAGTTTCGGGTCGAGGTGCCCAGGGTCGAGGTGCCCACTACATCATCAGTTCGAGGGCGAGGTCCCTATTGTCAGCGGTGTTGGGTCGAGGTGCCCCCGTTGTCGGTTGCAGTTCCGGGATGCATCCCAGGGTCGAGGGCCCACTACATCATCATCACAGTTCACATTAGGTGGTTCGGGAACAAACCCAGAGGTCGAGGTACCTCGCCATCACATTCAACTCGGGAATAAAGCTCACAGATGGTTCGGGAACAAAGCCCAGGGGTCGAAGCGCCTCGCCATCATATCAGTTCAGTTCGGTAGTGATTCCTAGAGATCGCAGCATCTTGCAGGGATGAACCTCGAGGTCGCGACACCTCACCACCAAACATTCAGTTCGAAGCAACAGGCAAGTCAAGTGGCAGTTGGCGAGCCAGGTAAGTGAAAATGCATTGCACGTACTTTGATAGGATTGTCATTATCACACACTGCACAAGTCCCATCAAAGTGGGGGCGACTGTAGGCACTACATTTTTGCATATAATCCTGATGATGAGTCTCGTATGGAGACACTACCTCTTTAGTTGTGAAAGCCGCGGGAAACGGACGTTGGAAGGGTAAAGTTGGAAATTAGCATTTTGTCAGATTTAACTCGTTTGTTTCTCTTCGAGTTCGCTTGTTGGACCTCTGTTTTTAAACACACCAAGCCCAATCCAAAATAATTAAAACATTTAAAATACATATCACAAATTAAATTAAAATCAATTAAATTAAACTTAAAATAAATCAAATTAAATCACATTCCTAAATTAAATTTAATCCTTTTCCTAAACTAAATAAATCACATTCCAAATTAAATAAAACACAAATTAAATTAAATAAAAGTAAATTCCTAATTTAATTAAATCACCTACCAATTTAAATAAATCATATCATTAATTAAAAAGAACAAATCAAATCAATTACCATAATTAAAGATTTTCCCTATCACATAATAATTAAAAATATCTATCAATTAATACACAAATTTTATTCCTTCTCCAACAAGGTAAACCCCTTCATTTGACCTATAAAAAGAACCATTAACCCACACATTCAACCCTGGCTCATTCTCACGAAAACACAAAAATAACCTAAGTGATTCACGCCCCTTTCTCCATCGTCCTTCTTTTCACTGCTCGTTAACCATACACAAAAACCCTAGCTCTCACCAACTCTCTTCACCCTTTCTTCACTCTCTCTCTAAAATCGTAAAACACTTCCCTCAAACCCTAACAGCCGCATGATCTCTCCCCTCTCGTAAAACTGACCAGCAAACCCTAGACACATGCACAAAACACACACTGACGCACATAGACAAAACCGACTAAACTACCCTCACCTCACCCCACCAAAATAACCGACTAAACTACCATCACCTGACCCCACTCAACAAACGGCACTCAGACCTTCTCTCCTCACTCACGTCCCCTTCCCACCCATGGAGCACCCTACATTCATGCCAAATAAACCCACAACAGCCCCTCACACGCCATTCACTAACTGCCACACACCACGTAACTACACAGCCCACTCGCCACTTCAACCTTTCTCAAAGCCACAGCTCCCCAACTCTCGCCACAAATCCCCCTCACGTGAAGCAAAAAATCAACACGTAGCCTTCACCGACGGCACCCACTGAACACACCACAAATCAGCCTCACATTCACGTACAAACCACACCAAAAACTGCCAGCAACTACCGAATTCTGCCTCTAAAAAAACAGCACTCCCCTCACCGAAAACTGCCTTCAAAAACTGCACCAGAAACAGTCCCCAAAACTGCACAAAATAGTTCCCGAATACCGCCAACAGAAACTAAACCCAACGACCAGAAAATACATAAAAAACAGAGGAAACAGTTGCCCAAAACAGCGAGGCGACGAAGGAAAACAGAAAGTCAGGGAACCAGAAAAGTTGTGGAACATTAACCCTTCCGACGGTCGTGTAACGCGCTTTCGAGAGACGACTTAAGAGGATAGACCTGAGGGCACCCCTTCTTTATTTATTATTCTTCGTTTTTTATTTATTTTAATATATTATCGCATGAGAGTCGTTTGTTGAGGCATGATGTGAATTCCGGATGAACGAAATGCGTGTTCTCTTTTGTGGTATATCGGATGGAAACCCGGACGTAAATTCCGTAGCCGAATCCGAATGGACGGCAGTGCGGTTTGCACTCGGGATACAACGCCACGTACTACTTGAGAGACACACGTATTTCGTTTCATCCAACCATGTATTTGAGCATGATTAGGTTGCTAGTACGTTATTTATTTTTGTAAGCATGATTTAGTCTAGTATGTTATTTATCTTTAAGCATGATTTAGTTGTTTATTTTTAAGCATGATTAGTTATTCGTTTTTCATTTGGAATTTGCATTAAGTTTATGTTGTTGTTTGCATTTCGCATTATATAATTGAAATATGTTCATGAGATTGCCGTGTGTTGTCGTGTGTTATGATGACTTACTTTCCAAGCATGCAAACTTAGACATGGGATTTATCTCTATAAACATGAACTAGATATATGATGTTTTTGAGCATGGTGCGTAGATTCGGTTAAGATATTGCACAAATCACATCATTACAAGTGGCATAAGTAAGGGACCATTCCGAACCCAACGGTTTGAGGTCTTCCCTTGCGAGGGGTGAGTGCGGCCTTAAACCTTTGTCCCGGTTCACACCGGGTGGCGACTCCATGTTATTTCTCCGGTTTAGTTCCCCAGCGGGCTATTCCGTACTCCCAACTAGGCCGCGAGCCTAGAACAGCGTCGCCCAAGTTTTGTGTAATACAGTCTGGCGACTCCACTGGGGATAGAGAATCGGCCCCGAAATAATGTCTTGTAATATTATGGTTTGTGCTTTAATTAATCGTGTCTACTGTGAGTTAAAAGGGGTTTAATCAAAAGCATATTGTTTAGGCTGGGTAATGGTTTGGTGTCTTCCTTCACTCACTACCTTTCTAGAAGGAAAAGTTGTGAAGGCACCTAGATCATCATCTACTTGTAGCCTATTGTGACAGACTAATCTGGAGGACTTGTTGCTTATTCCTGTCACCAAGCGATAAGAGCCTAAGTGGCTTGGGTGCTTAAGGGAGCCTCGCTCCACCCTCCCTCTGGGGAATCTGCAACAAGAAATCCATTTGACAGTTAGTCACACGCTATGACTTGTTGGCACGTACTTTAGGGTATAAAAAAGGTGCGCTCACTTGGTCGCTCGAACCCTTGAGTGGGGAGACCTAGTTGTGGACAATCCTTCGCCAGCGAGAGCCTTTGTCTATACCCCTATAAACCCGTGTGTAAACCGTAGTTGTAGGACTAATATAGACTATTCCTTTATTTTTGCGTTTAGGACCATCGCCATTTAGATTCAGTTAAACTTTTTGTCATGAGGTATGGGCTTGTTGGGCCATTTAAACTGGGACGAGTCCGTGCTTTATGGAAATTGGGCCAAAAGCTTCTAAAATGTCGATGGGCCATTTTGTGTTTAGGACTTTTATCATTTGAATTTGTTTAGTCATGTTATCGCAAAAGTGTAAAGCTGTTGGGCCTTTTCAACTGGGACAAGTTTGCACCATGTAATAATATGATTGAATGCTTTAAAACAATAATGGGCCGACTTATATATTCCATGCATTGCACGCATCTCATACATCTCATGCATACATGCATCATGTTAACCCTTGTGTCTTAAAAGCCATCATAGATATATGTTGGGTTAGAGTAGAAAGAAAGATTTGTCAAGAAGAGTTTAGCAAACCTGGATGTCGGGGAAAAAGAAACCGAGGAACAGAGAACTTTACTGCAATGATAGAAAGACCATTGGGGGGCCTTCAAAAAAAAAAGAAAAAAAAAGAGAAAAAAAAAGAAAAAAAAAAAAAAGAAAAAAAGAAAAATTGTTTGTTTTAAAGTCCTTAATAGTTAGGCATAAGTCCAATGATGAAATCGTTTGCTTTAGGATGAAATCTTAGAAACGATAAACCCTTGATGTGCTTTTATCTGATACTTTAAGTGATTGATCTATGTTAGACTCGTAAGCACTTCACTATAGGTTCTTAGCGGTGAAAACCTGAGTAGTTGGCAAGGTGACTAGTTGAAGAAATTGAAGGTCGGTGAATGACCGTTTGCTTAGATGTCTATCTTGATTTGCTTATGTTATGATGTGTGGTATGGTTGAAAATGAAAGAAAAGTCTCTAAAGAAAAGAGTTGAACCACCTATAACCAATAAGCGTGAAGCTACCCATGGGCGAGTATTAGGACCACCATGAGGAGAAATGCTACCTTAAAGGGTAGGTGTGCTGAAAAAAGAGAAAGAAAAAAAAAAAGAAAAAAAAAAAGAAAAAAAGAAAAATTGTTTGTTTTAAAGTCCTTAAGTTAGGCATAAGTCCAATGATGAAATCGTTTGCTTTAGGATGAAATATTAGAAACGATAAACCCTTGATGTGCTTTTTAATCTGATACTTTAAGTGATTGATCTATGTTAGACTCGTAGCACTTCACTATAGGTTCTTAGCGGTGAAAACCTGAGTAGTTGGCAAGGTGACTAGTTGAAGAAATTGAAGGTCGGTGAATGACCGTTTGCTTAGATGTCTATCTTGATTTGCTTATGTTATGATGTGTGGTATGGTTGAAAATGAAAGAAAAGTCTCTAAAGAAAAGAGTTGAACCACCTATAACCGATAAGCGTGAAGCTACCCATGGGCGAGTATTAGGACCACCATGAGGAGAAATGCTACCTTAAAGGGTAGGTGTGCTGAAAAAAGAGAAAGAAAAAAAAGAAAAAAAAAAGAGAAAAAAAGAAAAGAAAAGAAAAAGAAGTTCAAAATGAAAAGAAAAAAAGAAAGAGACAAAAGAGAAAGAAAACCATACCACATTGAGCACAAAAAAAACTGCAGGCATAATTGAGACATCTAGGTTGGTTCGACCCATCGATCCCGATTTTTGACGAAATCATTGAGTTGGCTTACCTGGGGATGAATCTGCGAATGAACCTTTGCACACACACACCTCGAGTCTGGCTTAGATCATTTATTCAAAGACTTGGATTTGAGTTGCATTGAATGTTTTGAAGGTTCTCTGGTTTCAATACTGGGAATTCTTTGATGACGATAATATGTGTAGCTATTGGGACTATTTCATAGTATGATGATATGGAAGGCCCCACCATGTGATTCATCTTGACCAAGTACAAACAGCGGAGAGCAGAAAGCTAAACCAAGACTGGGGGCGACCAGTCTACCACATCGCGAATCAGGGACATAACAAGATATTGAGTCATGAGACCAGAGAGAAGACTGAGCAATCACCTGGAGAACTAGCGGAAGACCTAACCCAACGGAATAGGAAATTCATTCATGCATGCATGCGTACACGTAACATATTTTGCATTCTTTTTGTGTTTGTTTCGTTTTGTATTCACAGGTTTCAAAGAAGAAAAAGAGAAAGCGGCAAAGACAAGCCAACCAGAATCAGCAACATATCAGTATTTGTTTGGGGATGAGTCCCGGGGTTGAGGCCCACATCAGTATCAGTTTGGGGCGAGGCCCACATCAGTTTGGGGCGAGGCCCACGTCAGTATCAGTTTGGGGCGAGGCCCATATTAGTATCAACTCAGGGTCGAGGCCTGTATTATCATCAGTTTCAGGAATGAATCTCAAGGGGCGAAGCCCGTATTATCAGTAGTTTTTAAGAATAAATCCCACAGGGTCGAGGCCCACATTACCACCAGTTTCGGGAATGAAGCCCACATTCAGCACGGTTCGGGAATGGACCACCTCACAACACGGTTCAGGAATGAACTATCACATCAGTATCAGCTTGGGGATGAGTCCCAGGGTTGAGGCCCATATCAGTTTCAGTTTTGGGGATGAGTCCCAGGGTTGAGGCCCATATCAGTTTCAGTTTTGGGGATGAATCCCAGGGCCGAGGCCCACGTCGTCAGAATTTGGAATGAATCCAGGGAATGAATCCCAGGGCCGAGGCCCACATCGTCAGAGTGTTGGAATGAATCCAGGAATGAATCCCAGGGTCGAGGCCTGCACTATCATCAGTTTCAGGAATGAATCTCAAGGGGCGAAGCCCGTATTATCAGCAGTTTTCAAGAATAAATCCCACAGGGTCGAGGCCCACTTTTTCAGCGGTATTGGGTCGAGGTGCCCAGGGTCGAGGTGCCCCCATTGTCGGTTGCAGTTTTGGGATGCGTCCTAGGGTCGAGGGCCCACTGCATCATCAGTTGTAGTTCCGGGATGCGTCCCAAGGTCGAGGTGCCCACTACATCATCAGTTCGAGGGTGAGGTCCCTATTGTCAGCGGTGTTGGGTCGAGGTGCCCAGGGTCGAGGTGCCCCCGTTGTCGGTTGTAGTTCCGGGTCGAGGTGCCTACTACATCATCAGTTCGAGGGCGAGGTCCCTATTGTCAGCGGTGTTTGGTCGAGGTGCCCCCGTTGTCGGTTGTAGTTTCGGGTCGAGGTGCCCAGGGTCGAGGTGCCCACTACATCATCAGTTCGAGAGCGAGGTCCCTATTGTCAGCGGTGTTTGGTCGAGGTGCCCCTGTTGTCGGTTGCAGTTCCGGGATGCATCCCAGGGTCGAGGGCCCACTACATCATCATCACAGTTCACATTAGGTGGTTCATGAACAAACCCAGAGGTCGAGGCACCTCGCCATCACATTCAACTCGGGAATAAAGCTCACAGATGGTTCGGGAACAAAGCCCAGGGGTCGAAGCGCCTCGCCATCATATCAGTTCAGTTCGGTAGTGATTCCTAGAGATCGCAGCATCTTGCAGGGATGAACCTCGAGGTCGCGACACCTCACCACCAAACATTCAGTTCGAAGCAACATGCAAGTCAAGTGGCAGCTGGCGAGCCAGGTAAGTGAAAATGCATTGCACGTACTTTGATAGGATTGTCATTATCACACACTGCACAAGTCCCATCAAAGTGGGGGCGACTGTAGGCACTGCATTGTTGCATATAAGCCCGATGATGAGTCTCGTATGGAGACACTACCTCTTTAGTTGTGAAAGCCGCGGGAAACGGACGTTGGAAGGGTAAAGTTGGAAATTAGCATTTTGTCAGATTTAACTCGTTTGTTTCTCTTCGAGTTCGCTTGTTGGACCTCTGTTTTTAAACACACCAAGCCCAATCCAAAATAATTAAAACATTTAAAATACATATCACAAATTAAATTAAAATCAATTAAATTAAACTTAAAATAAATCAAATTAAATCACATTCCTAAATTAAATTTAATCATTTTCCTAAACTAAATAAATCACATTCCAAATTAAATAAAACACAAATTAAAAAAGTAAATTCCTAATTTAATTAAATCACCTACCAATTTAAATAAATCATATCATTAATTAAAAAGAACAAATCAAATCAATTCCCCTAATTAAAGATTTTCCCTATCACATAATAATTAAAAATATCTATCAATTAATACACAAATTTTATTCCTTCTCCAACAAGGTAAACCCCCTCATTTGACCTATAAAAAGAACCCTTAACCCACACATTCAACCCTGGCTCATTCTCACGAAAACACAAAAATAACCTAAGTGATTCACGCCCCTTTCTCCATCGTCCTTCTTTTCACTGCTCGTTAACCCTACACAAAAACCCTAGCTCTCACCAACTCTCTTCACCCTTTCTTCACTCTCTCTCTAAAATCGTAAAACACTTCCCTCAAACCCTAACAGCCGCATGATCTCTCCCATCTCGCAAAACTGACCAGCAAACCCTAGACACATGCACAAAACACACACTGACGCACATAGACAAAACCGACTAAACTACCCTCACCTCACCCCACCAAAATAACCGACTAAACTACCATCACCTGACCCCACTCAACAAACGGCACTCAGACCTTCTCTCCTCACTCACGTCCCCTTCCCACCCACGGAGCACCCTACATTCATGCCAAATAAACCCACAACAGCCCCTCACACGCCATTCACTAACTGCCACACACCACGTAACTACACAGCCCACTCGCCACTTCAACCTTTCTCAAAGCCACAGCTCCCCAACTCTCGCCACAAATCCCCCTCACGTGAAGCAAAAAATCAACACGTAGCCTTCACCGACGGCACCCACTGAACACACCACAAATCAGCCTCACATTCACATACAAACCACACCAAAAACTGCCAACAACTACCGAATTCTGCCTCTAAAAAAACTGCACTCCCCTCACCAAAAACTGCCTTCAAAAACTGCACCAAAAACAGTCCCCAAAACCGCATAAAACAGCCCCAAAACAGTTCCCGAATACCGTAAATAGAAACTAAACCCAACGACCAGAAAATACATCAAAAACAGAGGAAACAGCAGCCCAAAACAGCGAGGCGATGAAGGAAAATAGATATTCAGTGAACCAGAAAAGTTGTGGAACATTAACCCTTCCGACGGCCGTGTAACGCGCTTTCGAGAGACGACTTAAGAGGATAGACCTGAGGGCACCCCTTCTTTATTTATTATTCTTCGTTTTTTATTTATTTTAATATATTATCGCATGGGAGTCGTTTGTTGAGGCATGATGTGAATTCCGGATGAACGGAATGCGTGTTCTCTTTTGTGGTATATCGGATGGAAACCCGGACGTAAATTCCGTAGCCGAATCCGAATGGACGGCAGTGCGGTTTGCACTCGGGATACAACGCCACGTACTACTTGAGAGACACACGTATTTCGTTTCATCCAACCATGTATTTGAGCATGATTAGGTTGCTAGTACGTTATTTATTTTTGTAAGCATGATTTAGTCTAATATGTTATTTATCTTTAAGCATGATTTAGTTGTTTATTTTTAAGCATGATTAGTTATTCGTTTTTCATTTGGAATTTGCATTAAGTTTATGTTGTTGTTTGCATTTCGCATTATATAATTGAAATATGTTCATGAGATTGCCGTGTGTTGTCGTGTGTTATGATGACTTACTTTCCAAGCATGCAAACTTAGACATGGGATTTATCTCTATAAACATGAACTAGATATAGGATGTTTTTGAGCATGGTGCGTAGATTCGGTTAAGATATTGCACAAATCACATCATTACAAGTGGCATAAGTAAGGGACCATTCCGAACCCAACGGTTTGAGGTCTTCCCTTGCGAGGGGTGAGTGCGGCCTTAAACCTTTGTCCCGGTTCACACCGGGTGGCGACTCCATGTTATTTCTCCGGTTTAGTTCCCCAGCGGGCTATTCCGTACTCCCAACTAGGCCGTGAGCCTAGAACAGAGTCGCCCAAGTTCTGTGTAATACAACGGTGCTGTCCTTCGTCTAGCACTAATTTGACTTTCGGCAGATTCATCTTGGCAAGGTCTGGATTGATCATGTTCAACCCCATCGATTTTGGAAACGGGTCGCTGTCCACTGTCATCTTTTTCTCGAACGTGATTCGTCCAGATTCTATGGCATCCTGTAAGACATTACGAAAAACAAGGCAATTACTAGTTGTATGAGACCATGCATTGTGCCATTTACAATATTTTTTACTACCGATTTGCTCGGCTGTTGGCAACGTATGTCTGTCGCTCAAGCTAATTTGCTTGTCCTTATACAACTGGTCAAATATAGCATCAAATTTAGTAATATCAAAGGAGAAGTTCTTGCTCTTTTTATCATTCTTTTCACTCGCTTGGGGTTCCGCCCACGTCTTGCAAACGTAAGGTTTCCCTTTAACCAATTCGGCCAAACATAAATCAGCCGACTCGGTGTCTACTTCACCCATTTCATAGTCGATATTCCTATAATATGTCCATTTGCTCGAATTCTTCATTTGTTCATTTTCTCGTAATAATCGCTTATAACGCACCACACTAGTGGTGAGTTGGGGAAGGTCCCAAAAATCGCGATCCTGAAACTTTTTTTTAGATCGAGATTTAAGCAACCTTGAGCGATCCTCACAAATTCTTTTTCGGGCAAAGACACGTAACATCGGCCTCGGGCTACCTTAAACCGTTGTAAAAATGTTTCGGCCCACTCTCCTGGCAATTGTCTTAGGTTTTCCAAATCGGCTAAGGCCACTTCAGATTCAGCCTTGTAAAATTGCGCATGAAACAGTTGCTCCATCTACTGCCAACTTTCTACCGAATTGGCCGGCAGACTGACATACCAGAAGAAAGCTACCCCTGACAGTGATCCGTGAAATAATCTCAGTTTGTGGAAATCATTGACTTCCTCACACTGGAGGGTAAATCGTCCTACGTGTTCCATGGTAGAAACTTCCCTAGACCCCGTAAAAAGGGAAAAATCTGGTATCTTGTAGTTTCTAGGCCATGGATAGGCCACATCGACCCAATCTGGATATGGTTTCCGATATCTTGGCCGAATCGGTTGTATGCCTAGACCAAATTGGTTTTGAAGGATCTCGGTCATTTGCTCCATTAGCATATCATTGCCATTAAATGGCATAGCTATGGGCGGTGGCTGCAGTCCTCTCAAAAGTGGGACATAATCATGATTCTGTCTCTGAGAAGCCTGGACACCCTGAGGCAACACCACTTCATTTTGTGCCATATTTGGCCCTTGGTGTATATTCGGCCCTAATTGTGGGCCATTGCCTCCAGGACTTATTCCTCCCCTGAGAACCGTAGGGATGTTGGTCGCCTGTGGAGGAACATTACTAGGACCAGCCTCCTGACTGCTCGCCGCAGGGAGGGGCGTATTCCACGGCAGCGCCGTCCCGCCGTTTACACATTTGGCCATTAATTCATTCATCGAGCTTAGATGTTTAGCCATGTTTTCATAATGCGAATTGGTAGTTGATACAAATTTATCTATGACATACGTATTTTGAAGCCTAACCTGTTCGACATCATCCTGTGTGAATTCACCGAACAATGCGCGCACCGCGTTAGGGTTGAGTTCTCTCATAGATTTGTACCGATTAGCATCTGCCAGACCCTCGAATTGACCCACTATGGCTGGAACGTTGGACTGGTTGGTTTGCTCCAGTCCTCCTTCCTCCGCAATTGAGCCAGTTTGAGCGTTTCTTTTCGGAGGCATCTCCACTCTTTACACCAATTCTCCCACTGTGGTCGCCAAAAACTGTTTGCGCAATTTTTATGCGTGAAGAAAGAAGAGCTTGTAAGGTTCAAACCTCCTGAGACAAAGTCCCAGCAAGAGGCGTTTGATTGAGAGAATAAGCCTCCAAGGGGCGCAAACACACAAGTTACAGTCCTAAAGTTTGAATCTAAGAAATGAAAAATAAAAATATGCTCATTTGAGTCTTCATTTGATCGGGGTTTTTTCTCTCTTGGCATAGATAAGCTTTTATAGTGAAGTTTGTCAACCGTTTTAAGCGGTTCTAGTATCTCCCTGCAGTTGCTGGATCGTGCCTGTAACCGCTGAGCTGCGCGTCTCAACTGCTTGGTTGTGGAGGAAAACTGTTCAACTGCCATGATCGTGGAAGTAACCGTATCATGGGTTTTCGTCCTAAACGTAACCGCATCATGGGTTTTCTTCCTAACCGCTGGTCCGATCGCCCCACGCTCTTTGTCGCCCTTCGGTCTATCGCCCTTCTTCCCTTCGCTCTTTGTTTAGTCCCAGGGCGATTTCGTTTTATGGTGGAGATTTTCGTCTGTTAAAAATAATATTTCAAAATATTATTTGATAAATAAATAATAATAGATTAGAATGTAATTAGATATGTTTTAAAGACAATTGTGCACTTTTAAATTATAAAAGTAAAAAGGATAAATATTTTAATGTTATTTTTTTATTGGTAAATTTGTCTTCACAAGTAATGTTATTTTTTTAAGTTACATTTCATCCCCAATCTTTCGATTTGGGCGGTTCATTTTCAATGACTCATGACTTCTTTTTTTTATTACACCCTCTTTCATCTCATTCCATTGCCTAAAATCCAAACATAACCTAAAGAATTAAGCTATGTTTAGTATGGTGGTTTGACCTATAATGAGTTGAAAAAAACTGTATTTTGATCACAATTCGATTTTTAAGTGTCTTTTTAATGATAAAAATATACTATTACTAATCATGGAATTTTATAAAAATTAAAATTTTTTAATTTTTTTCACCATTGAAGTATTATAAAATAGCATCAATTAGAGAGAGCATTACTCATTAACCATAAGTAGACACGGCCACGGTTCCGATTCGAAACCGGAATCGTAAGATTTCAGTTCAGTTAGGGTTCCAGCGGTTCGAACCGGAACTGTTGGAACCGTTCGGTTCCAACGATTCAATGGTGGAATCGTTTAAAATTTATTTTTATTTTTTTTGAAAAAATCATTATTAAAATTAAAAAAAATAAAAGAAAAATCGGACCGAAATCGGAACCGAAGCAGACCGGTGTCCACACCTAACCATAAGTATCTAATATATTGGAATTAAAATAAAAAAAAAAAAAAAATTGCGCTAAGCATAGAGCGGAAGGGCAAGGCAAACCTTGATGAGGTTGGTGGGCCCAAAGTGGCATGCCTCGAAGCCTTTTGTGTGAGAGAAAGCATCTCTTTGTGGGTGAGTAATTAATTAATCATCGATTGAAAAAGTTCCGAGTTTTGTTTTTGTTGAATTGAATTGAATGGCGATTGAAGAGGACTTAGAGAGCTGTGGAAGCAGAGCAGTGCAGTCACTCTCGCAAGTGAATCCGAGACAACAGAGGCATAAATTTGAAGTTTATAATGAAGTTCTTCGTCGGATTCAAGAGTTGAATTACGATGAAGCTAATCTTCCTGACTTTGATGATCACCTCTGGCTTCACTTTAATCGCCTTCCTGCTCGGTAACTCTTCTTTTTCTTTTGCCCTAACACCTTTTGATTTCCCTTTTTGTTCTTCTAATTTGCTAAAATAAATGTTTTTTTTTTTTTTAATGTTGTTATAATAATTATTTATTGTTATTATTATTTTATAAGATGTTGAAGCATGTGATTCGTGCTGTGTAGTTATGCATTGGATGTGAATGTTGAGAGAGCGGAAGATGTGTTGACGCACGAGAGATTACTAAAGCTGGCGGAAGACCCTGCGAATCAGCCTGTGTTTGAAGTTCGTCTTGTGCAGGTAAATACATGTTGATTTATTGATATAATTGTTTGTGTAGATGTTGACAGTAGCGAACAAACTGTTTAGTTGATCATTTCATTTTGTCACATGCATTGGACTATGATATGATGACCGAGTATTTCAGGTATTATTAGATTTGCTTGCGTAGTGATTAGTGACCGAACAGAAGATTCGACTCTGTCCTGAAAGTTACTTGGATTCTGCTTTCTTTCACCTTGCACAGGTTTATTCTGTCATGAGTGGTCAGTCTGTTGATTCTGAGCATTCAGATAGTTCAATGAGAGAAGATGCACAAAGTTCTTATTTCCCAATCAAACAGGGGTATGTCTTATAGCTTTGGTAGTCAATACGGTGATATTTGTGATTTTTCGTTCAATATTTTTAACATTATTATATACACTATTTTTTGTTTTTGGTTTTCATCTTGCTTGTCCTTAGCTGTTCCGGACTTGTATGCTTGTCATTAACTTGCACTTGCTTCTATGTCTCTTAGTGTCCATCCACCGCCTACCTTTGGTTCATCACCTAGTCTTGAAGCATTCACACTTTATGCCAATAGATATCATGTTGATGACAGGGACAACATGGTGAATTTGACAACACACTTGGCTAGGTAAGAACATGTCGTTTAGCACTATCTCTATTGAATTTGTCAACACACTTGTTTAGGTAAGAACATATTGTTTAGCACTATCTGTATTATTTCTAATTGAGCAAGTGACTCCCCCGCCACTCGCCAGAAAAAGAAGTGAGGGTTTTATGGTTTATACTCGAGAGCAGTGACTAATGACCAGAGGAGATAATTTTTCTCTTTTAAATTAAGAGTAATTATTATTAATTTAAGGAATCGGGTTTTTATGATTTATTATTTACAACAATCATTTTAGCAATTTATTTTATGTTAGTTTCCATAACTCCTACTCTGTTTTATTTGTATTTGGCTATCTTCTAGGCCTATGCACGAGATCACCTTTTCATCAATTGACAAGCCAAAGCTCCTTACTCAGGTGCTTGACTAAACGTTTTGTTTGCATCAGATGAATGATTTTATTTTTGATACCTTAGCTATGAACTCAGCATTAATTGCAGAAACAATTATGCATTCTATAGGCTGAAACAGAGAGATTGCTGAAACTGGTTAAACTAGAAAGGAAGTCTTTAAAGTTCGTTGTTTCTAATCAAATGAATTATTTTACTGAATTGAACACTGTCAACCTTTTGCTTTCATACCTCAATGTTCTAAAAAACGCTAGATAGTAGGCATACAATGGGGAAGTGCCTAGCACCTAGGCACTAGGATTTTTTTTAACTCAAAAAATTGAAAAAAAAGGTTCAAACCCACCAGAACTGCCTAATCTCTTGACATCGCCTAGCAACCATTTTCATGCATAATCGGAACGGTTAGGCACCACCTAGTGCCTACGGGCCGCCTAGGCCTTTTTTAAGAACAGTGCTTCTGGAAAATAAAAGTATTGTTCTTTCCTTGCATGGTTACTGAGTTAGAGGAAACTGATATGATACACTTATTATTCGTTTGCTACACTTTGAGGATGTCCCAATAAATAACATTATCTGATTTAACATCAACTTTAAGAGCTGAGTTCATATAATCAGATAACTGATGCTGACTGGTTTTCTTTTCACAAGGTATGGTTGGGGGGACAATTCTGGGTGGGTTACCTCGAAGTTCATGTTAAGTCCACTTATTATAAATTGCATGAATTATGAAATTTGTAGTGTCTGAAGATTTAAAGGATACAACACATATGCCAGATTCATGCATACTCTATTCTCTCAATCTTTTGCTTGCTTGCAGACACACTCTTGATAATTGATAAGTGATCAATTGTACAGTTGACTTCCTTACTTGGTGAGATTGGGCTGAACATTCAAGAAGCTCATGCTTTCTCCACTGTTGATGGGTTCTCTCTTGATGTCTTTGTTGTTGATGGTTGGCCATATGAGGTATGATTTGAAAACTTTATTCTAATATCATTTTCCTGCAGGTTTGATATTTAACCTTTTTTAGCCTCCATTTCATCATCTTGTACTTCCTGATAGAATGCCATTCTTATAACTGAATAGTTGTCAGATCTAGACCTTATCGTGTGCTTAAATCAACTCTACCGCTTGCCTCACTTGTATGTTGGAAACTTTTTAGGAAACTGAGGAGCTCAAAAATGTGCTGGCAAAGGAAATCTTAAAATCCAAGGTGTTTAGTTATCTACACTACTATTTTCATTACAACTTTACATCTTATACTTATTAGCTAATGCTGCTTTTTGGTTGCAACAATCCAATGTTACCAACACAAATTTGAAAATGCTGTTTGACCTTTCAGCCTGTAGCATCTGTGTTTCTGATTCCTTTGATAGTTTTTAATTGCTATGCAGGACCAATCCTATTCCAAACAGCATCCCGCTTTGGCAGCCCCCATGCCTAGCAAACTAGTGATTGAATCCTTCCCTAATTGCATAGAGATACCTACTGATGGAACTGATGTCTGGGAAATTGATGCAAGGCAGCTGAAAATTGAAAGCAAAATTGCATCTGGGTCAAATGGTGATATGTAAGTTTGCCTTTGTGACTACTTTATTTCTTGTGTATTGAATTAAAATTTATAATGTCTTTTAACTTTCAGGTACAAAGGCACATATTGTAGTCAGGAAGTGGCTATCAAAGTCTTGAAGCGTGAGCGTGTAAATACAGAGATGCTAAAAGAGTTTTCACAGGAAGTTTACATAATGAGGTTTGTTAACTTATATGCTTCTAGTAGTGAGTGGCAACCAGTTCCCCCTCTCTATCAATTTTGATATTATGCATACTGCATAATGAGGTTTTTCTTTTAAAGCATTATAGCTGCATTATTTTATGTTTTATTCTGCTTACATTGCTCTGCTTGAAAATATCTGGTCTCTGCATGCATCTTCCTCATAACATTGTTTCTCCCTCTTGAAACTTTTCGTGGTTTGCAGGAAAATTCGGCATAAGAATGTAGTGCAATTCATAGGTGCATGTACAAGACCTCCAAATCTGTGCATTGTGACTGGTAAATTATTGTAAATATTTTATATAGTTGTTCCTACCATCTCAAGAATAAATATTATGACTAATTAGTTGAAGTTTCTAGCACCTCTGGCTATTATGTTACTAGAACATTCATTGCAGTAACTAAATTTGAGATTTTACAAAACATTTTGCACCCTGATTTTGGATATATATATTGTAGGATGATTTGGCTTTTTAATCCTCTTCTCTGATGATCACTTTTTGGTGGTTATACTTGTTCCTTATCAGAGTTCATGGCTAGAGGAAGCATTTATGACTTTCTGCATAAACAGAAGGGTGTTTTTACACTTCCCGCTCTACTCAAAGTAGCAGTTGACGTTTCCAAGGGTATGGATTATTTGCACCAAAATAACATAATCCACAGAGACCTGAAAACTGCAAATCTTCTGATGGATGAAAATGACGTAAGAGGATGTTCTGAGCCTGCTCATAACTGTTTTATTAGCTGCTTTTAAATCTTAAATATGTGAATCTCAAATCAAGAACTGTCGTATTTTCATTTTGTTCTCAGAAATTTTATTTAGATTAAATTGGAAAATTTATACATTATAAGTAGCTTAAGAAGTAAGGTCCTATATCCTTGCTGGACAGGTTGTCAAGGTTGCTGATTTTGGGGTTGCAAGAGTGCAGGCTCAGTCTGGTGTTATGACAGCTGAAACTGGAACATACCGCTGGATGGCTCCTGAGGTTGCATTTATTTATGTTGTCTGCATTTTTACGACTGCAATTTACAATATAAGTGGGATGTTAGATCTTTATTGATTTTCTTTTTCGAGTTGATAGTAGATAGAGTTTTGATTTTTGGTGTTCATGCACCTTAAATGCCTGAGGACTGCAAGTATTCTGTTATGCCTTCTAACACATTGCCATTAATTTTTTAATTGCCTTGGTTTGATTGAACTACTGTTTGCAATGTTATGTATTCTTTTGCTTTGGAATGACCTTGCACCGGTTGTTACTATCCTTGGTGTAAACCCGAAGTTGCTCGTCGATAGACAGGCTTTATTCGCCTTAGTTGGGTCCCTCCGGGCTTTCCTTTTTATTATACTGAACAGATGTTAGCCTGTGTACAGTGTATTTCAATTTTATTTGCAAACTCTTGATCACATTCTGAAAGAGCAGATTGCTACTTGGAATTTCCTTAACACTGGTCTTGGTGAATGAAGGTGATTGAGCACAAGCCATATGATTACAAGGCAGATGTTTTCAGTTTTGGAATAGCACTGTGGGAGCTTCTTACTGGAGAGGCAAGTCATTTACTTAAAATTGTGTTTTGCATAAACTGTACCTTTTCTTTTGGCTTACCATTTTTGTTAGCTTATGAATGCACAAACTTGTTCACTCTTAATATGTTTTTATTTTTTCTGAACAAAATTCCAGCTTCCCTACACGGGCTTAACCCCAGTACAAGCAGCAGTTGGTGTGGTGCAGAAGGTATCCATCCGTTCTTTCACTTTTAACATAAAGCTGCAATTTTTTTCCTTTACATATAACATTTCACCGCATCTCCATGCCCCTTCCCCTCAACCCTCATCCTTCCACCAAAAAGTGTGTGTGTGTCTATATGTATAGAGAGAGAGAGAGAGAGAGAGAGAGAGAGGGGGGGGGGGGGGGGGGACAAGAAAAAGTAAGAGAGAAAGCTTCATTTAGTCCTCATTATCGTTGTTGCAGGGTCTACGCCCTACAATCCCAAAGCCCACACACCCAAGACTTGCAGAACTGCTTGAGAAATGCTGGCAGCAAGACCCAACTCGAAGACCTAACTTCTCACAAATCACGGATATCCTTCAGCTGATGACTGAGGTACTGTATTGGCTGAGGCCAAATTTTATTAATACACTACATATGAACATATATTAATTTACTTTTTCTGTGGATTAATATTTCTGGATGTGAACAATGGTGATCTTTAAAACAGGTTGCAAGTGAGAAGGAAAATAATTGCAGCAATAAATCAGCCGGCAGCTTTTTCTCATCACTCAGAAGGGGCCTTCACTGAAGTTGGGAGGAGAAACTGTTGTTGGTAATATACGTATGAACTAATCACTATGGACAATTTACACTTGTTCACTTTCAATTGTATAGTTTTTAGCCAGTCTACCCGGTTATAGCTTTTTAACTTCTAATCAGCAGTTTTATGTCTTGGGCGTACTTTTTCATCCATCAACACTGGTGCATGTGTTGGCCATCCAATGTTTGCACTGTGTAATATATGTGATTTTAGGTTGGAAAACTTTAGTAGTGCTTCCAGTGGAATGTATTATAGAAGGTTTGCTGGAAAACTTTAATATTGCTTCCAGTGGCCTTTCTTTGTAGGTTTGCTCATCCTTAAAGTTAACTGTTAAATGACTGATGATTACTAGACATTAACCTCTGTAAAACCATTATGCAGTAAAGAATTAGTGCTTTAGAATGCTCCTTTCTTCTAATTCAGTTGCACTTCATATCATTGGATAGAAGGTTAGTAGCTAGCAATACTTTTTTTTTATCATCATTACACTAGCTGAGATGTTTGCCTCAAATGGTTAGATTTTCACTGTGGGAATGTCTTTTTTTTTTTTTTTTTTTTAAATTACATGCACACAACACAACCTTCAATGAAATCTTGATGATCCCACTTTGCCATGTTATTGTTACAAACACAATATGAGAAATTAGAAAGCACATCGTTGTGGTATGTTTAGGAACAGCCATTATAGTCAAGATACGATGTCTCAATCACCACGGCACCTGCTCAGTAGCTGCCGAGTGCGAACCCTAACCTGCAACCGAACAAGTGCATGCATGTCTATACGTGATTGTCTTCTCACACACACCCCACGTACCAATGCTAGCAGTTTGACCAGACTCCAGAGTGCTCGAAATGCCCTTCTTGCCTGTTAAATTTTTGCAATCATCAAACCCCCCCCCCCCCCTCAAAAAAAAAAAACTAACTAACTAACTGTTATTCACTTGATCAACCCCAAGTTGCCAAATGTAGAAGTGTGATGGCTTAGATAACATACCAGATGACCCCGAAAAACTGCTTGGATTTTGATGGCTGCAATATCATCTCTGGAAAATTCTTTCTTCTGGTACAATGGCGTCGAGGAAGCTGAGCTATTGTTTCTTGACTGGGAGTTGGGCAATGGCGAATGGTGATATCTCAGAGAGATTTTTTGTGGAACTTCCTTCTGACTACATTGTTGAACCAGTTACTAGACTTCCCCATAATTTCTTTTGGTTTCTTAATCTGTAAGGGGTTTTATGTGCTCTTTAATCTGAAGATGACGCGTAAAGATGGAGATTTGCACGCTGTTTGCTTTGTAAGTTGCTTTCTGTTGAAGCCAGTAAGCAGCAAGTGATGAAGCCAGCACATGCATACTTGCATGCAGAAGGTGCCCAATGAGCCGAAAGCAGAAAGCAACGTGAATGTTTCCAGCTTGCACCCTGCTTGAAGCTTGCTGGAAGATTGACAGCCTGCCAAACCGCGTGTTACTGTAGCACGCGGTTTGGGCAGTATAAAAGGGCCTCAAACCATTGTTATTATTATCCCAGAATCCCAAATGTGTGAGTAATAGAGAGTAAAGTGGTGTGAGAGTTTTTTGTAAAGCTTGGGTTATAAAGCTTTGTAATTCTTTTGTGAGTAATATAAAAGAAGAGTTTTCTCTCCAATCACCTCTATTCGTGTGTGTTTAATCACAACAAGTGGTATCAGAGCTAAGGTTACTCGGAGGGATCCCGAAAAGTAAAGAGAGTTGAGAGTTTTTTTGTAAAGCTTGGTATTGAAGCTTTGTAATTCTTTTGTTTGTGTGATATAAAAGAAGAATTTTCTCTCACATCTCCTCTATTATTGTGTGTTTAATCACAACAAGTGGTATCAGAGCTAAGGTTACTCGGAGGGATCCCGAAACTCAAAAACAGAGCTTCGGTTTGGAAAGTCAATTCCGACGAAAGTTGTCGAAAATCGATTTTGAGCATACCATCAGACGTTTCACGGCGAAACGAGCACGGTGGTATTTCTCGGTGATCAAACGGAGCCGGAGGAAGCCGCACGCGCCACACGCGCCGGACAGAAGCTTCTCCACGCGCCCCAGTCGCAGTCACGCGCTTCACGCGCAGACCAAGGAAGAAGACAATACACGTGGCGACACGTCAGCGCACAGTCAGCAGACACTGCACAGTCAGCAGCCCAGTCAGCGCCACGTGTCTGCCACGTCAGCGGAGTCTGGTAAATTTCAGATAGGTCCCTGAACTTTCTGGAAATTACAATTTAGCCCCTATAATTTCAGAAATTTTCAATTTAGTCCCTGAACTTTTTTGGAAATTGCAACTTAGTCCCTGAACTTTTCCGTAATTGCATTTTTGGCCCATGTACTTTTGGAAATTGTATTTTGACCCATGTAATTTCTGAAATTTGCAAATTGGTCCCTGTGTCAGATTTTGACAAACGAAGTGTCATTTCCACCATTTTTGATCATTCCGGACGCAACGGTGAGGTCCGTTTTTTGAAATTATGCTTATAATTTTTATGATGGAAGGGGGCAACGGAAAAATGGTTTTGTTAACCAGTACAAACTATTTCACGTGGAGAGGAAGGATGAAAGACCTTCTGTATGTGAAGGACTATGATGGATCGGTATTTCTGGAGCAGAAACCAGAAGGAATGACCGATGGAAAGTGGGCTAATCTTCACCAGAAAACATGCAGTACTATTCGTCAGTGGATCGACGACAGTATCGTGAACCATGTCAGTGAAGAAACAAATACACGTGTCTTATGGGGAAAGCTGGAGGAGCTGTTCCGAGCAAAAACTGGAAACAACAAGATGTACTACATCAAGAAGATGATGAGTTTGAAATACCAGGAAGGTACAGCTGTGGCGGACCATATCAACGATTTCCTCGGAACCATGAAGGAATTGTCTGGATTGGGCATAGACTTCGGTGATGAGGTAAATGGCCTAATACTCCTTAATACGTTACCAGAATCATGGGAAACGTTCAGATCTACGGTGATAAATTCAACTGCAGATGGGAAAGTCACTATGGAGATGGCAAAGACCAGGATCTTCGAGGAAGAAAAGAGGACGAGAATGCAGGAGTCAGCATCAGCCTCAACCAGTGTTCTAAAACGCGCTGCCTAGGCGCGCCTAGGCGGCGCGTTTTCGCTCGTCGCGGTTCAACCGTGGCGATTATCACCCAATCGGTGGTGTTAGGCGCGCAGCTGGATGGTCGGCGTAAAATCGGCGCCTAAGTGCCGATTTCGCCGCCACTCGGTCGCGTAGGCGCCGACAATCGGCCGTGACTCGGTCTCGTCTCTGCTTTTTTTTTCCTCTCTCGCTCCAAGACGAAAAAAATGATGAAAGAACTGATTTTTTTTAATTTTTTTTTATGTCACCTCTAAATAGAAGATGAAGAAATAAAGAATAAGAAATCGCCGCCATTGTCGTCACCAAAATTGAAGAAGAAGATGAAGAAATTAAGAAGAAGAAAAAATTGATCCTGTGAGATTTTTTGTGATGAAGAAAAAATGATTAGGTGATGAAGAGGAGAAGAAGAAGAAAATAAGAAAAAGAAAAGAGGAAGAAGAAATGTAGACGATCTGACGAAGAAATTGAGAAGAAAAGAAGATGAAGAAATTAAGAAGAAGAAGAAGAGAAAAAAGAGTCGTTGCATTATAATAATTTTTAAATGACAGCCATCCTTATCACAACTCTGTATTATTTTTTATTAAAAAATTAATAATTTTGAAATGACAGCCATCCTTATCACAATAGCCTCTTTATTTATTTTAATTAAAAATTATTAATTTTTTAAATGAATGGTGTAAAGCTACTTAACACTTATTGTGAAGTGTGATGAAATTTAAATAATCTTTTGTATTTGTTGTAGGAAATCAATTTTTGTTGTTGGATTTTGTGATTTTGTCAAATTCTGTAAGAAATCCTCTGTATCAAATTGTATTATAAAAATAATGAAAGTATTATTACTATAATCATATATATACAAAACAAAAATAATAATAATTATAACATACTAATTACAAAAATTAATTTATTAATTTGAAAAAAAAATAAATGGATGATCATTTGATCAAATTAATAGAGGATGATCTTATTAATAGTGGTAAGATTCTGATCATTACTATAATCATATCTATGATATTTAAAAAAATAGTGGATGATATCAAATTAATTTATTATTAACAATAAAATTATTTATTATTTAAATAAAAAATATATTACAAAAATTATTAAATATTTATAATAAATTTATTATTAATCAATAATCATTATTTTATCAAGTTACAAAAATCATTAATTTTTTTTAATCGAATTTATATGATTTGAATTATTTATGATGTTGTAAAATATTAGATTTTAACTGTTTGCCGACTAATTGTCTAGGCCCCGCCTAGGCCCCGACTAGGCGCCCTAGGCGCTAGGCGCTGGGTCGCCGCCCGACTAGCGCCTAGCGCGTTTTAGAACACTGGCCTCAACCTCAGAAGCTCTAGTGACAGAAAAGAACACCAGAAGGGGGATGAGTAAAAGCCGAGGCCCAGGTAGACCAGACAAGAACCGGGGGAAATCAAGAACAATAGATATTGAGTGCTATCACTGTAAAAAGAAAGGCCATATGAAGCGAGATTGCTACAAACTGAAGAACGAGCAGTCCATGAGAGATGGCGACTCTAATCAAGAAAGAGTTGCCACTACCACCGAAAAGACCTCCAAAGAATTCCATATTATATATGAAGAAGATGTGAATCTTGCCAGCCACGAGACCAGTTGGGTGATAGATAGTGGCGCCTCCATACACGCCACATCTCGCAGAGACTTCTTTTCATCTTACACACTAGGGGACTACGGTGCTGTAAGGATGGGGAATGAAGAACAGTCCAAAGCCGTCAGTATTGGAGACATCTGCCTTGAAACAGAGAACGGGACAAGGCTAGTGTTGAAGGGAGTCAAGCACATCCCAGATATCCGGTTAAACCTGATCTCAACAGGCAAGCTAGATGATGAAGGTTCTGCAGCACCTTTAGTGACGGATGCTGGAAGCTCACTAAAGGATCAATGGTTGTGGCACGAGGTAAGAAAGACTCAACCCTGTATTTGATGCATGCTAAGCTTTCAAATAGTAGCATAAATACAGTTAACAGTAATGAGGCAGCCGAGCTATGGCATAAAAAGCTCGGTCACATGAGTCAAACGGGGATGGAGATACTACGCAGGCAGAATGTTTCCTCCGGAATTGAAGAACTCACACTTACGGAAGTGTGAACACTACATGGCTGGAAAGCAGAACATAGTATCTTTCCAGAGCTCCCCGCCTCAACGGAAACCGGAGGTACTTAACCTCATACATTCAGAAGTATGTGGTCCGATGCAGACAAGAACACTTGGTGGGTCACTGTATTTTGTGACATTCATTGATGATCATTCAAGGAAGATCTGGGCATACACCTTGAAGAGAAAAGATCAAGTGCTGGGAGTGTTCAAGGAGTTTCATGCCCTGGTGGAGAGAGAAACCGGCAAGAAACTGAAGTGCATCAGAACAGACAACGGTGGAGAATACAGAGGTCCGTTTGATCAGTACTGCAAGACGCAAGGAATCAGACATCAAACGACACCTCCAAAGACACCTCAGCTGAATGGCCTAGCTGAGAGGATGAACAGAACCTTGTGCGAAAGGGTCAGAAGCTTGTTGTCACAAGCCAAGCTGCCGAAGACATTTTGGGGGGAGGCACTCAACACAGCAGTACATGTTTTGAACATGTCCCCAGCGGTTGCACTGAATGGTAATGTTCCTAACCAAGCCTGGACAGGTAAAGAAGTGTCTTATGAACACTTGCATGTCTTTGGGTGCAAAGCTTTTGTACACATTCCAAAGGACGAGAGATCCAAGCTTGATGCAAAGAGGCGACAGTGTGTCTTTATTGGCTATGGTCAGGATGATTTCGGCTACAAACTGTATGATCCTGTGGAGAAGAAGATTGTCAGAAGCCGAGATGTTGTCTTTGTTGAAGACCAAACCATAGAAGATATCAGAAAGGAGATGAAGACAATGCCCCAACAATACAGAGATGTGAATCCGGAACCTCACACACCGGTGCCAGTACGAGTTGAAGATGAGGTTCCCAGACATGAGGGTACAGGTGATGAAGCTCCCAGAGATGATGATCATGATCAACCACCAGTATCAGAAGCTACCACCAACAGTTCCACAGAGAAAGTCTGACAGAGACAGACGACCTTCAACGAAATACTCTGCATATGAGTATGTGCTGCTTACTGATGGGGGAGAACCCAAGAGCTACCAGGAGGCTGTGGAAACAGAAGACAGAGAAAAGTGGGAGGAAGCCATGCAAGATGAGATGAAATTTTTGCATGACAATCACACTTTTGAGTTGGTGAAATTGCCAAGAGGCAAAAGGGCTTTGAAGAACAAATGAGTGTACAGGGTGAAGCAACATGAGCATACTTCACAACCCCGATACAAAGCCAGACTAGTCGTCAAGGGATTCAATCAGAGGAAAGATATTGACTTCGATAAAATCTTCTCTCCAGTTGTGAAGAGGTCATCCATCAGAGTGGTACTCAGCTTAGCAGCAAGCCTCGACCTGGAAGTTGAGCAGATGGATGTCAAAACCGCATTTCTTCACGGAGATCTGGAAGAAGAAATTTACATGGAGCAACCAGAAGGCTTCAGAGTCAGAGGAAAAGAGGACTATGTGTGCAGACTCAGGAAAAGCCTCTACGGTTTGAAACAGGCACCGAGACAGTGGTACGTGAAGTTTGAGTCAGTTATGGGGAAGCAAGGATACAAGAAGACCACTTCAGACCATTGTGTTTTCGTTCAGAAGTTTTCTGACGATGACTTTATCATCTTAATGCTGTATGTAGATGATATGTTGATAGTTGGCCAGAATCAATCGAGGATTGATAATTTGAAGCAGCAACTGAGTAAGTCTTTTGAGATGAAAGACTTGGGGCCAGCTAAACAGATTCTTGGCATCAGGATCGGCCGTGATCGGAAAGCCAGGAGATTATACTTGTCACAGAAGGAGTACATCGAGAAGGTACTCCAGAGATTACAGATGGACAAGGCTAAAGCGGTTAACACTCCTCTTGCTACCCACTTTAGATTGAGTACACAGCAGAGTCCCTCTACTGAGACAGGGAAGGAGGAAATGAAACAGGTTCCATACACCTCAGCAGTGGGAAGTCTTATGTATGCCATGGTGTGCACGAGGCCAGACTTAGCACACGCAGTTGGATTGGTCAGCCGGTTTATGTCAAACCCAGGACGGGAACACTGGAATGCGATCAAATGGATCATGCGGTATCTTCGAGGCACATCCAAGATGAGATTATGTTTTGGAAGCAGCGACAAGCCAGTGTTGATAGGCTACACCGATTCAGATATGGCAGGAGATGTGGATACCCGAAAGTCTACTTCGGGGTATCTGATTACTCTCTCAGGAGGAGCTGTGGCATGGCAGTCGAGGTTGCAGAGGTGTGTTGCACTTTCTACAACAGAGGCAGAATTCATTGCAGTTACAGAAGCTTGCAAGGAATTACTGTGGATGAAGACATTCGTCCAAGAATTGGGTTTCAAGCAGGAGAAGTACATTTTATACTGCGATAGCCAGAACGCTATCTATCTCGGTAAAAATTCCACATTTCATTCAAGGTCAAAACATATCGATGTGAGGTATCACTGGATACGGGACGTCCTGAGCTTAAGGCTGTTAGAACTTAGGAAAATTCACACCAACGACAACGGTGCCGATATGTTCACCAAGGTTTTACTGAAGGAGAAGCTTGAAATCTGTCGCGCCATAGCCGGGATGAAAAAACTCTCCACATAGTCAGAGTGGGGAGATACAGAGAACTACGATTGGCTTGATCCCAACTCAGGGTACGTAGGCAGTCATACAGATGCAGCCAGGGGAGGATCCTTTGGAGGATCCGAATTGGATGATTAATGGTCGGCTCAGATTTTGGGGAAATCTTCACCGAGGGGGAGATTTGTTGAAGCCAGTAAGCAAGTGATGAAGCCAGCACATGCATACTTGCATGCAGAAGGTGCCAAATGAGCCGAAAGCAGAAAGCAACGTGAATGTTTCCAGCTTGCACCCTGCTTGAAGCTTGCTGGAAGATTGACAGCCTGCCAAACCGCGTGTTACTGTAGCACGCGGTTTGGGCAGTATAAAAGGGCCTCAAACCATTGTTATTATTATCCCAGTAATCCCAAACGTGAGTGAAGATAGAGAGTAAAGAGAGTTGAGAGTTTTTTTGTAAAGTTTGGTATTGAAGCTTTGTAATTCTTTTATTTGTGTGATATAAAAGAAGAATTTTCTCTCACATTTCCTCTATTATTGTGTGTTTAATCACAACAGTTTCTTGCCTAATATTTGTCAGAACTTGGAACGTGGCAGCGTACTATGTCTGCTTCTGTGCAACTTTGAAGCATTCCTCAGAGCTTGAACTTGAAGTATCGTCAGCCGACCAAAATTTATTATAATTAACAAAATTTGAAAAAAAAAAACACTAATTCCGAGGACCATAATGGGCCACTTTTTGGTGGTTAGGAATTTTGACGAGTAGCTTTGTAAAAAAGCTGAGTTGCTTAAGAGAATAAAAGCAATATCAGTAATGCCGGCAGGATCCTTAGAGAATAATAATTTCTAATCCAAAAATACTGAACATATTCATACTTATCTTTAAAATTATCTCAATTATATTTATCTCTAAAGTTATCACAATTCTCTCACTATAGTTACATGAATATCATTATTTTTTTTAATCAGATTCATCGAGTGATGAATTTTTTTTTTTTTTTTTTTTTTTTAAAATAGCGAAGATTTAAAGAGAAAATCAACCTAATTATCTTTGTATATACTGAAGAGATGCTATTAGCTGATTAGCTGGGAGCTTTAGTGCTTTACTGAATAAATTTAATACTATCTAAAAACTATTTGATGTTTATATGACAACAACTGTGATGGTTACTTATTTTTCTGTAAGAATTGACCGATTTCTTGGAAACAAAATTAAAAGATTTGAAAGATTATGTGCTTACTGCAGCTATAAAAGATCTGCATAACAAGAATAATTTGAGAGAATCCAAACCTCCCCAAGTGTTGGTATTCAAGAGACCAACAACCTCTCAAAACAATTATGAAGTTGTTATAATATTTATCTTCTCCTTTATCAAATGCTCAATGAGTTTTAAATAGCCAATATGACTTGTATTTCTAATGAAACTAAGAGATAACATCTCATCTCCTAATCTGAAATTGGAATAATATGCCAATCCCATGTCATTTTGAACTAGCTATTTATTATACACACTCTAATTATCAAAACAAATAATAAATAAATAAAGCATAGAGATTGTAACATTCATTTCCCCTTAAAAATACAATTGTCCTCCAGGATGGACTTCTTTCCAATAATTATTTTCTTATCTGTGATTTATTTTAAACAATCGTCTTCTTGTCCATTCCTTGAATACTGTATTTTTCAAGTGGAAAGTTGCCTCAGCTGGCTTTGATACTAAATATTATAGACAAAAATGAACATAACGAGAACAATCAATAAGATTGGAGGCATTCGAGGAAACTCATACCTCCCAAATGTTGTTCTTCGAGTGATTAATGACTTCCCAAAACAACTATGAAGTTACCATAATATTTCTCTTCTCCTTTTAGTAAATGCTCAATGAGTTTTAAACAACCAACATGTCTTATATTTCTAATGAAATTAAATAACCAAGAGACAGCTTCTCATCTCCTAATTTTAATACTATTAGGATAGAATCTTAGTATTTAATCATAGTGAAACTTAAAAATTTATATTTAGTTATATGGGTGTAAAATTATTAAAAAAGATAAGAAATTACAAATGAAAAAATTCAAAAAATAAAAATAAATTAAAACATATGGCCCATGCGTTGTAGTGCGTGTGTGTGTGTTTTTTTTTTTAATTTTTTTTCTAATTTACTTTAAAACATAAATATATCCCAAAATATAAAGTGTTTTTATGAAAAAATTTACATATTATCGATCTACAAAACATGAACTTTAAAACAAGACTCATTGTCGATATGTTTCGACAAAAAAATGATTAAAAAAAATGACCATTAAATTTATAAGAGAATAATAATTTCAAGTTGGCCATTTTCAAATACTCATATTTCTTTCAACCGGATTCAATATCACAATATGTAAAAATACGAATACAACTAACATTCATACTTCCAACTTTGATCAATAAATATGACACTAGTCAGTGTAGGCCATTTATTTATTATGTTGTCAAGTGAAATTTTGAATCGATCATGGGTATTTCTAATCCTTACCTTTGATCCGGGTTTGGATTCGAGGACGAATCCTTTCGAGAATTGAGGGAATGACATGATTCTCGTAGTATAAGAATCACTCAGCTCAGAGATACATTCACGATTACGACAACGGCACAATTTGAGCATTTTGGCGAAATTGGCCCAATTCAAGTCCTGATTTAATTTGGCCAAATTGAAGTTTAAAGCCTTTTTGAAGACATAGACCTATATGGAGAATTTGACCTAATTTTGAAATTTTTGTAATTCAGGCAAAACTTGTATTTTAAGACTTTTTGGTAATTTTACCTTTTAAGGGTGATTTAGTCTTTTGTCTTTTTTAGGTTTTCCTTAAGTTGTCATTTATAAAAGATTCATTCCTTTTGCAAAAAAAAATATATGACACAGAACGAAAATTCAGAAACATAAATAAGCTTCTTCTTGTTTGGCTATGGCCAAAACCTTGTGAGGGAGGGATTTCCCTTATTCAAGTGTAGATCTGACTTATCTAAACCTTGAAAAACTTAGTGGCGCTATAAACACCAACTCTAACAAACTCCCACTTATTTTATGCCAATCTGGATGGTACCGTAGTCCCATATCCTCCATATGTTTATCAAATAACTTATAAGGTAAGGCCTCAGTAAACGGGTTTGCCATGTTGTCTAATCCTTGAACCTTCAAGACCATTATGTCTTTTCGTTCAATAATCTCTCTAATCACATGATATTTTCTTTCTACGTGTTTAGACTTGGAATGCTCTCTCGGCTTCTTAGTCTGCGCAATGGCTCCGCTATTATCTTAGTACAATGGGATCAAATCCGCAATACTAGACACAATACCAAGTTCTGTGATAAAATTTCTAATCCAAACAGCTTCTTTAGCAGCTTCTGAAGCCGTTATAAATTCTGCCTCAGTGATGGAATTAGTTGTTGAGCCTTGCTTTGAACATCGCCAACTAACTGCACCGCCGTTAAGGGTAAATATGTATTCGAATATAGACTTTCTATCATCTGGATCTCCATGGAAGTCAGAGTCTGTATAACCCTTAACTTGTAGCTCATCTTCTCTATATATGAGAAACTTATCCTTAATACCCCTAAGATATTTCAGGATATGTTTCACGGCTGTCCAATGATCATTACCCGGATCAGATTGATATCGGCTAGTCACACTGACGCCGAAATTGATTTCAGGTCTTGTACATAGCATAACATATATAATGCTTCCAATACAAGAAACATATGACAAGTTAGACCTTCTAACTCTTTCTTCCTCAATCTGAGGTGTCATTTTCTTCAAAGGATGTATGTCACATCGGAAAGGTACATTTACGACCTTGAATTTGGTAAAACCATACATTTCTAACATTTTATCTATGTACATCTATTACGATAACCCTATAAACTTCCTAACTATATCCTAATAGAGCCTTATACCCAATATATAGGAAGCTTCACTCATGTCTTTCATGGAGAAATTCTTGCAAATGTAGGCTTTCACATTTTGCATCAATCTTATATCATTTCCAATTATAAGGATATCATCTACATATAAAACAAGGAATACTATCATGCTCCCACTACTTTTCTTATAAACACACGGTTCTTTCTCATTCTTGATGAATCCAGATAATCTAATTATCTCATCAAAACAACGATTCCAGCTTCGGGATGCCTGTGTAAGTCCATAAATAGACTTCTGGAGCTTACAAACCAAGTTTGAAGTCTCACTGGATAAGAAACTCTCTCGTTGTTCCATATGGATATCCTCTTCGAGGAATCCATTTAGGAAAGCGGTTTTTACCTCCATCTGCCATATCTTATAGTCGTGATATGCAGCAATGGCTAAGAGAATCCTAATGGATTTTAGCATGGCTATTGGTGAAAAAGTTTCCTCATAGTCAATTCCCGGATATTGAGTGTAACCTTTTACTACCATTCAAGCCTTAAATATTTCCACATTTCAATCGGGTTATCGCTTCCTTTTATAAACCCATACAACCAATAGGTTTAACTTCTTTAAGAAGTTCAACTAAGTCTCAGACTTGATGTCATGCATAAAATCCATATCAGACTTCATGGATTCCTGCCAATTTCCCGAATCGATATGCAATATCGCCTCTTTATACGTAGTGAGATTCGTTTCCTCCAAGAGGAGAACATCAAGTCTCGCATCAGAATTTAAAAACAGTCTCTCATTAGGCTTTGATTACGTAGAACATATGTTGTATATCCTTCACCTAATTGGATCTATGGTTCCATTTCAAGTTCCTTAATATTGTGATTAAACTTATCAAGTTCAATCTTTCTATAATTCCCACTTTATCTCAAAATTCATTTTCAAGAAAAGTGGCAAAACGAGCAATAATTACATTTTATTGTTCAGAATCATAGAATTGATATCCCAAAGAATTTTCAGGATATCAAATGAACCTGTACTTATACCTCTTGAGTACTAGTTTATCCCACTGCGCAACTCTAACGTATGCATGATAATCCCAAATTTTTAAATATCTAAGATTTGGATTTCTACCTTACCATATCTAATATAGGGTCGTATAAATAGCTTTCGAAGGAACTCTGTTAAGTATGTGGGCAGTAGTAAGTAAAGCATAACCCCAAAGGTAATATAGAAGATATGTATAGCTCATCATAGATTGCACCATATCCAATAAAGTATGATTTCTCCGCTCATACACACCATTGTGTTGAGGAATTCCTGGTGGGCTATATTGGGTGAGAATCTCATTCTTTCTTAAATAACTTCTAAATTTGTCCCTCATGAATTCACCACCTCGATCTGATTGAAGGCACTTGATGAATTTCCCGGTTTGTTTTACTACTTCGTTTCAGAATATTTTTAATTTTTCAAATATTTCTGATTTATGTCTAATGAGTGGAAAATATATCAATATTTACCGCTCATTTTACTTAATATTTTGTTTAGTTTTTCAGATTTGATGAACGTTTTGATGTATTTTAGTTTATTTTGCAGATAAAATAATATTGGGACACAATGAAATCATTTAGGATGAAATGTGGGTCAAATAAGGGCAAAAATTGGACTTGACATATTAATTTTAGAGATTGGAAACTTGAAAGAGCGTTTTAACGAAGTGCAGTTTTGGAAATTTCAGTTTTGATATTTTGGGCATAACTTTTTACTCCGATATCGGATTGAGCTGATTCAAGTTCCAGATTAAAGAAGACTCAATGATCTACAACTTTTAAAGACAAAATAATTTCGAATTATGAAGATTTCATGCCTGAAATTGATGAATCATCCAGAAGTGTGTTGTGTGTAATTATTAAAGTCATTTTCAAAGCAAAAAATAAATTAATAAATAATTAATAAAAATTATCAAATCACCACCAAACATGATAAGCAATTAGTGGAGCAATTAATAATGGATTTGGTGGATCAATTAGTGGAGCAATTAATAATGGATTTGGTGGAGCAATTAGTGGAGCAATTAATAATGGATTTGGTGGATGATTTGATGGAGGCAAAATTTTGCCTATAAATACCAAGCCATTTCATTTGTAAATTCATACTTTCTTCTAAGGAATTCCTTAAGAATACTAAGAAGATTGTATCTTGTTTGTTTATTTACAGCTTTCAGTAATTAATTTCCACTTTCGCACTTTCTTTTCTTTACTTTTCAGTTTTTACTTTCCGCAATTTACTTTTACGCACATTACTTTTCTTTCTTTAATTTTCAGTTTTTAATTTTCAGTAATGAGGAGGTAACTCCCCTTTGCTGGGGTAAAAGGTAAAACTTTTATTACTAATATTTAGATTAATCTCCCTTAATTATAATATATAAACTAGTTAAAACATGACTTAACGAGGATACCGCCATATTGGTCGGTTGGTAATTATTTAAATTGGTTTTAACCTGACTAAACTGGATACCGCCTGATTGGTCGGTTGGTAATTAATTATTAATTTGACTTAAACTGGATACCGCCTATATGGCTGGTTGGTAATTATCATGCAAAGTTAATATATTATATTAAGGGATATATCTAAAATAGAAGTAATAAAAGTGGATCTTTTTACCTCAACATGTTCTTTTATTGTACTTTTACTTTATTTACTTTTCAGCAATTTACTTTCAGCATTTACTTTTCAGCAATTTACTTTCAGCAATTTACTTTCAGCATTTACTTTTCAGTAATTTACTTTCAGCATTTACTTTTCAGCATTTAATTTTCAGTATTTAATTTCAGCATTTACTTTTCGTCATTTACTTTTCAGCAATTTACTTTTTAGCATTTTACTTTATGTCTTTTATTTTATTTAAGTTTTTACTAGCCCTAGTTATGTGTCGTAACTAAGTTATTTATCTAGGGTTGTGATGAATTCTAATATCACCGGTTTATAAGAGGTTATTTTATAGTTTGGGTAATTTAAAGGTTTACTTATTAAGTCTTAAGCTTAATGCTTCTTTTTGTCTGATCACCAATAAGATTGATGTGGTAAATCTAAAAAAAACTTGACAAATGAATTTTAGGTTTCAGCCTTAGACTTAATAGCCCACGATCTTCCTTGAGGATATATAACCATTTAATAGATTTCCTTATAGGATAGACATATACCTGTCGGGCGGGGGTAGCCATAATTGGAACTTAAACTTAATGAATCCAGATAATTTGGTTGACATAGACATATGGTTCAATTGGGTTAAACTGGGTATTTGCGTCTGACCATCGACATAGGCTTTTGCATAATTTAGTGTTCCAGGTTAGTAAAACCGATTTATTACACAACATGAAATAACCACTTCATCTTTTAAAGATATTAGAAAGATTCACAATCCTAGATAATTTTTAATATTGAATTTTCTTAAAACTACTTTTGTGCAATTTTATTTACTTGTTTTTAAATTTAGAATCATCACCATCAAATCAAATCAATCAACCTGTTAGATACTAGTAATCATTCGACCTCATAAAATTAATAGATTAAGTATTAAGTCCTTGTGGGATCGATACTTTTTATACTACTTGAACGATACGATGCTGCTTGCGTTATACCTGTGTATTTACGCCGGTCAAGTTTTGGCGCCGTTGCCGGGGACTTATTTATCTTTCACTATTAGTTTAGAGGTTAGATACCTTTACTTGTATCTAATTTCTTTTTACTTATTGTTTTTGTTTTCTTGTGTTTCAGGTTCTCAGACCCTTCATGAGACGAAACAGAAGCTTTGAACTCCGACCGCTTGACCCAGAAATTGAAAGTTCCATCAGACAGTTGAGAAGGGAAAAGCGAGAAGGCCAAGAAGCTTTAGTCAACATGGAACCTGAACCTTGGAGGTTGCCACCTAATTCCCATTCGAGACAGAACCATTCTGGTGGTTGACAGACTCATTTCATGTATTGTACTTCCTCCCTTACTAGCAAATGCAGGTGACATCAAAACATGCATTCAGATGATTCAGCAGTCAGTTCAGTTTAGAGGGAATGCAACTGAAGATCCTAATGCCCACATCAGCAACTTCCTGGAAGTTTGCGGCACTTTCAATTACAACCGAGAAGCTGAAGAAGCAATGAGACTGCGTATTTTCCCATACTCCTTGAAAGACAGAGCTAAAGCTTGGCTACATTCACTACCAGCAGATTCCATCACAACTTGGAACACTTTAGCCACCAAATTTCTTGCAAAGTACTTTCCACCAGCCATAACTGGAAAGCTGAGGAATGACATCACATCCTTTGTGCAACAAGACTCAGAAACTCTCTACGAAGCTTGGGAAAGGTACAAAGATTTGCTCCGGAAATGTCCTCACCATGAGATTCCAAAATGGCTTCAAGTCCAAACCTTCTATAATGGAATTTCTGGACTGATGAGAACCACAATCGATGCTGCTGCTGGAGGAGCTTTAATGGCAAAAGGAGAAGATCAAGCCTGGGACCTAATCGAAGAAATGGCCAACAACAATTCCTTGTGGCCAACAGAAATGAGCATGATCCAAAGAATTGCAGGAATTTATGAAAGTGGAGCCAATACAGCAGCCAACGCCAAGCTGGATCAGATATGCAAATTCATGGAGACTCTCAGCACTGGATCCACAAGTTCACCATATGGAGGAGCACCAGAACCAAACCAACTTGAAGAGACGATGAATTATGTCAAAAATTTCAACAGACATGGGAACAATCCATATTCCAACACCTACAACCCAGGGTGGAGGAATCATCCCAATTTTTCATGGAGCAATAATTCAGGACAAAAGAACAATCCACCACCTGGATTCCAACAGCAGAACAATCCACCACATGGATTCCAACAACAGAACTATCCACCACCAGGATTTCAACAACAGAACAAAGGCCATGAACATGAAAAAGAACCAGAAATGAAAGAATGGATTGCATAGATGTTCAAAAAGTAACAAGCAACATATGATGCTATCTTTCAGAGCCAATCTGCTTCCATCAGAGCACTGGAGAATCAAATCGGACAACTGGCCAATGCTCAAAGTTACAGACCACCAGGTAATCTTCCCAGCAACACAGAACCCAATCCAAGGAACCGCGGGAAGGAGCAATGTCATGCCATCATGTTAAAAAGTGGTACTGAAATCAACAAAGATGTTGGAGCCAAAAAAACTGCTGAGGAAGTTCCAAAAGAAACAAAGCAACAGATGAAGGAAAAAGAAGCAAAGGAAAAAGAATAGATCACTCCACCTCCACCTTTTCCTCAACGTCTTTAGAAAAACAAACTGGACAAGCAGTTTGATCGTTTCCTGGAGGTGTTCAAAAATCTGCACATCAACATTCCATTCGCAGAAGCCTTGGAACAAATGCCCAGCTATGTAAAATTCATGAAAGACATTCTTTCACGAAAACAGAGATTGAGAGATTACGAGACAATAGCATTGACAGAAGAATGCAGCGCCATCATTCAGAGGAAGCTTCCCCAAAGTTGAAAGATCCTAGCAGTTTTACATCCTTGCATCATAGGAGAACATAACTTTGGTAAGGCTTTATGTGATTTAGGTGCAAGTGTTAACTTGATGCCTTTTCTATTTTCAGGAAATTACAGATTGGAGAAACAATGCCAACTTCAGTCTCTCTACAACTTGCTGATAGAACGCTCGTATTTCCAAGAGGCGTAGTTGATGATGTGCTGGTCAAGGTTGACAAATTCATTTTCCCAGTAGATTTTATTGTCCTTGATATGGAGGAAGACGCAGACGTGCCAATCATCCTTGGGAGACCATTCTTGGCTACATGTCGAACCATTATTGATGTACAAAAAGGAGAAATAACCATGAGGGTACATGACCAAGAGGTAACATTCAATGTTTTCAAGGCCATGAATTTCCCAGATGATGAAAAGAAGGAAGAATGTTTCAGACTTGATATGATACACAGTACCATTCAGAACCCAATGCAATACAAAGTTCTACTAACAAACTTAAAACATGTCACTTGCCTGTGGAGCCTGAAGATAAAACGTCTTTTGCACTGAAAAAGCCAAATCTTGCACTACAAGCAACATAAGAGAAAAAGTTCCACCAGCTCAACGAATTGGAGGAATTTCACAATCAGCCTTTTGAGGATGCCGAATTGTACCAAGAAAAATCCAAGAAGAGACATGATGATATGTTAGTGCGTATACAACTGGAACCAGGGCATAAGGTACTGTTAAACAAATCAAGGGTGAAATTTTTCCCATGGAAGCCAAAATCATGGTGGTCAAGTCCATTTGTGATCACCAAAGTTTTACCAGATAGAGCCGTTGAGATACATGATCCTAACTCCAACAAAACTTTCAAGGTTAAAAACAAGCGTGTCAAGCACTACTGGGGAGAATCATTTGAGTGACAAAAAGAAAGTGTCACACTTTCAGATCCAGCCTAACGTTCGAGAAGTCACGTCTAGCTGTCGATGTTAAACTTAGCGCTCGCAGGGAGGCAACCCATGTAATTTTTGTATATATTGTGATTTGGTGTGTTTTAATTTTGTGTGTTTAGTTTTTGCAGATTAAAATATTTCAGGATGGAAGAAGTTCTCGCAAAACTTCACAAGCAATTTCCTTCTCTCCCTCAAAACTCTCTGATGAAAGTCTACAAAGCTCGCTTAGAATGAATGAGATTAGTAACGATCCATGGTGTTCCTAATGATATTCGTTGGGTAATTGAAGCACGGTTCCGATTGGCAGGTGAGTCTTCTGAATCTTTTATTTCACATCTGCCTGGTTTTGGAAGAAGCACCTATGCAAAGAAACGTAGAGCTAAGCAAATGGGTGTTTTGTTACAAATGCGTACGCTGAAATTGCATACTCATTGTCGTTCTTTAGGAATGGTGTCTGATAATCACGAAAATAAAATTAAATTCATTAGGGATGGCTTGAGTAAGGAGTCTGGAGATAATATATCTTCGACTCTTGAGACGCATCCCAATGGATATGTTCATATAGCCATTCGCAAATTACATACACAATTTCAAAAAGAAAGACAACAGTTAAGTCTCGGGAATCTGACTCAAAAAGACCCTGTTTGCCAATTTATAAGAAAATTGGATGGGAAGTTTGTCCCTGACGCATAAACGTCAATCAAGCCGCTACTTTTCTTGTAAATATTATATCTCTGTGTTTTTTTCCTAATAATTGTAATTTTTTTTGTTGTTTTCTTTTATTTTCTCCGACAGGATCCAGACCTTTTTGACTATCATGATTTATTTTACTATTAACTAATAATTATCATTTGGCAGGTACTAGTGCTATTATTTTACTCACCCTTTTCAGGTGTTATAAATTCAACTCATCATTTCACTTTTGAAGACATCCAGAGTAAAACATGGAAGCCACTTCAAGAAGACGAGTTGAAAACATCTGTGTTTTGCGGTACTAGTGTTGGTGTTAAGCAACAATACGTAGAAGTAGCACATGAATTGGGTCGAGTCTTAGCTGCAAGGAATATGCACTTAGTATATGGCGGAGGCAATCTTGGACTAATGGGGATAGTTTCAATGGCCGTACAGGAAGGGGGCAGTCACGTTTTGGGAATCATCCCAAAACCCTTGGCAGAAGCAAATCTTATTGGACCATCAAACGGAGAGGAACTGATCATGCCAGGTATGTCTGAACGATTGGTAGAAATGATTAACCGTGCTGATGCTTTTAATGCTTTGCCAAGTGGCTTGGGTACATTGGAGGAAATTTTTACAGTGTTATCTTGGGCAAACCTGAACATACACCAGAAACTACTTGGACTGTACAACGTTGAAGGATTTTATGATTTTCTTTGTGTGTTTCTTGATGATGCTCGGAGAAATGGGTTCGTGTCAAAACCTATGAAAGAACTCCTCTATACTGTCAGAACTGCTCTGGATCTAATAGAACAACTCTTAGCCTATGAACCATAAGTTGACCATATCCTTTCAAAGATAAATTGGTCAGATGACGATCTTGGTAAGAGGCGTCAGATTAATCTGGATCTTAACCTTTAATTTCCTGTAGAATTTCAGCTAACAGGTATTATCTTCTAAACTCTTCTTCTACTGTTTAAGACATTGGGGACAATGTCTCATTTAGGTTTGGGGAGGGAATTAGTTGATGAGTACCTTGTTTTTAGTTTGTGTTTGTTTTTATTTTTAGTCCAAATTTTTCGAAAAATACAAAAAAAAATTGAAATTTTTTCAAAAATTACAATTTTTTTTTCATTTTTGTGTTTTTAATTTTGACTAAAAAGGTGAAATTGGTAAGAGATTGCTGAGTAAGGAGTTTTCACTCCTGAGACGTATCTCAAACCTATTTCGGAATACGTTAATTTTTGTTTATTTCCTTTTGAATTACTTAATTTGTGAATTCTCCATAAAACAGACTAAAATGGATCTTCATATGCTCAGTTAGCAGATATTATCAACATGCATTGTAACATACAGACATGAGCTAAAATTGAAAAGTTTGTAATATTCAGTGCTCTAGTTTAATTGGAGGAAGCATCTCAAAAAGTGATGGAGTAAAAAAAAAAATTGTCTGAGATCCGAGTTATTAAGTCTGTAAGGGTGTTTTAACACCTAGTGCCCTAAAGCCAACTGGTTTGGGAGTCACTGGCCCAAAGCTCGCTACATGGATCAAGGATGTTGTAAAAATTATATATATCTGAAGTCTGAGTAATTAAGTCTGTATGGGTGTCTTAACACCTGGTGCCCTAAAACCAACTGGTTTGGGAGCCACCGACCCAACACTCGCTACATAGATGGAAGATATTGTATATAAATAAAAAAAAAATCAAAAATCAAAGAAAAAAATCAGAAAAATTGTTCCATTGCTGCAAAAAGGTGTGAATTCTGATAAAACTTTAGGACAAAAATATTATTCTCTTATCAACAACTCTTGTGACTGTTGTGGGTAAAAATGAGTTGATTAATATTTTGTCGGCTGTGCATATGGAGAATGGTAAATATAATCGGAGAATTTATTTATTCAGTAATTTAGAAAGAAAGAAAACAACTAGTAACTTGGAGTAGAAGTTTCACCTGATTAGTCACTAACTTCTTTATTCTATTTTCTCTTGTCTTTTTGCTTTTGTGTGCATTAGTTTTATTATCTTTTTACTTTTGTAAAACATTTGTGGGTATCGTTGCTGTAAGCCCTCACGAGACTATAACTCGTCCACTAGGGACACCTAGGGGTTTAAAGGCTTGTTGCATATGCTAAATGCAACCGTGATCCCTATGAAAGTGGCTTAGTTTAATTTTAATTGTTTCTTATATTTTATTTTGTTGTTTTGCTTGAGGACTAGCAAAATGTTAGGTTTCGGGGTGTGATGAGCGGAAAATATATCAATATTTACCGCCCATTTTACTTAATATTTTGTTTAGTTTCTCGGATTTGATGAACGTTTTGATGTGTTTTAGTTTATTTTACAGATAAAATATTATTGGGATACAATGAAATCATTTAGGACGAAATGTGGGTCAAATAAGAGAAAAAAATTGGACTTGTCATATTAATTTTAGAGATTGGAAACTTGAAATGGCGTTTTAACGAAGTGCACTTTTGGAATTTCAATTTTACCCATCTGTCGTATTTTGGGCATAACCTTTTACTCCGATATCGGATTGAGTTGATTCATGTTCCAGATTAACGAAGACTCAAAGATCTACAAATTTTAAAGACAAAATAATTTCGAATTATGAAGATTTCATGCCCGAAATTGATGAACCATCCAGAAGTGTGTTGTGTGTAATTATTAAAGTCATTTTCAAAGCAAAAAATAAATTAATAAATAAATAATAAAAATTATCAAATCACCACCAAACATGATAATCAATTAGTGGAGCAATTAATAATGGATTTGGTGGAGCAATTAGTGGAGCAATTAATAATGGATTTGGTGGATGATTTGATGGAGGCAAAATTTTGCCTATAAATACCAAGCCATTTCATTTGTAAATTCATACTTTCTTCAAAGTAATTCCTTAAGAATACTAAGAAGATTGTATCTTGTTTGTTTATTTACAGCTTTCAGTAATTAATTCCGCTTTCACACTTTCTTTTCTTTACTTTTCAGGTTTTACTTTCCGCAATTTACTTTTACGCACATTACTTTTCTTTCTTTAATTTTCAGTTTTTACTTTTCAGTAATTAGGAGGTAACTCCCCTTTGCTGGGGTAAAATGTAAAACTTTTATTACTAATATTTAGATTAATCTCCCTTAATTATAATATATAACTAGTTAAAACCTGACTTAACGAGGATACCGCCATATTGGTCGGTTGGTAATTATTTAAATTGGTTTTAACCTGACTAAACTGGATACCGCCTGATTGGTCGGTTGGTAATTAATTATTAATTTGACATAATCTGGATACCGCCTATATGGCTGGTTGGTAATTATCATGCAAAGTTAATATATTATATTAAGGGAGATATCTAAAATATAAGTAATAAAAGTGGATTCTTTTACCTCAACATTTCTTTTATTGTACTTTTACTTTATTTACTTTTCAGCAATTTACTTTTCAGCATTTACTTTTCAGCAATTTACTTTTCAGCAATTTACTTTTCAGCATTTACTTTTCAGTAATTTACTTTTCAGCATTTACTTTTCAGCATTTAATTTTCAGTATTTAATTTCAGCATTTACTTTTCGTCATTTACTTTTCAGCAATTTACTTTTCAGTATTTTGCTTTATGTCTTTTATTTTATTTAAGTTTTTACTAGCCCTAGTTATGTGTCGTAACTAAGTTATTATCTGGGGTTGTGATGAATTCTAATATCACCGGTTTATAAGAGGTTATTTTATAGTTTGGGTAATTTAAAGGTTTACTTATTAAGTCTTAAGCTTAATGCTTCTTTTTGTCTGATCACCAATAAGATTGATGTGGTAAATCTAAAATAAACTTGACAAAGGAATTTTAGGTTTCGGCCTTAGACTTAATAGCCCACGATCTTCCTTGAGGATATATAACCCTTTAATAGATTTCCTTACAGGATAGACATATACCTGTCGGGCGGGGGTAGCCATAATTGGAACTTAAACTTAATGAATCCAGATAATTTGGTTGACATAAACATATGGTTCAATTGGGTTAAACTGGGTATTTGCGTCTGACCATCGACAGAGCCTTTTGCATAATTTAGTGTTCCAGGTTAGTAAACCGATTTATTTCACAACCATGAAATAACCATTTCATCTTTTAAAAGATATTAGAAAGATTCACAACCCTGGATAGTTTTTAAAATTGAATTTTCTTAAAACTATTTTTGTGCAATTTTATATACTTGTTTTTAAATTTAGAATCATCACCATTTCAAATCAATCAATCAACCTGTTAGATACTAGTAATCATTTGACCTCATAAAATTAATAGATTAGGTATTAAGTCCTCGTGGTATCGATACTTTTTATACTACTTGAACGATACATACGCTTGCGTTATACGTGTGTGTTTACGCCGGTCAATGTCTCAGCAAAAAGACATATCCATATATTGACTTATCATCCGTGAAAGTCATGAAGTATGTTGAACCATCATTAGCGGTATGATTTAATGGACCACACACATCACTGTATATTAGCTCCAATAAATCTTCAGAACGGTGTCTAACACCAATAAATGAGGCCTTTTTCATTTTCCCTTGGATACATGACTCATAAAATGGATAAGGATCTAAGGTAAGATCTTCAATCAAATCATCCTTAACCAATTTTGATAGATGTCTAACACATATGTGGCCCAATCTCATATGCCACAATTCAATATTATTTATTTCATATCTTTTACTTGTGTTTTCCTCTACATTAAAGACATCTCTATATGTTTCCAAAACATAGTGACCATTAGATAAAGAACATTCATATAATAAGTGTAATTGTTTAATTTGGAATTAAACTTGAATTAGTATTGAATACAATTTAAATTGGATTTAATATTGTAGTTCGATATAATTCAAGAATACTTACTTTGAGTATTTATTCTTAAACGAGTTGGACTCGCGCAAATCAAATCATTGTATTAACATTGGATGGTCATTAATTGAAGAATTAATTAATTGGATTAGATTGATTGACAACATGCTATATGTGAATGCTTGGATGTATTTGTTTGAATAATGTATATCAGATGGATATTAGATGGGTGGGGGCAATTTTGAAAATTATTTTAAATATTGTATTTATTTGAAATTGGACCTGCGTGTCCAGCCTATCACCTCTCATTCTCATTGTATTTCTGTTCTAAAAAATTCCCCTCAATGTAAATGAGGTTTCTTATAGTGTTATGTAATTGGGTACTTTGAAGGATGTAAAGTGCTAGCGGGAGAGAGGAAAACAAAAGAGAGAGATTTGTTCTAGGAACAAAATGTCTTTAAATATCCATCCACATATCATTATTAAATTTATCGTGCCTTATTTTACTTTTAGAATGCATGTTTAAGGGTGTATGATGAGACCTAATCAAAGATAATAAATTGGTTGCCAATTTATGAAAACACCCTTATATTTAATATTAAGTGTTTCCTTCCATTGAGTGGTTCTCTCTCAAGATCCAAGATTGGCTTTGATTTGTTGGCCAAAGTCAAGATCATTGTCTATCACGGATGTGTTTGAACCATGAAAGCTTTGTTAACATCGCATGTCTTGGGCAGTTGTGACTTGTTGGCCAAAGTCAATGTCACTCTTGTTCATCGACGTGGATTACGAAGCTTTCCCACTGTCAATGGGTCGCGCTTAACTGGAATCATTAAGCTTGTTGAGCCAAAGCCAAGGCTTAGTTGATTCAGAGGAAACAGGTTATGAAATATATTGGATATATGTTTCGGACTTGGATGTCCACCTACCGGATCTAGGAATTGGATGTGATCCAATTGATCTTAGAGATCTACCTGTTGGACAATTATGACCCATAGCATCACTATTTGTACAGATCATAGTGTTGTTGTACAAATTAACTACGTGACAAAGGAAATTGCTCTTTTATCATTTGTAATTAGATTACCGGGATATATAAATGATAAAAGTCCATGTGATTAGTTCCAGATTGAGATGATATGAGACAATATCAATCCATAAAGGTTTAATCATTAAAATATCCCTGGTCGGAGTATTATCGAGATTAGACATCGATAATGCGTAAAAGACTAGTATTACACTTGTGCGCGTTGTGGGAGCATAACGACATAGTTCTCATATATTTGGGTATATGATACTCCTGCAAGTGTAATAGGAGGTTGTGTTTACCGATGGTACGGAAACAGCTTCGCTCTGGATAGACCCTTCAGAATTCCATTGGTAGTATGACTATGTGTCTATGGAAGTCCGAATCAGGGTATGTGTATTTGGTCTTAACCTGAGACTTGCACCGCTAATACTTGCGACAATCAATATACTTTGGTTTTGGTCGTCCAGGGCTTTAACAGGTTCTGTGTACGCCTCTTCTGGGAATATTGAGAATCGTAGTGTATTGGGTGTGATGTCAAGATGGAAGTATCACTTCAGTCATAGTGGATATTATGACTAGTGCTCTTATATGTTGCAACTATCGAGATATTATGACTAGGTCATGTTTATCCGATTATAGAAGAGATCCGATATGTGCTTCGTACGGGGCAGACACAATTCCAGCCCCAGGCCTAGCACGTGACATCCGATACTGGATCACAATACGCAATACTACGTATACTACGCCTGATAAAGATTACATATTCCTTTAAGAATATTTTTGGAGAATTGGGTAGGCACAATGCTTTGCTAGAAGCCAACCATATCTTGTAAATCGGTAAAAACGTAGTACTAGGTACGTACGTGTTCGGATAGTCCGACGACCGGATTTACTGCCAACATATCCGGGGATCTCATGGGTCGCTTCCCGAAGATTCACCGATGACGTATGACTCGCACATTTTAATCTGGGATTAATTATTAGAGAGAAAATTAATCTGGGATTAATTGCGGGGATATTTTATCCGGGATAAAGTATTAATTAAAGAGAGAGAACGATTAATTTGGAATTAATCGATAAATAATATATTCGATATATTATACGAAATTAGATTTCGAAGCGAAATTAAAATTAGATTTTAATTCGGGCAAACGAGTTAATTTAGAATTAATTCGCTAGCGACGTGAATAGTAATTTTTCTAGGCACAATTATTTAATTAAATTTGATTTAATTACGTCGCAACGGAAAATTAGTTAATTCAGAATTAGCGAACCCGAGCCCGGGAGTGTTTGCGGGCCCACTCGCATTTCGAATTCAAGTGCGGCCCACAAGTCACATCAAGCGTCACATATTTAGTCATTCAAGTGATGGATGTCTTGTCACTTTGAGTGATGTGATGTCAGTCACTATTCATGAGTGATATGGGTGGTTGAAAGGCTTTATTGCCTTGTACTTTTTGACTTTGGTTTTTGGTATTAGTTTTTGGAAAACCAAATACACAAAACCCATCTCATCTTCCTCACTTCTCTCCTCTCCCTCACATTCGGCCAAGGGCCAAAAACTCTCTCTTCTATTTTCCTTCAATGTCGTGAGCTTCACCAAGGGGAAATATAAATTTTGTGGCAAAATTTCAAGAGTTCTAGCACATATTAGAAGTCATCCAAAGGTGATAGGGAAACAAACCCTTGAGCATGGAATGCACACTTAAAGCTTGGAGCTTGGAGAAATCATGGAGCACAAAAATGAAGGCCAAAGTCGTGAGCTTCAAGGAGGAGCCAAGAAATTTTTGTTGTTCCTCGCATCACAAAAGCCGATCATTGTAAGTATGATTCCGCCATACTTCTTTGTTGTATTCACATGTTTAAATGCTTAAATTGATCTTGGGACTATAGTAGAAACCCAACAATGGTATCTTGAGCCTTGTTTAAGCATGAAATTGGAATTAGGGTAAAATTGGGTAAAATTGATTTGAGCATGTTTGGATGAAATTGATTGTTTGAATATGCTTGAATGATGATAACATAGTGTTATGCATGATCAATTTGATGAAAATTGAATTGGATGAATTTTTCCCCAAATGCTTGGCTTGGCCGAATGGTATGCTTACCCTAATGTCATGGTGATTTTGTTTTTTGAATCATTGGATGAGTTTGAAAGACTTGGGAAATGTTGATTTAGGATTTAATTGGATTGAATTCGGAATCGGACATTAAATCCCAAATTGCCGTGAGTAACAAGCATGGAAAATGAATTGATTTTTTGATTCAATTATGTTGGACATGTGTTGATGATGATTAGCATGATTAATAATATAAATTGGTGTTTTGGAAATGTTAATTTGGTTAATTAATTATGGCTATACACTTAGATTAATTTAATTGTGAAATTTGGAATTTTGTAATTTAATTAATTGGGCTTATTTTGGAAATGGGCTTAATGGGCTTGGTTGGGCCAAGTTTGGTTTAGGCTAATTGGTTGGATCCAATTGGGCCCAAAACCATATCCATAAAGTCCAAATATAATTAAATGGAGCTTTAAATTTTAATTGGGCCTAATAGGCCTAAATTGATTTTTGGCAAATAAGGGTGATTCCTTAATTGGGCTTTGGTATTTGTGTTTGACCCATATTGACCAAAAGTCCATGCCTTAAGAAATTAATTGAAAGCCCATTGGACTTTAATTAAAATGACATTGGATGTTAATTGGGCTTTGAGACCCGTAAAGATTAGATTTAGAATCTAAGTCGTAAAGGCTCATTAATAAAGTGTAATTATTTAATTTGGAATTAAATATAGAATTAGTATTAAATACAAATTAAATTGGATTTAATGTTGTAGTTTAATATAATTCGAGAATTCGTACTTTGAGTACTTATTCCTAAAACGAGTTTGACTCGCGCAAATCAAATCGTTGTTTGAACATTGGATGGTCATTAATTTCAGATTAATTAATTAGATTAGATTGATTGATAACATGCTTTGTGTGAATACATGGATGCGATGTATGAATAATGTATATCGGATGGATATTAGATGGGTGAGGGAAATTTTGAAATTGTTGTAATAAATTTAGAATTTATTAAATTGGACCTGCGTGTCCAGCCTATTACCTCTTGACTCTTTGTATTTTTCTTCTCACCTATTCCCCTCAATGTAAATGAGGTTTCTTTAGAAGTGTTATGTAATTGGGTAGAAGTAAGATTTGTGGTAGCGGGAGAGAGGAAATAGAGAGATTTGTTCTAGGAACAATGTTTTAAATATCCATCCGCATATCATTATTAAATTTATTTACGTGCCTTATTATGCTTTTAGAATGCATGTTTAAGGGTGTATGATGAGACCTTAATAAAGATAATTAATTGGTTGCCAATTACGTGAAAAACCCTCAATACATATTAAGCTTTTTTCCTTCCATTGAATGATTCATTCTCAAGATCCAAGATTGGCACTGGTTTGTTGGCCAAATTCAAGACCTTTATCCATCGCGGATGTGTTTGAATCATGAAAGCTTTGTTCCATATCGGTGTCTTGTCCAAGTTGTGATTTGTTGGCCAAAGTCAAGATCACTTCTTGTCCATCGACATCGATTACGAAGCTTTCCAAGGTCAATGGGTTCCGCTTAACTGGGATCATTAAGTTTGTTGTGCCAAAGCCAAGGCTTAGTTGATTCAGAGGAAAAAGGTTAGGGAATATATTGGATATATTAGCATATATACGATATATGTTTCGGACTTGGATGTCCACCTACTGGATCTATGAATTGGATGGGATCCAATTGATCTTAGAGATCTACCTAGTTAATTATCATACAATTTGTTGGCCAAAGTCAAGATTGTGTGTTATTTAACGGGATCCTAGCCCACTAGGAAACAAGGTTTCTCGAGTACTCAACAGAGGGTTAGAGGCTCGCCGAAAAATAGTGGGAGGCAAGTATTAAATTTTCAATATTCGTTTAGTTACTTGCTAATACGCGCTCATTTCAAATTTTTCGTCAAATAATTAATATATTAGTTGGACTAATATTTATCGTTGTTTTAATTAAAACAGTTGGACTGTATTCAAACTACTTCATTTATAGTTGATTATATAATTGGATTATATTAATCAATATATTTGAATTTAAACAATTAAATTATAGTTGATTATATAGTTAGACTATATAAATCATTATAATAAATAGTACCTAAAATCGTTGATTGGATAGTTGGACTATAGCAATCAAGATAATTGAAAGATTAGCGTTTAAAACATAAACCTGGGTAAAAATGTCTTTAAATGGCTTTAATTTTCAGATTGGGATAGAATCTCAGGATAGTCCGGGAACTGAGAAGTTATTCTATTTGATAGAGAAACCTCTTGGGCCTAAGCCCGGAATTGAGCAAATAGTAGAACATGATATTTGGAATATTCATGTGATGATAACTTTGGTGCTCAATCCTTTATACTTAATGCAATGACACTTTAATTTCTTCGTCAGAATTAAGGATTAGATCCTTGTACCATGATGATGAAATTAAAGATCTTCATAGATCTATTCTTAGATCTTAGAAGTACAAATTGCATAAGAAGCTCTTTAGCTCGTGTATGTCAGAGGGTACATCTGTCGGGCACTAGGTGTCGCAGATGATTACTGACATCGATCAGCTAGGTTAGCTGGGCATTACCTACGTGGCTGAGACTGCCAAAGATTTGATCTTATAGTCTCTACCCGAAAGCTGGGGCAGTTCATAATGAACCAAGAGTACACTCTTGGAGAGTTGATGGCTATGCTCTAGGAGGCAGAGCCAGAGCTTCTAAAAGGGGGCAAAGGTAAAATCATCATTGTCTTCTAGGAAGACAAAAGGACATATCCCAAGATGTCTGCCTAAACTGTGGCAAATGGGGTCACTGGATGCGTGACTGCCGTATGGACAAGGCAGACATGAATAAAGAGAAAATGGGGCAAGGCTCCGGCTTCAAGTATGTTTGTCATAAACATGTTCACTATTAATTTCAAAATTGGATTTTGATACTAGATGTGGTACATAAGATATGTACTGATGTGCAGAATCTACTGATTAGCAGGAGACTGACTTCAGTTGAGATTTATCTACAAGTCGAGAATGGGACGAGAGTTGCTATTTTTAACCGTAGAAACCTAAGTTTAGGAACTACCCTTTGGGTGTGTACTTAAATTAGGAAACTGTTATAATGTACCTAGTTTGACTAGAAACATTATCTCTATATCAGAGTATAATCCGTTGCAGATATACCTTTATATTCTAGAACACTAAAGTGTTTTATTTTATAAAGATGATATTGAGATAAACACATTAGATGTGAATAACAGTATTTATATTTTGAATATAAATGAATCTCAAATGTATAAAATGACAAACAAATAGCTCAAACTGATTTGATCAGATGAGACTTATTTGTGGCATTATTGTCTGGGACACATTAAACAAGACTCGTATATCCACACTTTTGAAGAGTGGATACTAGGACGGATTTGATTCTATTCAAATGAAGTCTACGAATCTAGTTTATTAGGCAAAGTGCCTAAAACACCTTTTACTTGGTAAAAGTGCAAATGGCATCGATCTGTTAACCCTCGTTCATAGTGACGAAAGTGGGCCCATATCTAGCTAGGCTAGAGGTGGATATGAACACTTCGTAACCTTTACGGATGTGGCATCGCGTTATAGTTATGTGTTTCTTTCGAAACACAAATCGGAAGCTTTTACAGTTTCGACACGAAGTATAAAAACAGATCGGCTAAAGTATTAAAACTGTCACGGTTAGACCATGATGGAAAATACTTAAGCAATAAGTTTATCAAATACTTGAAAGAGTATAGTATTCTTTCAATGAGGACTCCTCCTGGAACATGTCAATTTGACGGTGTGTCCAAACGAAGAAACCGAATTTTGTTGGACATGATAAGGTTAATCATGAGTCGCTCTGAGCTACCATTTTCCTTCAAGGGATACGCATTAAACAGTGCAACACTTATTTTGAACAAGGTTCCATAAAAATTTGTTTAACAGACTTCATATTAGATATGAACATGAAAGAAACTGGGTTTTCTCATTCCTGAAGATTTGGGCATGCTGGGCATATGTTTGGATGATACCAAACTAAAACCCAAATCGGATAAGTGCCTAATTTGTAGGTTATCCTAGGAAAACCAAAGTATAGTACTTATACAACTCACAAGAGAACAATTTAATTGTTCTCTTGTGGTTTTCCTAAGAGGAATACCTATATGCAGTGGTAAGTGGGAGGAAAGTAAACCTTGATGAAAATTGGAGTAATACTATTCCAGGCTCCGATTCTTTAATGGAACATAAACAGTTCATCAAGGATGAAACTGTACCACAATCTTAGAATACACAAGAACCGCGTAAGTCGAAGAGAGACAGAAAACAACCTGGGAGGTATGGGTTTCTGATCTCACCTCAAGTAGATGTCAATCTTATTGAGGAAGACACTGACTACGTATGAGGAAGTGATACAAGGTATCGACTCCCTATTATGGCAAAGTACCATGATGTCCGAAATGGATTCCATGTATACCAACTATGTTTGGACACTAGTTGTTGTACAGCAAGGCATTGTGCCTATTGGTACTATATGAGTCTTCAAGGAAGACATACATGGAAGGCAACATACCAACGTACTAAGCTAGGCTTGTAGCGAAAAGGTATCGTTATCAACATTGTGTCGATTACGACGAAACATTTTACTCGTTGCCATGGTTAAATCCATTCGGACAATGCTTGCTAATGCTGCATGTTTCATTAATGAAATATGACAGCTGAACGTCAAAATCGCTTTCCTCAAACGGAAACCTTTTGGAGGATGTTTAAAATATCCTGACGGTTTTGTCATACCAAACCAAGCAAACAAGGTTTGCAAGTTAATTTGATCCATTTATGGATTGAAGCAAGCATTGCGTTCTTGGAATTATCGTTTTGATGTAATCATAATAGTATATAATTTAATTCAAAACGAAAATGATTCTTGTGTATATAAGGAGGTTAGTGGGAGTGCACTGACAGTGATTGTCCTAAATAATGATGATATATCATTTCTTGGAAATGACATTCCATAAAACAATCGGTGAAAGCTTGGCTTTCATGAAAATTCTCCGTAGAATTCTTGGTAGAAACAACCTTTATTCTAGGAATAAGGATCTACTAGGATAGATCTAAAGGTTGTTAGCACTCTCCGAGAACTCGTACATTGAAATAAATGTATGGGACTTGGTGTCTCATACGCTTTGAGCATATGGAGTCACAATCAGGCCAATCCAAGTGATAGTCACTAGATTGATGTTAAGAACATCCTTTAGTATCTTAGATGAACTAAGGATGCTTTCTTATACTATGGAGAATGAGAACTTGAAGTGACTGGGTTCATTGCTGCAAGTTTCTAAACCGATAAAAACAACTATAAGTCGTAACAAAGGTACTATAAAGTTTGAATAACAGAACAGTGAGCTGGAAATCTTCTAAGTAAGATACTGTTACCGAATAAACAACAAAAGCGGAATATTGCTGCAGCTGAGGCAGCAATAGAAGTCTTTTGGATCTATAATAATCCTAATTAGATTATGAGTAGTTCTGTTAGCAGCTGAGCTAGGCTACAGCACAGGCTAAAGAATTAATGGTCTCATCAACGATCCAGATATATACTTCAAATATTCATCTGATTCGTTTGGATCATACATCGTAGCGATGTGATGATCGAATAAATCGCATCAGATGATAACCATGCAAATCCGCTGACGAAAGTTTTTTCTCAGCAGAAGTTTGAGCGAACCGTACATAGTTCAGGTGTAGGACACTTGAGTGATTGGTTATAGGCCAAGTGGGAGATTGTTGGACAATTATGACCCATAGCATCACTCTTTGTACAGATCATAGTGTTGTTGTACAAATTAACTATGTGACATAGGAAATTGCTTTTTTATCATTTGTAATTAGATTACCGGGATATATAAATGATAATAGTCCATGTGATTAGTTCTAGATTGAGATGATATGAGACAGTATCAATCCAAGAAGGTTTAATCATTAAAATATCCCTAGTCGGAGTATTATCGAGATTGAACATCGATAATGCGTAAAAGACTAGTATTACACTTGTGCGCGTTGTGAGAGCATAACGACATAGTTCTCATATATTTGGGTATAGGATACTCATGCAAGTGTAATAGGAGGTTGTGTTTACCGATGGTACGGAAACAGCTTCGCTCTGGATAGACCCCTCGGAATTCCATTGGTAGTATGACTATGTGTCTATGGAAGTCCGAATCAGGGTAGGTGTATTTGGTCTTAACTTGAGACTTGCACCGCTAATACTTGCGACAATCAATATACTTTGGTTTTGGTCGTCCAGGGCTTTAACAGGTTGTGTGTACGCCTCTTCTGGGTATATTGAGAATCGTAGTGTATTGGGTGTGATGTCAAGATGAAAGTATCACTTCAGTCATAGTGGAGATGATGATCACGTAGGATACCGAACTGGTGCTCTTATATGTTGCAGCTATCGGGATATTATGACTAGGTCATGTTTATCCGATTATAGAGACTAGTTACCAGAGATCCGATATGTGTTTTGTACGGGGCAGACACAATTCCAGCCCCAGGTCTAGCATGTGACATCCGATATTGGATCGCAATACGCAATACTACGTATACTACGCCTGATAAGATTACATATTCCTTTAAGAATATTTCTGGAGAATGGGTAGGCACGGTGCTTTGCTAGAAGTCAACCATGTCTTGTAAATCGGTAAAAACATAGTACTAGGTACGTACGTGTTCGGATAGTCCGACGACCAGATTTACTGCCAACATATTCGGGGATCTCATGGGTCGCTTCCCGAAGATTCACCGATGACGTATGACTCGCACATTATTAATCCGGGATTAATATTAGAGAGAGAAAATTAATCTGGGATTAATTGCAGAGATATTTTATCTGGGATAAAATATTAATTAAAGAGAGAGAATGATTAATATGGAATTAATCGATAAAATAATATATTCGATATATTATACGAAATTAGATTTCGACACGGAATTAAAATTAGATTTTAATTCGGGCAAACGAGTTAATTTAGAATTAATTCGCTAGCGATGTGAATAGTAATTTTTCTAGGCATAATTATTTAATGAAATTTGATTTAATTACGTCGCAACGGAAAATTCGTTAATTCAAAATTAGCGAACCTGAGCCCGTGAGTGTTTGCGGGCCCACTCGCATTTCGAATTCAAGTGCGGCCCACAAGTCACATCAAGCGTCACATCTTTAGTCATTCAAGTGATAGATGTCTTGTCACTTTGAGTGATGTGATGTCAATCACTATTCATGAGTGATGTGGGTGGTTGAAAGGCTTTATTACCTTGTACTTTTTGACTTTGGTTTTTGGTATTAGTTTTTGGAAAACCAAATACACAAAACCCATCTCATCTTCCTCACTTCTCTCATCTCCCTCACATTCGGCCAAGGGCCAAAAACTCTTTCTTCCATTTTTCCTTCAATGTCGTGAGCTTCACCAAGGGGAAATAGAAATTTTGTTGCAAAATTTCAAGAGTGCTAGCACACCCAAAGGTGATAGGGAAACAAACCCTTGAGCTTGGAATGCACACTTAAAGCTTGGAGCTTGGAGAAATCATGGAGCACAAAAATGGAGGCCAAAGCTGTGATCTTCAAGGAGAAGCCAAGAAATTTTTGTTATTCCTCGCATCGCGAAAGCCGATCAATGTAAGTATGATTCCGCCATACTTCTTTGTTGTATTCACATGTTTAAATGTTTAAATTGATCTTGGGACTATAGTAGAAACCCAACACAACCTAGTTAAATTTTATACAGCTTGTTGGCCAAAGTCAAGGTTGTGTATTATTTAATGGGATCCTAGCCCACTAGGAAACTAAGTTTCCCGAGTACTCAACGGAGGGTTAGAGGCTCGCCGAAAAATAGTGGGAGGCTAGTATTAAAATTGTAATTTCATTTAATACTCGCTAATATGCGCGATCTATTATTTCTAGTTATTATATATATATATATATATATTAGTTGGACTAATATTATTTTATTGTTTTCTTTGAACAGTTAGATTGTATTCAACACTACTCCATTTGTAGTTGGTTATATAGTTGGACTATAGTAACCATTGCATTTGAGTGTACCCCTCAGGATAGTCCTGAGAGCTGAGAAGTTACTCTATGTAATAGAGAGACCTCTTGGGCCTGAGCCCGGACTTGAGCAGCCAGTAGAGCGTGAGCTTTGGAAGACTCACCTTGATGATAACTTTACTGCTCAATCTGTTATGCTTGCTGCAATGACTCCATAGTTTTGTCGTCAGAACAAGGGATTGGATCCTTATGGGATGATGTTGAAATTGAATAATCTTCATAGATCTAATCTTAGATCTCAGAAGTATGATTTGCAGGAGAAGCTCTTTCGCTCTCGTATGTCAGAGTGTACATCTTTCAAACACTATGTGTCACAGATGATTGCTGATATAGAACAACTGGGTCAACTAGGCATTACCTTCGAGGCCGAGACTTCCATATATTTGATCTTACAGTCTTTGCCCGACTGCTGGGGCAGGTTCATCATGTACTATAATATGATGAACCAAGAAAAAAATCTTGGAGAGTTAAAGGCTATGCTGAAAGAGGTAGAGCTAGAGCTTCTGAAAGGTAAGAAGCGCGATGCGCATCTTACTTTGACATCCAAGAAGGCCAAGGCTTGGCCGAAGGCTTCTGGGGGTGTGTAGAAGAAAAAGAAGAAGGGCAAGGCTCAATCGTCACCGTCTTTTGGGAAGACAAATGACATATCCCAAGACGTCTGCCTATACTGTGGCAAACGGGGTCACTAGAAGCGTGACTTCCGTATGTACAAGGCGAACTTGAAGGAAGTGAAGGCGGGCAAGGCTCCGGCTTCAGGTATGTTTGTTATTGAAATAAACATGTCCACTACTAGTTTTAAAAATTGGATTTTTGATATTGGATGTGGTACTCACATATGTAATGATGTGCAGGATCTGCAGAATAGCAGAAGACTGGCTTCAGGAGAGATCGACCTGCGAGTCGGAAATGGAACGAAAGTCATTGTTTTGGCTGTTAGCATCTATGTTTTAAACCTGTCCTCATGGCATGTACTTACATTAGAGGACTGTTATTTTGTACCTAGTTTGACATCTAGTTTAACCTGATGCGGGTATACCTTTGTATTCAGGAACACTGGGTGTTTTGTTTATAAAGATGATATTGAGATATGTACAGAAGATGTGAATAATGGTCTTTATATTTTGAATATAAAATAATCTTAAACATATAACATGACAAACAAAAGGCTCAAATTGAGTTAAACAGATGAGACTTATTTGTGGCATTGTTGTCTGGGACACATTAACAAAACTCGTATATCCACACTTTCGAAGAATGGATACTTGGACGGATTTGATCCTAATTCATATCTTGTCTGCGAATCTTGTTTGTTAGGCAAAATGCCTAAAACACCTTTTAATTATAAATGTGTATGTGCCACCGAGCTGTTAGCCCTCGTTCATAGTGACGTATGCGGGCCCATGTCTATCTAGGCTAGAGGTGGATATGAATACTTCGTAACCTTTACGGATGATGCATCATGTTATGCTTATGTGTATCTTATGAAACACAAGTCAGGAACTTTTGAGAAATTCAAAGAGTTTTGACACGAAGTAGAAAAACAGACTGGCAATAGTATTAAAACATTGCGGTCAGACCGTGGTGGAGAATACTTAAGCAATGAGTTTCATGATTACTTGAAAGAATATGGTATTCTTTCACAGTGGACTCCTCCCAGAACACCTCAATTGAACGGTGTGTCCGAACGGAGAAACTGAACTTTGTTGGACATGTTAAGGTTAATGATGAGTCACATAGAGCTATCGATTTCCTTCTGGGGATACACATTAAACAGTGCAATACTTTTGAATAAGGTTCCGTCAAATTCTGTTGAACAGACTCCATATGAGATATGGACAGGAAAGAAATCAGGTTTCTTATTCCTGAATATTTTGGGATGCTGGACATATGTTAAACATTTGGATAGTACCAAACTAGAACCCAAATCGGATAAGTGCCTATTTGTAGGTTATCCTAAGGAAACCAAAAGGATATTATTTCTACAACCCACAAGAGAACAAAATATTTGTTGCTCTTCATGCAGTTTTCCTTGAAAAGGAACTCGATGAAAATCAGAGTGATATTGTTCCTGGTACCGACCCCCTCACGGAACACGAACAGTCCATCAGGGATGAGACTATTCCATAATATTCTAATACACAAGAACCGCGTAAGTCGGAGAGAGTCAGAAAACAACATGAGAGGTATGGGTTTCTGATCTCACGTCATATAGACATTAATCTTATTGAGGAAGATGAACCGGCTACGTATGAGGAAGCGATACAAGGTAGCGACTCCGCTTTATTGCAATTAGCCATGAAGTCCGAAATGGATTCCATGTATACCAACCAAGTTTGGACACTGGTTGATGTACCAGCTGGCATTAAGCCTATTGGTTGTAAATGGATCTTCAAAAGGAAGATAGACATGAAAGGCAACATAAAGGGTATCATCAACGACATGGTGTCGATTAGGACGAGACTTTTTCACCCATTGCCATGATTAAATTCATTCGGGTAATGCCTGCTATTGCTGCATATTTCGATTATGAAATATGATAGATGGATGTCAAAACCGCTTTCCTTAACGGAAACTTTTTGGAGGATGTTTATATGCAACAACCTGATGGTTTTGTCGTACCAAGACATGCAAACAAGGTTTGCAAGTTAAATCGATCCATTTATGGATTAAAGCAAGCATCACGTTCTTGGAACCAACATTTTGATGAGATCATAAAAGAATATGGTTTCATTCAAAATGAAGATGATTCTTGTGTATATAAGAAGGTTATTGGGAGCGCACTGACATTCATTGTACTATACGTTGATGATGTATTGCTTATTGGCAATGACATTTCCATGCTACAATTTGTGAATGCTTGGCTTTCATTAAAATTCTCCATGAAAGACCTGGGAGAGGCAGCCTTTATTCTAGGAATAAGGATCTACTGGGATTGATCTAGAAAGCTGCTGGCACTCTCCCAGAGCTCGTACATTGACAAAATGCTGAAGAGATTCAACATGGATTAGTCCAAGAAGGGGCTGCTTCCGGTGTCACATGGCGTCTCTATATCAAATGATATGTGTCCTAAAACTCAAGATAAGAGAGATGCAATGATTTAGATCCCGTATGCTTCAACAGTCGGATCGATCATGTACGCCATGATATATACGCGACCTGATGTCTCAGACGCTTTGAGCATGTGCAGTCGCTATCAGGCCGATCCAGGTGATGGTCACTAGATTGCTGTAAAGAATATCCTTAAGTATCTTATATGAACTAAAGATGCTTTCTTAGTCTATCCGGAAAGAGAACTTGAGATGACTGGGTTCGCCGATGCAAGTTTCCAAACCGAAAAAGATGACTGTAAGTCGTAATCTAGGTACATATTTTGGTTGAACAACGAAGCAGTGAGCTGTAAATCTTCCAAGCAAGAGACTGGTATTTTGCCATTGGTGCTAGCCTAGGCAAATACCTCAAAACTTATAACTCGAGGTTCCTCTAGTCAATTAGACTTAAGGATCCTCAAAATCAGTGGCTTACTCTTAAAATTTAGAGTTGCTCACTTATATAAACCCAAAATATGAAAGGTTTGGTGTAAAAATTTGTGAAGAATTCTTTGGGTTTATATAGTGCTCCAAAGACAACAAAATTAATTAAGAATTTGATGTGGGATAAAAGCTAATTTAATCTTAGCCATTGGATCTTAATTTAGTGGTTTAATGAGATTATAAAACTCTAATAAGAGTTTGGGCCGAATTGAAATTAAAAAAAATACTATTCACGTCACTATTCACATGAATAATAATTTTTTTTAAATTCCAATTCCCAAAGTGCCCCTATCGTCATTCACCAATCTCTAAGCCACTATGGAATCTCATAAATGATCTGTTCAATAATTAAACATATTGAATCATTTATGAATAATTCCTACAACAATCATATATGTTGTTATATTTGTACTGTGCACTGTTAACCATTGATTTCGACTTTGTTGTGTGTGACCTTTTGGGTTCCCCTCAAGTTGGACATGAAATGAATCGTGATAATTTAATCGAACATAAATTATCCTTTGATCATATGGTCGTTCAATTTCAATGACCAAGGTTGACAACTAGCAACATGTCCAATGCCCCAAAATGAGAAGGAAATATATATATACCCATTCTGTATGTGATTTACATATGATACGGTCCCTCACCTCACTACTTATTGACCTAGGGTACAGAAAGTGTCTACCCATATGGTCAAATGTATGATGTTGATAGTGTCATGAATCGTGCTAACCCAAGAATCTCACATGATTCTTCCGCTGTGGCCACAGTCTCAAGCACTGATCACACATATCAACCCGCGAACTGGAATACTACTCTTATTAGAAAATATTATCTGAGAGAGTTGTGATTCTCTGTTATATCTTTACAAACTTCATGTGTTTCAACAAATGACCCAATCATACCCTTATGACCGGATCTTTTGAACCGAGGAAGGAGAATGTCAAAGTTATTAGATCCACACATAAGATAGTAAAGACCTCAAGTCTAAGGACTAGTCATATAATCGATACATGAAAGTTCTCACAGACACATGAGATAAACACTCCATATGAAAACTTTCGGCGGTCAGTTCGATGGACACGAGCAACTCATGCATCCATATGATACACCAAGCGGACGGATCTCCGCTAGTAGCCTATGAGATCGGCTACCCCACTTAAGGGCGGATCATATCATCATGCTAGTCTCTCCGCTTTGTGAACGCCCAGATTATTCACAAAACTATGACTATGAACATTTAAGAGTAATGATTCTCATAAGGCGTGGAAGCCATCGTCTTATTACTCCAAGGGCTTTATTACAGTGTTGATGATTCATATAAGTTATGTAAGACACGTATAATAAAGATTGCCATTTTATTAATTAATGAAAATATTACAAATACATGTACATATAGCCCATCCACAAGTTGGGTATAGGACATATCTCTAACAATCTCTCACTTGCACTATAGCCAACTAGTATGAATCTGGACACCATACTCTCGGGTGTGCCTATCATGCTTTTGTTGAGTCAACCTTTTAGTCAGAGAATCTGCAAGATTATCTTCTGTGGGTATTTTCTCTATAATAACTTCTTTTCTCTCAACAATCTCCCTGATGAGATGAAATCGCCTGAGTACATGCTTGGATTTCTGGTGGGACCTTGGTTCCTTTGATTGAATGATGGCGCCCGTGTTGTCACAGTACATCGTGACACCATTCTTTATCACGGGAAGCACTTCCAGCTCCGTGATGAACTTCTATATATCCAGACTGCTTCTTTAGCTACCTCAGATGATGCAATATACTCGGCTTCAATGGCGGAGTCCGCTGTAGTTGACTGCTTTGAGCTTTTCCAACTTACAACACTGCTATTTAAAGTAAACAGATATCCTGTTTGCGATCTGCTATCATCCCTATCGGTCTGAAATCTCGCATCACAGTAACCTCGGTCTGAAATCTCGCATCACAGTAACCAATGACTTTCATCTCAGAACAATCTCTGTATGTCAAAAACACATCCTTAGTTCTTCTCAGATACTCGAGGATTGTTTTGACAGCTGCCCAGTGTTGCTCACCAGGATTTGCCTGATACCTGCTCGTTATGCTAAGAGCATAAGAGATATCAGGTCTTGTACATAGCATGGCATACATGATCGATCCTATTGCTGAAGTATATGGGATCCTACTCATACGCTCTCTATCTGAAGGAGTATGTGGACATTGCTCCTTAGATAATTTGATTCCATGACAAGTAGGTAAATTACCTCTTTTGGAATCTTCCATTTTGAATCTTTTCAAAACTTTATCTATGTACGCAGATTGAGAAAGTCCTAACAACCTCTTAGATCTATTACGGTAGATCTTAATACCGAGGATGTAGGCTGCTTCTCCCAAATCATTCATGGAGAAATTCTGAGATAACCATTGCTTGGTGGCTTGCATCATGGGAATATCATTCCCGATGATTAATATGTCATCGACATATAATACAAGAAATACAACAGCACTCCCACTACTTTTCCTGTAAACACAAGGCTCGTCTACATTTTTGATGAAGTCAAATTCTTTGATTGTCTCATCAAATCGTATATTCCAACTTCTGGAGGCTTGCTTGAGTCCATAAATGGATCGTTTAAGCTTGCATACTTTATTATGACCATCCTTAGATGCAAACCCCTCAGGTTGTGTCATATAGACTTCCTCTACGAGGTTCCCATTAAGGAAAGCTGTTTTGACATCCATCTGCCAAATCTCATAATCAAAGTGTACAGCTAGTGCCAGTAAAATTCAAATGGACTTTATCATTGCAACAAGTGAGAAGGTTTCGTCATAGTCAATTCCTTAGATTTGTCTATAACCTTTCACCACCAACCTAGCCTTATAGGTTTGGATGTTACATTCTGCATCAGTTTTATGCTTGTAAATCCACTTGCAGCTTATGGGTTTTATCCATTTAGGTGCATCTACCAAGTCCCAGACTTGATTCTGATACATAGAGTCTATTTCGGATTTCATAGCCTCAAGCCACTTGACTGAATCAATGTCACGCATTGCTTCATCATAAATGGTGGGATTGTCATTATCAATGACCTGATCATGTTCCTCATCAATATGGAAACCATATCTTTAAGGCTCATGTCTTTCCCTACCAGACTTTCTGAGTTCATAACCTTGTGGTTGTTTCATCGCTGCCCTTTTGAGGGGCCTGGGGTTTAGTTCTATGTTAGTTTGTTCTTCTCGTACCTTATCGAGGCCAAGTCTACTCCCACTATATTTCTTGAGAAGGAATCATTCTCTAGAAATTTAGCATTTCGTGAGACAAATATTCTTTGTTCATTTGGGACGTAGAACATGTATGCTCTTGAGTTCAAGGCATATCCTACAAACTTACATTTAACTGCCCTATCATCCAATTTGTTAGTTTGTGTGAGCTTGGCATATGCGTCCATCCTCAAACTCTTAGGTAACTAAGACTAGGACGTTTCCCAGACCATAACTCATATGGTGTTTGTCTAACAGTCTTGGAAGGAACTTGGTTTAGTAGTAGTGTTACAGTTTCTAAAGCAAGACCCCAAAATAAAAGAGGTAGATCCGTGTCTGGCATCATTGATCGGACTATATCTAATAATTTCCGATTTCTCCTTTCGGAGACCCCATTATGCTGTGGAGTTCTCGGAGGAGTCCACTGGGAAACAATGTCATTTTCTCTCAAGTAATCTTGAAATTCGTTGCTCAAGTATTCACCACCTCGGTCAGACCTTAGTGACTTAATACTTTGATTAAGTTGGTTTTCTACTTCAGCCTTGAAGTCTTTGAATTTCTCAAAGGCTTCAGATTTGTACCGCATAAGGTACACATACCCATATCGCGAATGATCATCGATAAAGGTAATGAAGTAGGAGAATCAACCTCTAGCGGTGACTGACATTGGTCCGCATACATCAGAGTGTATGAGTTCTAATGTCTCTGCTGCATGCTGTCCTTTACCTTTGAAGGGTAATTTGGTCATTTTACCAAGTAAACAAGACTCACAAGTTCCATAAGGTTTATATTTGAAGGGTTTGAAATATCCATCCTTATGTATGTTAGTTAACCGTGTTTCATTGATATGACCTAAGCGACTGTGCCATAGAAGTGATTCATTGAGATTATTCGAGTTAACGTTGTATATATTAGAGGTTGAACATTCTTTGTTAGTTTGTAAGATATAGATACCATTATTCAAAATACCATCTCCATGTTTTATTTCATTGAAATAAATAGAACATTCATTACAACTTATTAGGCATGAAAAGCCTTTATTACATAAAGAAGAAATTGAAATGATGTTCTTTACTAGAGAAGGTACATAAACACAATCTTCTAAGTCTAAAACTAAACTATTCGGCAAAACTAATTAATAAGTCCCCACCTACAATGCAGCCAGTTTTGCTCCATTAACCATGCGTAAGTCAACCTCCCCATGACGGAGTCTCCTACTGTTTCTCAAGCCCTGCATATTGTTACACAGTGAGTCCCACAACCGGTGTCAAGCACCCAAGTAGAAGGTTCAGAGTTTTGAGAATATAGTTAAATCATATACAACATACCTGAAGCATTGGGCTTCTTGGCCTCTTGGGCTTCCCTAGCTTCTTTGGCTTTCAAGGATCTGCAGTATTTCTTCCAGTGACATTTCTTTCCACAAAAGAAACATTTCCCTTTTCCCTTTTTCTTCTCCACCTTACCATTGGGCTTTAAGTGATCTGGAGCCTTGGCCTTGGCCTTGCCCTTATTTTTCTTTGGGCCTCGTGGCTTCAGGTCCATACCCGTAAGCATGACAGAGGTTTTAAGCTCCGGTTTCAAGTCCTTCTCTGCTTGTTTTATCAGATTATGCAATTCTGCTAAAGTAGCTTCTTTATCAGACAGATGAAACTGCATAATAAAGTTAGAGAATTTTTTTGGTAAGGACTGGAGAATCAGATCGTGACCTATCTCATGATCCATGATAAACCCAAGGTTGGATAATTTTTCAATGTGGCCAATCATCTTAAGCATATGTCCACTAACAGATCCTTCCTTATACCTTGTTTGGAATAAGGCACATGACACTTGGAATATCACGGTATGAACGGAAGTTGCATACAACTCCTTCAAGTGAAAGATGATGGTTTGAGCATCCATATCTTCGTGAGCTTTCTGAAGTTCGTCCGACATAGAGCCAAGCATTATGCAAACTGCTTGCTCATCATCATCGACGTGTTTCTTCCAAGCATCAAATGTATCTTGGTCAGCATCTTCTGCGGGTTCGGGGGAAATGGTCTTTCAAGAACATAGAAAATCTTTTCTTGTCGTAAGACAATTTTAAGGTTTCTAAACCAGTCATTGTAGTTGTCTCATTTGAGCTTATGCTCATCAAGGATGGAACGAAGTGATACTCTGTTTGCCATTTGAATGTTTGTGAAATATTTTAACCCACCTGTTAAGAGAAAATGTAAAAATTAGGAATATGTCTTCATTAATGTTTCATAATAACATGGGCTTTTAATATTATGAAGTTGCTCCCACTCAATTATTTTAAAATTTTAAGCAAATCGCATCAACCCCAATATGATGGATTTCTTGTGGGTAAGGATCCCATTATCATCATTTCATAACTCCGACTAGGGCCGGTCGTTATAAAATACGATAATTATCTTTTCCACTAAGTTATAAGACCACGCCTAAGGTTCGCTGCGTCTTATGACTCAGAAAAGTCAAACCATTATCAATAGTACGATTTAGGGACAAATTGGTATTGGTCAGTCTGGTAAAGCCTAGTCCTGCCAATACGGTTTAAGCCCTTTGGGTATATACTTTAAAATGTGAGGCAAATTTTAGACTTAAATTATTATTGAGGACTTTAGCAAGTTTAAGTGAATAACTGTCAAATGGATTCCTCAATTGAAAATTCCCCAGAGGGAGGGTGGAGCGAACTCTCTTAAATACCCTTACCTCTTAGGCTCTTATTGTCTTGGTGACAGGAATAAACAATAGATCCTCCAAATTAGTCCAAAACTTTAAATATGCATTAAGGTAAGCTTTAAGTAAATGATTATCTAGATGTCTTCACAGCTTTTCCTTTTGGCTATAAAAAGGTAGTGAGTGAAGGAAGACACCAAATCATTATCTAACTCTAGTAATACCTTTGGTTAAATTAACTTTAGTTTGGAAAGTTTTATTAACCCCTTGGTCCCAACCCACTTGTATCTTTTATAATGTCTTTTATTATAAATAAGTTATTTATATTTATTAGCCTTAAAGGTAATAAATCTCTAAGTTCATCACATAATAATTACTTAGCTAAGGGATAAGCAATACACTATCTATTTCTTAGAAAGTCTCTAGATGCTTCCACCCTAAAATAATCATGCCAATTCTAATCATACATAGAATCATCAAGCATATTAGTTTTAATATGTTGGAATTATTTTAGGCATTGAATAACTTTGATTAATAGTTAATTATGATATTGCATTTTATTTTATTCAAATAAATTTACTATTCACGTTTTTTGTAGATGGGTGAATTTTAAATGCAATTTCACAATTCAAATATTAACCAAATCATGCTAAACATGTACAAAAAATTAAGTTCAGGGTGTTAGCTTTCCAACGAGCTTTTAAACACCCAATTTCGAGTTCAAATGAGTGAGAACTAATCAAAACAAAAACAGCGCGCTGATACCACTGTTGGGAAGCGGCCGCGAGTGCGCAATAGAAAATCAAAATTATTATGCCGCTTTCCCTTTACCCAAGACCCATTTGTTTAGACTATTCTACAAGCCTAGGCATTTTACTATATATTCTAAGCATAAAACTCATAAAACATGCAAAGAACATAAACCTAAACATGCTAACTATCATAAGAACTCTAATTAAAATAAAGAAAGAAAAAGACTTACTTGAACCGAAGACTCCTCCAGTCCTCCCTCTAATCTACAAGCTTTTCTCGAAATCAGCAAGCTTTTCCACGTTCCAAAGAGACACCCAAGTGTATGGCCTCTAAAGATGCACACACCAAAGCCAAAACTCAACGGCAAGACTTCGCCTTGAGTGCACGGGTATTTTGCCCTTGGTGCTAACCTAGGCAAATACCTCAAAACCTTTAACTCTAGGTTCCCATAGTCAATTAGACTTAAGGACCCTCAAAATCAGTGGCTTACTCTTAAACTTTAGAGTTGCTCACTTATATAAACCCAAGATATGAGAGGTTTGGTGTAAAAATTTGTGAAGAATTCTTTGGGTTTATATAGTGCTCCAAAGACAACAAAATTAATTAAGAATTTGATGTGGGATAAAAGCTAATTTAATCTTAGCCATTGGATCTTAATTTAGTGGTTTAATGAGATTATAAAACTCTAATAAGAGTTTGGGCTGAATTGAAATTCAAAAAAAATTAAAAAAAATAATATTCACGTCACTATTCACATGAATAATAATTTTTTTTTTAAATTCCAATTCCCAAAGTGCCCCTATCGTCATTCACCAATCTCTAAGCCACTATGGAATCTCATAAATGATCTGTTCAATAATTAAACACATTGAATCATTTATGAATAATTCCTACAACAATCATATATGCTGTTATATTTGTACTGTGCACTGTTAACCATTGATTTCGACTTTGTTGTGTGTGACCTTTTGGGTTCCCCTCAAGTTGGACATGAAATGAATCGTGATAATTTAATCGAACATAAATTATCCTTCGATCAGATGGTCGTTCGATTTCAATGACCATGGTTGACATCTAGCAACATGCCAAGGCCCTCAAATGAGAAGGAAAGATATATATACCCATTCTGTATGTGATTTACATATGATACGGTCCATCGCCTTACTGTATCCCCACCTATTGACCTAGGGTATGAAAAGTGTCTACCCATATGGTCAAAGGTATGATGTTGATAGTGTCATGAATCGTGCTAACCCAAGAATCTCACATGATTCTTCCGCTGTGGCCACAGTCTCAAGAACTGATCACACATATCAACCTGCGAACTGGAGTACTACTCTTATAAGAAAATATTATCTGAGAGAGTGGCGATTCTCTGTTGTATCTTTACAACTTCATGTGTTTCAACAAATAACCCAATCATACCATTATGACCGGATCTTTTGAACCGGGGAAGGAGAATGTCAAAGTTATTTGATCCACACATAAGATTATAAAGACCTCAAGTCTAAGGACTAGTCATATAATCGATACAGGAAAGTTCTCACAGACACATGGGATAAACACTCCATATGAAAACTTTCGGCGGTTAGTTCGATGGACACGAGCAACTCATGCATCCATGTGATACATCAAGCGGACGGATCTCCGCTAGTAGCCTATAAGATCGGCTACCCCACTTAAGGGCGGATCATATCTTCATGCTAGTCTCTCCGCTTTGTGAACACCCAGATTATTCACAAAACTATGACTATGAACATTTAAGAGTAGTGATTCTCATAAGGCGTAGAAGCCATCGTCTTATTACTCCAAGGGCTTTATTACAGTGTTGATGATTCATATAAGTTATGTAAGACACGTATAATAAAGATTGCCATTTTATTAATTAATGAAAATAGTACAAATACATGTATATATAGCACATCCACAAGTTGGATATAGGACATATCCCTAACACCAAACATGTACTTCGACGATTTCATTTGATTCGTGAGATCATACATTGTGGCGATGTGAAGATCGAGAAGATCGCATCAGATGATAACATTGCAGATCCGTTGACGAAGGCTATATCTCAGCAAAAGTTTGAGCGACATGTACATAGTTCAGGTATTAGATACCTGAGTGATTGGCTATAGGTCAAGTGAGAAATTGTTGGATAATTATGACCCATAGCATCACTATTTGTAAAGAATATTTTATTTTTGTACAAATTAACTATGTGACAAAAGGAAATTGTTATTTTATCATTATTGTAATTAGATTACTTGGATATATAATGATAAAAGTCCATATGGTTAAATCAGATTAATAAGATATGAGACAATATTAATCCATGAACGGTTTAATCGTTAAATATCCGTAGTCGAAGTATTATCAAGACTGGACATCAATAATATTGAATAGAGTAGTATTACACTTGTGCGCGTTATGGAAGCTTAACGGCATAGTTCTCATATATTTAGGTATTGGATACTTATGCAAGTGTAATAAGAGGTTCTGTTAGCCGTTGGACCGGGAAAAGTTCGCTCTGGATAGACCCATTCGGAATCCCATTGGTAGTATGACTATGTGTCTATGGGAATTCGAATCAGGGTAGGTGTATGTGATCTTTAACCTGAGACTTACGTCGCTATTACTTGCGACAATCTGTTTACTTTGGTATTGGTCGTCTGGAGCTTTAACATGTTCTGTCTACGCCTGTATTGGGTTTACAGAGAATCATAGTATATTGGATGTGATGTCAAGATGTGAGTATCACATCAGTCATATGGAGATTATGGTTACACAGGATACAAAACTAGTACTCTTAAAAGCTGCAGCTATCGGGATAGTATGACTAGGTCATGACTTTTCGATTACAGAGACTAGTTACTCGGGATCCGATATATGCTTCGTACGGGGCAGACACAGAGCCAGTCCTAGGCCTAGCATGTGACATCCGATACTGGATCGTATTACGTATTACTTAGTATTACTACGCCTGATACAGATCATATTTCTCGGTGAATATTTCTGGAGAATTGGGTAGGCACAGTGCTTTGCTAGAAGCCAATCATGTCTTGTAAATCGGTGAGAATGTGGTACGAGGTACGCACTTGTTCGGATAGTCCGATAACCGTATTTACTGCCAACATATCCAGGAATCTCTTGGGTCGCTTCCCAAAGATTCACCAATGACATTTGACTCAAATAGAATTAATCTAGGATTAATTATGAGAGAGAAAATTAATCTGGGATTAATTGCGGCACGAATTAATCTGGGATTAATTGCGGCACGAATTAATCTGGGATTAATTGCGGCACGCATTAATCTGGGATTAATTGCGACACGAATTAATCTGGGATTATTTGCGGCACGAATTAATCTGAGATTAATTGCAGCACAAATTATATGGATTAAATTCGTATATAAGAGAGAACGCGATTAATTTAAAATTAATCGATAAAATAAATTTAATAGTTAAATTGGATTTTTCTATTTAATTTATTTATTTAGGGCTAAAATAATATATCAGATATATTAATTGAAATTGGATTTCAATACGAAATTAAAATTGGATTTTAATTCGGGCGTACGAATTAATTTAGAATTAATTTGAAAGCGACTATCGTAATAATTTTGCGAGGCGTAATTATTTAATTAAATTGGATTTGATTATATCGCGATGACAAATTCGTTTAATCAGATTAAACGAATCCGGGCCCAAGTTTAGTTGTGTTTTGGAGAAGCCAACTTATATTTTGAATTTAAAAAGTGTTGGGACCACTTGACTTACATCAAATGTCAAAGTTTGATTAAAGTAGTTGGCATTATTTTTAAATGTTGCATTTAACACACACACCTACCAATTGTTGGTAACAACAAACTATTCACTCTCATTCTCTCCTTGCAATTGCGAATTCTTCTCTCTTCCATGGTGAAAATTTTGCTTCAAATTTTCTACTAAGCTAGCACTTGGAGAGTCATTTGAGGTGATAGGGAAACTTACCCAAGGAACAAACAACTTTACAACAAGCTTGGAGCTTCATCCAAAAGGAAAAATTTCGAATTTCTCCAAATCAATGTAAGTAATTCCGCAACTTTACGTGATTATTTCACACATAAAATCATGTTTAGGATCTTGTGGCATGTCTTAGAGACTAACAATTGGGTGACTACGTTAACTCATCACGCTACATCTAATATTTTACCGGAGCGACTTAAGTTCCGAGCACTTAAACTCTCACGATAATGACGGTGTTGGGTATAAGTAGTAAGAACTCATTCATCTTTGTATTGATAAGACGAACCATCTTATAATGCTCCAACATTATTAATATTATTTCTTAAAATAAAGTAATCACCTACTCATGGGAGATTTATGACAATCAAGTCATTAACATGCTTGGGTCAAAATAAAATTTTAATTTAAAACATGCAATGCATATCCAATATGACTTATGCATAATTAAATTAAAATTATAGAGGCAAAGATCCAAATACATGTGTTTTGTGTTTAAGACATGTGCTGATACCATTTTATTGGTGCGGATGTGGGACCCATAGGATCGGATCAGTGCCTCGTGTAGTGAAGTGGGTCTAAACCTTGGGTATCTAGTATGAATGTATTTTTAAATTATTTTATGGAATAGTATATTCTGTTACAAGTCTGTAGGAAAAATCAGGGATAAAATCGAAGTTCGGAATACTGGAATGGAGAAAATGAAGTTTCAGTGTTCATGGACATCAGCTCTCAGTGTGTCGCAACGCGGAGGCTTGGGCGTCGCAATGTCTAATCTGTAAGAGTAAGCATCTCGGCGTCGCGACGCGCAAAGGATGAGCGTCATGATGCCAAAAGGTCTGAAAGCTCAGTGCGCGACGCTGGATATCAGTGTCTCGATGCTGCCCTGTGTAAAATGTTGACAGAGAGTATTTTAAACTTCAAATCAATTCTAAACACTTTCAGTTTTTTCCAAACACTTCAATATACCTAAAATACAATTTTAACATCAAAACCAACATCAACACATATTATACAACAAACATACATGTATTCTAAATATAAATATGTATTTCTTTGTATCAAAATATAAACCAAATAGAATTCTATAATGAAGTGACTCATGAACAATTCTAGGTCATTCGAATGTGGTCAAATGAGTTTAGAATGATAGTCATAGCTCTAAGCTTTCATCTAGATTTCCAAACTCTAATTTAATATTCCATGTCCAACATGAACATATTTGACCCAATTACAAGCATATTGTGTTTATACTTCCAAAACATTCGTACATAATTAATTAGCCTAATTTCAACATTAAGCTATGCTATTATGTATCCAATACATAATTCATCACTATATGTCTCCCTAATGATAACTAACTAATAAAAACATCACTACGAAGAAAATCAAACTTACCTAGCAAGCTTGATTACAAGATCCAATCTTCTTCTCCTTGTTGAAATATTGTGGAGAACTTCCAAGGTTAGCAAGCATGAATCAAATATCCAATCTTGATTCTAATACTTGCAAGCTTGATTCCAAGATCCAATCTTAATTTCTCATTGATGAAATATTGTAGAGAAATTCTAAAGCTTCTCTCACAAAACTTCTACTTAGGCTAATTTCTCTAACTCTTGCTTGTTTTAGCTTTCTCAAGCTTGATTAAAACCTTACTCAAGCTTGCTATTTATAGCAAAACTTAGGAAATTTTTAATTAATAAAAGTTCTAACCAACTTTTATGTGGGTTTAATCCAATTTGTCTAATATGTATAATTAGGTGTGAGTAATAACCTTTGTCTACCACTTTGATTTAATCCAATTAAATCAAGAAAATATTTAATTAATGGATTAGTTCAATGTCTATCACTTTGATTTAATCCAATTGAATCAAGCCAAATACACATATTATTACATATTTGTAATTACCAAAATATCCTCCAATGGTATAGATATTATGAAATTACAACAAAGCCCTTGTGTGATTTTGGATTAATCCAATTAATCTAATTAGGTCAAAGTAAATAATCAATGTTATCAAATAACACTTAATTATTTTAGTTGATAATTATAATATCAAATATTATTTATTATCAAAAATTATCGGCTACCCAAGTGCTCAACGAGTACACTTTATATTATAGGACTCTCTAAGTCACGACACGTTCATCATATAAGCCTAGCTTCTATTTACGTAATTCGGCCACCTCCAAATTCGCGAAGAACACGAACGACCTTTCTGAACTATACAAGTTGAGGTCATCACATATGTTTAACAATCTCTCCGTCGTAGGCTATTCGAGTTGTGCTTAGGAAACATAGATTACACCGTCAAGTTTCCAAGACGCACATCTTATGTAGACATGTCCACGATTCTTTACAACTAATCAGAAACCATTTTTGATATATGCGATCCACCATAGGTGATCGACTTCGGCCAAAGTCTTAAGAATCATGACTTTCTCATATGGATACCTAAACCTCTTATGGTACATATACGGGGTTGACGAATCCTATCTTGATACGCACTTGATTAACGATTGCATCGGTCCACACCCAATGAACATCTAGCGGTCAGACCATGAAAGGTCTCTGACATATATGGCATCAAAGTATGGAGGATTACACATAAAAGCAATGTTATCATATAGTCAAAGGATCACATATGCTACTCGACTCGAGGAGATTCCTATTGATGGTGGTGTGTACTTCCAACTATTAGAAATCACATGTGAGTCATTCGGTACTCACTCCAACAAATATCCACATGTCTGTACGAGCTTCCCTTACTCATGGTACATTGGGTTAAACCATTGGAGCTCCAATTCAGATATACGACATGTGCTAGTTTTCTAGGTTATAGGAACTCGATTATATTCCAAAACCAACGACTATGAATACTTACTTTAAGAATAGTTTATAATAGTAATATTATCCCAATATCGGACCACTTAGTGTCCAGTATTACTATAAGACTATTCTAAGGTCGATGTCAATGCCGATCTCATCATATCTATATATCTATCAATCTAATTTGAATAATGACTGATAAGTGCGGTTTATACCCATTTATTCCTGTATTCTTAGTTTATTATTTTGTTATATTTCATGTCATTTAATGTATTTTGTAGTTTATTTTATGTTGATTGATAGAAAGCATTGGATCATGGATCTTGGAGAAAATATAGGTATTTTGGGACCGAACGGACGCGAAGAAAGCTGCGGGAAAGTAGAATATGCAGAAAACACATACCTTGGAAAATTACAGTGACGTCGTGACACCCATTGTAGCGTCGCGACGCTTTGACAGGATGAGAGAAATAATTTCCTAAGAGTTTTGGGCATTGCGACGCCAATTCCGACATCGTAATGTTGCGACAGAGTTCTGAATCATCAAAAATCATTATTCTACAAGCACAATGACTCCAAGACTTTCCTATAAATACCTAAGCTCGTCTAAAACCCTAAATAGGTGGAGACTAATACATAACCAAAATATTCTAAACACATATTTTAGAGAGATCCAAGGAGGAAGATTGAAGAGCGAAAAGAGGAGATGAATGCTATGACGTCTGAAGATGAAGGGATTCGATTAAGGTTTTATCTTATAGTTTCTTTCTTTAAACTCTAATGATGCCCATTATATTCATGACCCTATTTTCATTATTTTTATCTTTGGTCATGAACTAGCTCTATTATCCTAGAGGATGATATAGTCTATGCTTGAACCTATGTGTTGTTTGCCAATTTGATTTTTATGAAGTTTTAATTCAGTTTATTTATATTCTTTTGTGTTTAATGCTTCTAGTTTGTTGGCCACAAATTAAGATGATGCACATTTAGAATCTATCACTCGGGAGAGGGTATTTTGAATAGAATCTAGAGAATATAACCTATGAGATTTGTAGAGTTCGGGAAAAACTATAATCCATTTGAAGTCGTTAATAAAGAATCACATAGCATAATGAAATGTTAATTACTAGATTGTTATAGGGATATCGAAGTTTGTAATTGATAATATATTCACTCGACACTCGGGAGAGGGAGTTAGAATAACTTAGGGTTCTTGGCTTATAAACTAAGAAATTGAATAGTAATTGATGGGCATGACAAATACATAGGGGATAGCTAGGTGAAATCAGACTCTAGAATCATTTTCATCTTGGTCTTTTCTAAATTTAATGTTTTGATATTTTTCTTATTTAGTTTTTAGTTTTAATCTAGATTATTTTAAATTACTTCCTAAATAAAGTTAGGTTTATCGATTATAGTATTTAGTGAGAATTTGATTATAATCCTTGTGGGTTTGACACTTATACTTATCTTTTACTAAAACTTGACACTGTATACTTGTGGTACGATAATCTCACAACAAGTTTTTGGCGTCGTTGCCATGGATTGTTAATCTAATTCACATTAATATTATAACCAAGTAACCTTGACTTTAATTTAGATTTAGATTTTTATTTATTTTTATTTTTATTTTATTTCGTGAATGGAGAATTGAGAAAGAAGTAATGGCGGCTGAAAACATAAAGAACAACCCGCGCCAGGTTCCGAGATCACTTTAAACCAGTCATTGACGATAACTATTCTGGGATTGCGCACCCTCCAATCAATCCCAATAATTTTGAGCTGAAACTTGCATTGATCAACATGGTGCAAAAGAACCAGTTTGGGGGTTCAGCTGTAGAGGATCGAAAGGTGCATTTAAGGATGTTCTTGGAAATGGCAGATATAATCAAGATGAATGGCGTGACTAAAGAGACCATCATGTTACGCTTATTCCCATTCTCTTTAAGGGACAAGGCGATGGATTGGCTGCAATCTATACCAATGGGAGCATTATGACATGGGAGGACATGGCCACATGAGTTTTTGCAAGGTTCTTTCCACCAGTTAAACTAGCCCAACTGAGAACAGAGATTAGCATATTTAAGCAGTTGGAGACCGAGAACCTGTACGAGGCATGAGAGCGCTTTAAAGATCTACTCATGAGATGCCCACAACATAATTTCGAAGACTAGGTTCATATTCAATTATTATACAATGGGTTGAATGGTCATACTAGAATAATGGTCGATGTAGCTGCTGGCAGAACCCTGTTCAAGAAATCTGCTGAAGATGCCTATGCTCTACTGGAGGAGATAGCCATTAACAATGCCAATGGACAAGTGAACGCTCTAATGTGACTAAAGTGGCTGGCATATATGAGGTAGATCCTATTGTTGCGCTTATAGCTCAAGTGTCATCCCTCACGACTCATCTAGTAATATTGACCAATCAATGAGCACAACCATCTATTGAAGCTACTGTTGCTAATAGAATGATCTTACCAGATGATGAGCAAGTTTTGAGCAAGTTCAATATGTCAACAATTGAAATTTCAACAACTATAGAGGCAATTCTATGCCTAATTATTATCATCTAAACTTGTCATATGCTAACACAGAGAATGTCTTGCAACCTCCGTCTGGCTTCAACAATCAAAGAGCTGAGCAGAAACCTTCCTTAGAAGACTTCATGAGCATGTTTGTTGCTAAAACCTCAAAAAGGTTTGAGAAGAATGAGTCGAGGCTGAACAATATTGAAACACACATGGGCAATATATGGGCAACAATGAAGTCTTTAGAAGTGCAAATGAGACAACTTGCTTCTTCCATGGCTAATCAATAGAAATAAGTGTTTCCTAGTAATACCGAGGTAAATTCTAAGGAGCAGTGCCAAGCCATAACCCTCAGGAGTGGAAAAGAGATTAAAGATACCTCTCAGGACCAATGCAGTCAAGACAAAGAATCAGCAATTCAAGAAGAAGCAATAAGGAAGGAAGAGAATAATGCAACAACTCCTTTATATAGGCCTGAAGACTCATTTGCCATATCCTCAACGCTTTCAAAGGAAGAAATTGGATGATCAGTTCGCCAAGTTTCTCGATATCTTTAAGAAGTTCCATATCAACATCCCCTTCGCAGATGCTTTGAAACAAATGCCTAACTATATGAAGTTTATGAAAGAAGGTGATGTCCAAGAAGAGGAAGCTGGTAGATTTTGAAACAGTAGCACTCACATAGGAGTGTAGTGCCATTATACAGAATAAGCTTCCTCCAAAACTGAAGGATTATTACCCGTAGTTCTAATTTATAACTTGAACTTCTGAATTTCAATCTTAAAATTAGAACTCGTAGTTCTAATTCAGAACCTGAACTTCTGAATTTCAATTTTAAAATTAGAACTCATAGTTCTAATTCACTATATTATATTTTTATTGTTATTAATTTAATACCTTAATTATTCTTATTAGTATGCTCTGTAGTTGATAATAAGTTGGACCATCCACATCAGGAAATAAGTACGATGTTTTTATTTTTGATTACTTTTATTTTATTTTTCCATGATTATGACAAGATATAAGAGGTTCATTAGAACTTGAAGATATAAAGATTAACCCTATCAATTAAAAGTTTGGATTAGAACATTAAGTTTCAAATCTACCATAGAACCCGAAAATCTGAATTTATAATATCATATTTATGAACCTACAGTTCTAAAATTAACCTTATCAATCATAATTTAAAGTTCTAAAATATAACTTCATTTTTAGGACCTGATGTTCTAAATAATAATGTAAGATCAGAACCTGAAGTTCTAGATCAAATAAATTTTTTTCAAGAGAGCATGAGGTTCCAAATATTTGTATATAAGTTTTTATCATCATACGAATTTGTGTAATTTTTATTTTATTTTCTATCTTAATTATTTTGAATTATACTATATATATTATTACTTCCAGAAGTTTGCAATAATAAAAAGTTAATCAGACCTAAAGTTTAAATTATCTTCTAATATCAGAACCTATAATTTTGAACAACAATTTATAAATAAAACTTGATATTCTCATAGAACATGAAAATCAATTTCTTAATATTCCTAGTAGTGAATGTTGATTCCCACTAAGTATAGATATAATAGAGAAATTCCGTTATAGCAAATGAATAAGGCTTCGGTCTGTGGAATCTTAACACTTGTGAATAAAATTTATAGTTTTGTATTGCTCCATTCGTATCTCTTTACTTTAAAATTATTTATTTCCATTTACTGTGTGCTTACAATTATTTTAAGTTTATTAAGATTTGAACCATCACTGGATGTGATATGTTTATGATAAAAGGTTATATCTTTCAAATATCTTAAAAATATATAGTACTTTCAAATATCCTGAAAATATTACTTGGACTGATACAAAAATACAATAATTATTTATTTGATGCACACAAAATTTATATCTTATTTGTACATATCATAGATCTACTTTTATGAAAAAAATTTAAAAATCATATAAACTAACAAAATAAATTATCTGCTCTAAAAAAGATAAAAAGGTAGTATGCATAATTGATAGTGTTTTTATATATTTTTTCGAGACAAGAAAAACATTTCTCGAATTTAATATTAATTGAAGGCTCTAGAAGAATCATGATAAGAGGAAAATATATCAATATTTACCACATATTTTCCTTAATATTTTGTATAGTTTCTTGAGTTTTGTGAATATTTTGATGTATTTTGTGTATTTTGTAGATAAATAAGATTTTATGACTCACTGGAATCAAATTAGGGCAAAAATAGCGAGAAACGGACAAAAGGGCAAAATTATAATTTCACGCGGCGTGACGCGTACATCCTCTGCATCACGACACGCCACAAACACTATACTACCGACACTCTCCATCGCCACTTCAGGGCCACGTCAGCACCTGCATCATCATTACGTCATCATGACGTCAGCACAATAATTCACTCTGCCGACATGCGTCATTCCTTACGCCAGCATGACGTCAGTGACGCGACGTGCAAGCCTTCACGAATCGTGATGCCGAGCTAATAATTCTGCCGACAGCCACGTGTCATCATCTCGTCAAAGTCGCGTACACGTGTCAAGAATCAACGGCGCATCGCGCGGGCAAGGATAAAATATTTCCTATAAATTTAGGTCGAATTCATTGAAATTTGCATACCTTCTTCTGGGGATTTCCTTAAAAATACTAAGAAGATTGTATCTTATTTGATTATTTATAGTTTTCTTGTATTTAATTTTTATTTTAAGCAATAGATCTTTCTTTAATTTACTTTAAAGTATGAGTAGGTAACTTCTCTCTGCTGGGGTGAAAGGTAAAGCTTTTATTATTATAATTTAGATTAATCTCCCTTAGTTATAATATAAAAACTATCTTAAAACCTGACTTAATGGGATACCGCCTTTATGGTCGGTTTGACTTAATTAAATAGATTTTAACCTGACTTAATTGGATACCGTCTTTATGGTCGGTTGGAATTAATCAAAAATTTTACTTAATCAGGATACCGCCTATATGGTCGGTTGGTAATGTCATGCAATTTATATATTATAATAAGGGATATTTTCTAAATTAGATGTAATAAAAGTGGATCCTCTAACCCCAGTATTTTATTTCATTGCTTATTTTACCTTTTTATATTCAAGTTTTATTTCATGTCATTTTCTTTATTTAAGTTTTTAATAATCTTAGATATAGGTTGTAACTAAATATTGTATCTAGGGTTGTGATGAATTCCAATATCACCGGTTTATAAGTTGGTTATTTTATGCCTTGGGTAATATATTGGTTTATTTATTGAGTCTTAGTCTTAATGCTTCTTGTTAACTGGCCATTATTAAGATTGATTTGGTAAGCTTAAAATGAACTTAGAAAATGGATTTTAGGTTTGGCCTTAAACTCAAAGCTCACGATCTCACCTTGGGGTAAATGTCTCTTAGGTAGATTTCCTTACATGATAGGAATATACCTGTCGGGTGGGGGTAGCCATAATTGGAACTTAAACTTAATGAATTCAGAGTTTTTTAATTAACATATGAATATAGTTAATTGGGTTTGTTTTCAGATAAAAATCACCATCCAACCAACAATCAATCAATTAGATACTCGTAGACATTTAGCTTCATAAATTGATAGCTTAGGTATTAAGTCCTCATGGGATCGATATATTTTATACTACTTGAGCGATATGTGCGCTTGCGTAACGTGTATGTTTACCACCGATCAAGTTTTTGGTGCCTTTGTCGGGGACTTATTTATCTTTCACTATTAATTTTTGGGTTAGAACTTTACTTGTGTCTAATTTATTTTTACTTATTATTTTTATTTCTTTATGTTTCAGGTTCTCAGTCAATACATCAGAAGAAACAGAAGCTTCGAAATCCGTCCGCTTGACCCATAAAGTGAAAGAACCATCAGACAGTTGAGAATGGAAAGGCGAGAAGGCAAGAAGCACTGATCAACATGAACAATCAAGAACATGAACCTTTGGAGGTTTCACCACCAATTGTCATTCGAGACAGAACTATTCCGGTGATTGACAGCTTCATTTCATATATCGTACTTCCTCCATTACCAGCAAATGCGTGTGACATCAAAACATGCATTTAGATGATACAACAATCAGTTCAGTTTGGGGGGATGCAACTGAAGATCCTAATGCCCACATCAGTAATTTCCTGGAAGTTTTCGGCACATTCAATTACAACTGAGCGGCAGAGGAAGCAATAAGACTGCTTGTGTTCCCATATTCTTTGAAAGACAGAGCTAAGGCTTAGCTACATTCACTACCAGCAGGTTCAATCACAACTTGGAACACTTTTGCCACCAAATTATTTGCAAAGTACTTTCCCCCAGCCAGAACAGAAAACTGAGGAATGATATTACATCCTTTGCACAACATGACTCAGAATCCCTCTGCGAAGCTTGGGAAAGATACAAGGAGTTGCTTAGAAAATGTCATCACCATGAGATTGCAAAGTGGCTACAAGTCCAAACCTTTTATAATGGACTTTCCGGACTAATGAGAACCACAATAGATGCTGCTGTTGGATGAGCTTTAATGGCAAAATGAGAAGATCAAGCCTGTGACTTAATTGAAGAAATGGCCAACAACAATTCCTTGTGGCCAACAGAAAGGAGCATGATTCAACGAATAGCAGGAATCTACAAAGCCGGAGCCAACACAACATTGAATGCCAAGCTGGATCAGATATGCAAATTCATGGAAACTCTTAGCATGCAGGGTAATGCTGGATCCACCAGAGGCAGAATCTTACAACCAACATGATGAGACGGTGAACTATGTCAGCAATTTTAACAGAAAGAGAAACAATCCATATTCCAATACCCACAACCCAGGTTGGAGGAATCATCCCAATTTCACATGGAGCAACAATTCAGGACAAAGGAACAATCCACACCCCAGATTCCAACAGCAAAACAAAGGCCATAAGTATGAAAAAGAACCAGGAATAACAGAAGTGCTTGCCCAGATGAAAAAGCAAGAAGCCAAGTATGATGCTATGTTTCAATCCCAAGCAACATCTTTGAAAACACTGGAGAATCAAATGGCACAACTGGCCAATTCTCAAAGTTACAAACCACAAGGTAACCTTCCTAGCAACACAGAACAAAATCCAAGGAACAGAGGGAAGGAAAAATGCCAAGCCATCATTTTAAAAAGCGGTACTGAGATCAACAAAGATGTTGGAATCAAGACATCCAATGAGGAAGTTCCAAAGAAAGCAGCGAAGCAAATCCACAAATGGAGGAAAAAGAGGCAAAAGAAAATGATCGATAAAGATTCACTCCACCTCCACCTTTTCCACAGCGTTTCCAGAAACACAAATTGGACAAGAAATTTGCTCGATTCCTGAAGATCTTCAAAAAGCTGCATATCAACATTCCATTTGCAAAAGCATTGGAACAAATGCCTAGATATGTCAAATTCATGAAATATATTCTGTCACGAAAGCGAAGATTAGGGGATAACGAGACGGTGGCATTGACAAAAGAATGTAGCGTCATCATTCAGAGGAAGCTTCCCCCAAAGTTGAAAGATCCTAGCAGTTTCACCATCCCTTGCACTATATGAGAACATAACTTCGGTAAGGCTTTGTATGATTTAGGTGCAAGTATTAACTTGATGCCTTTGTCTATTTACAGGAAACTGTAGATTGGAGAAGCAAAGCCCACCTCAGTTACTCTGCAACTTACTGATAGAACGCTCAAATTTCTGAGAGGTGTAGTTGAAGATGTGCTTGTCAAAGTCGAAAAATTCATTTTCCCAGCAGATTTTACTGTCCTTGACATGGAGGAAGACAAAGGCGTACCCATTGATGAGTGGTAATTATATCACTATTTCCCACTCATTTAACCTAATATTTTGTATAGTTTCTTAAGTTTTGTGAATATTTTGATGTGTTTTGTGTAACTTTGAAGATAAATAAAGTTTCAGGACATTCTGGAGATGATTTGGGGCCAAAACAGTGAAAATTAAACAAAAGGGCATTTTGGTCATTGGGTGCGTCGCGAAACGCCGGCTGCGTCGCGATGCCTAACGTGCACCGCAAGTTTGCTATCATGCGCCAGGTCCACATGTCAGAATCTGAGAAGTTTGACTTTGCTAACGTGCGACGTGCCATGTGTCACCATTATAGCTGATCTGTTAACTTGCGCCATGCCACGTGTCATCATCCTACGGTGCCGACAATCACCATCGCCACGTGTCACTCCACGTGTCAGCCACGTCATCGTCCACATCACCAGTTGACCGAGTCAATGTTCCATGTCACCGCCACGTCTTCATCAACCAATCACAGCTTGCCACGTGTCATCATTCTATGGTGCCGACAATCATTATCACCACGTGTCGTCACGTCAGCACCACATCATCGACACGTCAGCATAATCATTGAGTTGCCAGCCGCCCTGCCACGTGCACCTTATCACCTTATCTACAATCGCCACGTGTCAGATAAGAATCTGAGCCGACCAATCACGAGTTGACACGTCAGCGCGTCGCGACGCAAGAAGAAACGTGCGCGTCTGGACGTGCCGGCCTTATTGACTCCTATAAATATAGCTCGAAATTTCAGTTTCAGATGTACCTTCCTTTCTGAATTCTCTGATGTAAATATGGAGTTTTCTATCTAGTTTATTTTAATATCAAGTTTTGTAATTAATTTTAATTACGTTCTGGAATAATAGTAATTTACTTTCTTACTTTTACAGTTTTTACTATTCAACCATGAGGAGGTAACTTCCCTCTGCTAGGGTGAAAGGTAATTCTTTTACTATTACTATTTAGATTAAGGGAGATATCTAAATTAGTAAATAGTAAAAGTTGATCCTATTACCTTAGTATTTTATTTTATTGTAATTTACTTTTCAGCTTTTACTTTACCGCAATTACTTTTCAGCATTTTTACTTTATGTCTTTTATTTTACTAGCCCAAGTTATGTGTCGTAACTAAGTTAGTTATCTGGGGTTGTGATGAATTCTAATATCACCGGTTTATAAGGGGTTGTTTTATAGTTTGGGTAATTTAAAGGTTTACTTATTAAGTCTTAAGCTTAATGCGTCTTGTTAATTGGCCACTAATAAGATTGATCTGGTAAATCTAAAATAAACTTGACAAAGGAATTTTAGATTTCAGCCTTAGACTTAATAGCCCACGATCTTCCTTGAGGATAGATAACCCTTTAATAGATTTCCTTACAGGATAGACATATACCTGTCGGGCGGGGGTAGCCATAATTGGAACTTAAACTTGATGAATCCAGGTAATTTGGTTGACATAGACATATGGTTCAATTGGGTTATACTGGGTATTTGCGTCTGACCATCGACATAGGTCTTCGCATAATTTAGTGTTCCAGGTTAGTAAACCGATTTATTACACAAACATGAAATAACCACTTCATCTTTTAAAATATATTGTAAAGATTCACAACCCTAGATAGTTTCCTAATATTGAATTTTCTTAAACATACTTTTGTACAATTTTATTTACTTGTTTTTAAATTTAAAATCTTCACCATTTCAAATCAATCAATCAACCTGTTAGATACTAGTAATCATTTGACCTCATAAAATTAATAGATTAGGTATTAAGTCCTCGTGAGATCAATACTTTTTATACTACTTGAACGATACGTGCGCTTGCGTTATACGCGTGTGATTACGCACCGGTCAAGTTTTTGGCGCCAATGCCGGGGAATTATTTATCTTTCACTATTAATTTTGAGGTTAGAAACTTTTACTTGTATCTAATTTATTTTTACTTATTGTTGTTGTTTTCTTGTGTTTCAGGTTCTCAAAAACTACATGAGACGAACCAGAAGCTTTGAACTCCGACCGCTTGACCCAGAAATTTAAAAAACCATCAGAAAGTTGAGAAGGGAAATGCATGAAGGCCAATAAGCTTTAGTCAACATGGAACCTGAAGTCTGAGTAATTAAGTCCGTATGGGTGTCTTAACACCTGGTGCCCTAAAGCCAACTGGTTTGGGAACCACTGACCCAACACTCGCTACATAGACGGAAGATATTGCATATAAATAAATAAAAAGAAATCAAAAATCACAGAAAAAAATGAGAAAAATGAGAAAAAATTATTCCATTGCTACAAAAAGGTGTGAATTCTGATAAAACTTTAGGACAAAAATATTACTCTCTTATCAACTACATTTGTGACTGTTGTGGGCAAAAATAAGTTTATTAATATTTTGTCGGATGTGCCTATGGAGAATGGTAAATATAATCGGAGAATTTACTTATTCGGTAATTTAGAAAGAAAGAAAACAACAAGTAACGTGGAGTAGAAGTTTCACCTGATTAGTCACTAACTTCTTTATTATTTTTTCTCTTGTCTTTTTACTTTTGTGTGCATTAGTTTCACTACCTTTTTACTTTTGTAAAATGTTTGTGGGTATCATTGCTGTAAACCTTCACGAGACTACAACTCGTCCTCTAGGGACACCTAGGGGTTTAAAGGCTTGTTGCATACACTAAATGCAACCGTGATCCCTACGAAAGTGGCTTAGTTAAATTTTATTTTAAAGATGTTTATATTATTTTATTTTGTGTTTTGCTCGAGGACTAGCAAAATGTTAGGTTTGTGGGTGTGATGAGTGGTAATTATATCACTATTTCCCACTCATTTAACCTAAAATTTTGTATAGTTTCTTGAGTTTTGTGAATATTTTGATGTGTTTTGTGTAACTTTGTAGATAAATAAAGTTTCAGGAAATTCTGGAGGTGATTTGGGGCCAAAACAGTGAAAAACAGACAAAAGAGCTTTTGGTCATTGGGCGCATTATGACGCGCAGGCTGCGTCGCGACGCCTAACGTGCGCCGCAAGTTTGCTATCGTGCGTCAGGTCCACATGTCAGAATCTGAGAAGTTTGACTTTGCTAACGTGCGCCGTGCCACTAGTCACCATCACAGCCGATCTGCTAACGTGCGTCGTGCCACGTGTCATCATCCTACGGTGCCGACAATCGCCATTGCCATGTGTCGCCATGTGTCAGCCACGTCATCATCCACATCACCAGTTGACCGAGTCAATGTGCCACGTCACCGCCACATCTTCATCAACCAATCACATCGTGCCACGTGTCATCATTCTATGATGCCGACAATCACTATCGCCACATGTCGCCACATCAGCACCACATCATCGACACGTCAGCATAATCATTGAGTTGCCAGCCGCCATGCCACGTGTCACCTTATCACATTATCTGCAATCGCCACGTGTCAGATAAGAATCTGAGCTGACCAATCACGAGCTGACACGTCAACGCGTTGCGACGCAAGAAGAAACAGGCGCGTCGAGACGTGCCGGCCTTATTGACGCCAATAAATATAGCTCGAAATTTCAGTTTCAGATGTACCTTCCTCTCTGAATTCTCTGATGTAAATATGGAGTTTTCTATCTAGTTTATTTTAATATCAAGTTTTGTAATTAATTTTAATTACGTTCTGGAATAATAGTAATTTACTTTCTTACTTTTACAGTTTTTACTATTCAACCATGAGGAGGTAACTTCCCCCTGCTATGGTGAAAGGTAATTCTTTTACTATTGCTATTTAGATAAATCTCCCTTAAATATAATATATTCACTATTTAAAATTTGACTTAATAATGATACCGCTATATTGGTCGGTTGGTAATCATTTATAAACAGGTTTTAATCTGACAAAGCTAGGATACCGCCAGATTGGTCGGTTGGTAATTAAGCTTTCTTACCGCCTATATGGCAGGTTTATGGACAAATTTTGATACCTCCTATATGACTGGTCGGACTTAATTTGACTTAATCAGATTACCGCCTATTTGGCTGGTTGGTAATATCATCACACGTTAATATATTATATTAAGGGAGATATCTAAATTAGTAAATAATAAAAGTTGATCCTTTTACCTTAGTATTTTATTTTATTGTAATTTACTTTTCAGCTTTTACTTTACCGCAATTACTTTTCAGCATTTTTACTTTATGTCTTTTATTTTACTAGCCCAAGTTATGTGTCGTAACTAAGTTAGTATCTGGGGTTGTGATGAATTCTAATATCACCGGTTTATAAGGGGTTGTTTTATAGTTTGGGTAATTTAAAGGTTTACTTATTAAGTCTTAAGCTTAATGCGTCTTGTTAATTGGCCACTAATAAGATTGATCTGGTAAATCTAAAATAAACTTGACAAAGGAATTTTAGGTTTCAGCCTTAGACTTAATAGCCCACGATCTTCCTTGAGGATAGATAACCCTTTAATAGATTTCCTTAAAGGATATATATATACCTGTCGGGCGGGGGTAGCCATAATTGGAACTTAAACTTAATGAATCCATGTAATTTGGTTGACATAGACATATGGGTTATACTAGGTATTTACGTCTGACCATCGACATAGATCTTCGCATAATTTAGTGTTCCAGGTTAGTAAATCGATTTATTACACAAACATGAAATAACCACTTCATCTTTTAAAAGATATTGGAAAGATTCAAAACCCTAGATAGTTTCATAATATTGAATTTTCTTAAACCTACTTTCGTATAATTTTATTTACTTGTTTTTAAATTTAAAATCTTCACCATTTCAAATCAATCAATCAACCTGTTAGATACTAGTAATCATTTGACCTCATAAAATTAATAGATTAGGTATTAAGTCCTCGTGGGATCGATACTTTTTATACTACTTGAACGAACGTGCGCTTGCGTTATACGCGTGTGATTACGCACCGGTCAAGTTTTTGGCGCCGTTACCAGGGACTTATTTATCTTTCACTATTAATTTTAAGGTTAGAAACCTTTACTTGTATATAATTTCTTTTTACTTATTGTTGTTGTTTTCTTGTGTTTCAGGTTCTCAAAAACTACATGAGACGAACCAGAAGCTTTGAACTCCGACCGCTCGACCCAGAAATTGGAAAAACCATCAGAAAATTGAGAAGGGAAAGCCGTGAAGGCCAAGAAGCTTTAGTCAACATGGAACTTGAAGTCTGAGTAATTAAGTCCGTAGGGGTGTCTTAACACCTGGTGCCCTAAAGCCAACTGGTTTGGGAACCACCGATCCAACACTCGCTACATAGACGGAAGATATTGCCTATAAATTAAAAAAAATCAAAAATCAAAGAAAAAAATCAGAAAAATGAGAAAAAAGTTATTCCATTGCTACAAAAAGGTGTGAATTCTGATAAAACTTTAGGACAAAAATATTACTCTCTTATCAACTATCTTTGTGACTGTTGTGGGCAAAAATGAGTTGATTAATATTTTGTCGGCTGTGCCTATGGAGAATGGTAAATATAATCAGAGAATGTACTTATTCGGTAATTTAGAAAGAAAGAAAACAACTAGTAACTTGGAGTAGAAGCTTCACCTGATTAGTCACTAACTTCTTTATTCTCTTTTCTCTTATCTTTTTGCTTTTGTGTGCATTAGTTTCACTACCTTTTTACTTTTGTAAAATGTTTGTGGGTATCATTGCTGTAAACCCTCATGAGACTACAACTCGTCCACTAGGGGTTTAAAGGCTTGTTGCATACGCTAAATGCAACCGTGATCCCTACGAAAGTGGCTTAGTTCAATTTTATTTTAAAGATGTTTGTATTATTTTATTTTTTGTTTTGCTCGAGGACTAGCAAAATGTTAGGTTTGGGGGTGTGATGAGTGGTAATTATATCACTATTTCCCACTCATTTAACCAAATATTTTGTAAAGTTTCTTGAGTTTTGTGAATATTTTGATGTGTTTTGTGTAACTTTGTAGATAAATAAAGTTTCAGGACATTCTGGAGGTGATTTGGGGCCAAAACAGTGAAAAACAGACAAAAGAGCATTTTGGTCATTGGGCGCATTGCGACGCGCAGGCTGCGTCGCGATGCCTAACGTGCGCCGCAAGTTTGCTATCGTGCGCCAGGTCCACATGTCAGAATCTGACGCGATGCCTAACGTGCGCCGCAAGTTTTCTATCGTGCGCCAGGTCCACATGTCAGAATCTGAGAAGTTTGACTTTGCTAACGTGCGCCGTGCCACGTGTCACCATCACAGCCGCTCTGCTAACGTGCGACGTGCCACGTGTCATCATCCTACGGTGCCGACAATCACCATCGCCATGTGTCACCATATGTCAGCCACGTCATCATCCACATCACCAGTTGACCGAGTCAATGTGCCACATCATCGCCACGTCTTCATCAACCAATCACAGTGTGCCACATGTCATCATTCTATGGTGCCGACAATCACTATCGCCACATGTCGCCACGTCAGCGCCACATCATCAACACATCAGCATAATCATTGAGTTGCCAGCCGCCTTGCCACGTGTCACCTTATCACCTTATCTGCAATCGCCACGTGTCAGATAAGAATCCGAGCCGACCAATCACGAGTTGACAAGTCAGCGCGTCGCGACGCAAGAAGAAACGTGCGCGTCGGGACGTGGCGGCCTTATTGACGCCTATAAATATAGCTCGAAATTTCAGTTTCAGATGTACCTTCCTCTCTGAATTCTCTGATGTAAATATGAAGTTTTCTATCTAGTTTATTTTAATATCAAGTTTTGTAATTAATTTTAATTACGTTCTGGAATAATAGTAATTTACTTTCTTACTTTTACAGTTTTTACTATTCAACCATGAGGAGGTAACTTCCCCCTGCTAGGGTGAACTGTAATTCTTTTACTATTGCTATTTAAATTAATCTCCCTTAAATATAATATATTCACTATTTAAAAATTTGACTTAATAAGGATACCGTTATATTGGTAGGTTGGTAATCATTTATAAACTGGTTTTAATCTGACTAAGCAAGGATACCACCAGATTGGTCGGTTGGTAATTAAACTTTTTTACCGCCTATATGGCAGGTTTATGGACAAATTTTGATACCGCCTATATGGCTGGTCGGACTTAATTTGACTTAATCAGGTTACCGCCTATATGGTTGGATGGTAATATCATCACAAGTTAATATATTATATTAAGAGAGATATCTAAATTAGTAAATAGTAAAATTTGATCATTTTACCTTAGTATTTTATTTTATTGTAATTTACTTTTCATCTTTTACTTTACCGCCATTACTTTTCAGCATTTTTACTTTATTTCTTTTATTTTACTAGCCCTAGTTATGTGTCGTAACTAAGTTAGTTATCTGGGGTTGTGATGAATTCTAATATCAATGTTTATAAGGGGTTGTTTTATAGTTGGGTAATTTAAAAAGTTTACTTATTAAGTCTTAAGCTTAATGCGTCTTGTTAATTGGCCACTAATAAGATTGATCTGGTAAATCTAAAATAAACTTGAAAAAGGAATTTTAGGTTTCAGCCTTAGACTTAATAGCCCACGATCTTCCTTGAGGATAGATAACCCTTTAATAGATTTCCTTACAGGATAGACATATACCTGTCGGGCGGGGGTAGCCATAATTGGAACTTAAACTTAATGAATCCAGGTAATTTGGTTGACATAGACATATGGTTCAATTGGGTTAAACTGGGTATTTGCGTCTGACCATCGACATAGGCTTTTGCATAATTTAGTGTTCCAAGTTAGTAAACCGATTTATTACACAACCATGAAATAACCACTTCATCTTTTAAAAGATATTAGAAAGATTCACAACCCTAGATAATTTTTAAAATCTTCACAATTTCAAATCAATCAATCAACATGTTATATACTAGTAATCATTTGACCTCATAAAATTAATAGATTAGGTATTAAGTCCTCGTGGGATTGATACTTTTTATACTACTTGAACGATATGTGCGCTTGCGTTATACGCGTGTGATTACGCACCGGTCAAGTTTTTGGCGCCAATGCCGGGGACTTATTTATCTTTCACTATTAATTTTGAGGTTAGAAACCTTTACTTGTATCTAATTTCCTTTTACTTATTGTTGTTGTTTTCTTGTGTTTCAGGTTCTCAAAAACTACATGAGACGAACCAGAAGCTTTGAACTCCGACCGCTTGACCCAGAAACTGAAAAAAACCATCAGAAAGTTGAGAAGGGAAATGCATGAAGGCCAATAAGCTTTAGTCAACATGTAACCTGAAGTCTGAGTAATTAAGTCCGTAGGGGTGTCTTAACATCTGGTGCCCTAAAGCCAACTGGTTTGGGAACCACTGACCCAACACTCGCTACATAGACGGAAGATATTGCATATAAATAAATAAAAAGAAATCAAAAATCAAAGAAAAAAATCAGAAAAATGAGAAAAAAATTATTCCATTGCTACAAAAAGGTGTGAATTCTGATAAAACTTTAGGACAAAAATATTACTCTCTTATCAACTACATTTGTGACTGTTGTGGGCAAAAATGAGTTTATTAATATTTTGTCGGATGTGCCTATGGAGAATGGTAAATATAATCGGAGAATTTACTTATTCGGTAATTTAGAAAGAAAGAAAACAACAAGTAACGTGGAGTAGAAGTTTCACCTGATTAGTCACTAACTTCTTTATTCTCTTTTCTCTTGTCTTTTTACTTTTGTGTGCATTAGCTTCACTACCTTTTTTACTTTTGTAAAATGTTTGTGGGTATCATTGATGTAAACCTTCACGAGACTACAACTCGTCCACTAGGGACACCTAGGGGTTTAAAGGCTTGTTGCATACGCTAAATGCAACCGTGATCCCTACGAAAGTGGCTTAGTTAAATTTTATTTTAAAGATGTTTATATTATTTTATTTTGTGTTTTGCTCGAGGACTAGCAAAATGTTAGGTTTGGGGGGTGTGATGAGTGGTAATTATATCACTATTTCCCACTCATTTAACCTAATATTTTGTATAGTTTCTTGAGTTTTGTGAATATTTTGATGTGTTTTGTATAACTTTGTAGATAAATAAAGTTTCAGGACATTCTGGAGGTGATTTAGGGCCAAAACAGTGAAAAACAGACAAAAGATCATTTTGGTCATTGGGCGCGTCGCGACGCCTAAAGTGCGCCAGGTCCACATGTCAGAATCTGAGAAGTTTGACTTTGCTAACGTGCGCCATGCCACGAGTCACCATCACAGCAAATCTGCTAACGTGCGCCGTGCCACGTGTCAGCATCCTACGGTGCCGGCAATCGCCATCGCCACATGTCGCCACGTGTAAGCCACGTCATCATCCACATCACCAGTTGACCGAGTCAATGTTCCACGTCACTGCCACGTCTTCATCAGCCAATCATAGCGTGCCATGTGTCATCATTCTATGGTGCCGATAATCACTATCGCCGAGTGTCACCACGTCAGCGCCACATCATCGACACGTCAGCATAATCATTGAGTTGCCAGCCGCCTTGCCACGTGTCACCTTATCACCTTATCTGCAATCGCCACGTGTCAGATAAGAATCTGAGCCGACCAATCACGAGTTGACACGTCAGCGCGTCGCGACGCAAGAAGAAACGTGCGCGTCGGGACGTGCCGGCCTTATTGACGCCTATAAATATAGCTCGAAATTTCAGTTTCAGATGTACATTCCTCTCTGAATTCTCTGATGTAAATATGGAGTTTTCTATCTAGTTAATTTTAATATCAAGTTTTGTAATTAATTTTAATTACGTTCTGGAATAATAGTAATTTACTTTCTTACTTTTACAGTTTTTACTATTCAACCATGATGAGGTAACTTCCCCCTGCTATGGTGAAATGTAATTCTTTTACTATTGCTATTTAGATTAATCTCCCTTAAATATAATATATTCACTATTTAAAAATTTGACTTAATAAGGATACTGTTATATTGGTCGGTTGGTAATCATTTATAAACTGGTTTTAATCTGACTAAGCAAGGATACCACCAGATTGGTCGGTTGGTAATTAAACTTTCTTACCGCCTATATGGCAGGTTTATGGACAAATTTTGATATCGCCTATATGGCTGACTTAATCAGGTTATCGCCTATATGGTTGGTTGGTAATATCATCACAAGTTTGCTATCTTGCGCCAGGTCCACATGTCAGAATCTGAGAAGTTTGACTTTGCTAACGTGCGCCGTGCCACGAGTCACCATCACAGCCGATCTGCTAACGTGCGTCGTGCCACGTGTCATCATCCTACGGTGCCGTAAATCACCATCGCCATGTGTCGCCACGTGTCAGCCACATCATCATCCACATCACCAGTTGACCGAGTCAATGTGATTACACACCGGTCAAGTTTTTGGCGCCGTTACCGGGGACTTATTTATCTTTCACTATTAATTTTGAGGTTAGAAACTTTTTTATTTGTATCTAATTTCTTTTTACTTATTGTTTTTGTTTTCTTGTGTTTCAGGTTCTCAAAAACTACATGCGACGAACCAGAAGCTTTGAACTCCGACCGCTCAACCCAGAAATTGAAAAAACCATCAGAAAATTGAGAAGGGAAAGCCGTGAAGGCCAAGAAGCTTTAGTCAACATGGAACCTGAAGTCTGAGTAATTAAGTCCGTGGGGGTGTCTTAACACCTGGTGCCCTAAAGCCAACTGGTTTGGGAACCACCGATCCAACACTCGCTACATAGACGGAAGATATTGCATATAAATTAAAAAAAATCAAAAATCAAAGAAAAAAATCAGAAAAATGAGAAAAAAGTTATTCCATTGCTACAAAAATGTGTGAATTCTGATAAAACTTTAGGACAAAAATATTACTCTCTTATCAACTATATTTGTGACTGTTGTGGGCAAAAATGAGTTGATTAATATTTTGTCGGCTGTGCCTATGGAGAATGGTAAATATAATCAGAGAATGTACTTCTCGGTAATTTAAAAAGAAAGAAAACAACTAGTAACTTGGAGTAGAAGTTTCACCTGATTAGTCACTAACTTCTTTATTCTCTTTTCTCTTATCTTTTTGCTTTTGTGTGCATTAGTTTCACTACCTTTTACTTTTGTAAAATGTTTGTGGGTATCATTGCTGTAAACCTTCACGAGACTACAACTCGTCCAATAGGGACACCTAGGGGTTTAAAGGCTTGTTGCATACGCTAAATGCAACCGTGATCCCTACGAAAGTGGCTTAGTTAAATTTTATTTTAAAGATGTTTATATTATTTTATTTTGTGTTTTGCTCGAGGAATAGCAAAATGTTAGGTTTGTGGGTGTGATGAGTGGTAATTATATCACTATTTCCCACTCATTTAACCTAATATTTTGTATAGTTTCTTGAGTTTTGTGAATATTTTGATGTGTTTTGTGTAACTTTGTAGATAAATAAAGTTTCAGGACATTCTAGAGGTGATTTGGGGCCAAAACAATGAAAAACAGACAAAAGAGCATTTTGGTCATTGGGAGCGTTGCGACGCGCAGGCTGCGTCGCGACGCCTAACATGCGTCGCAAGTTTGCTATCGTGCGCCAGGTCCACATGTCAGAATCTGAGAAGTTTGACTTTGCTAACGTGCGCCATGCCACGAGTCACCATCACAGCCAATCTGCTAACGTGCGCCGTGCCACGTGTTAGCATCCTACGGTGCCGACAATCGCCATCGCCATATGTCGCCACGTGTAAGCCACGTCATCATCCACATCACCAGTTGCCCGAGTCAATGTTCCACGTCACTGCCACGTCTTCATCAGCCAATCAAAGCATGCAATGTTTCATCATTCTATGGTGCCGATAATCACTATCGCCGAGTGTCACCACGTCAGCGCCACATCATCGACACGTCAGCATAATCATTGAGTTGCCAGCCGCCTTGCCACGTGTCACCTTATCACTTATCTGCAATCGCCACGTGTCAGATAAGAATCTGAGCCGACCAATCACGAGTTGACACGTCAGCGCGTCGCGACGCAAGGAGAAACGTGCGCGTCGGGACGTGCCGGCCTTATTGACGCTTATAAATATAGCTCAAAATTTCAGTTTCAGATGTACCTTCCTCTCTGAATTCTCTGATGTAAATATGGAGTTTTCTATCTAGTTAATTTTAATATCAAGTTTTGTAATTAATTTTAATTACGTTCTGGAATAATAGTAATTTACTTTCTTACTTTTACAGTTTTTACTATTCAACCATGATGAGGTAACTTCCCCCTGCTAGGGTGAAATGTAATTCTTTTACTATTGCTATTTAGATTAATCTCCCTTAAATATAATATATTCACTATTAAAAATTTGACTTAATAAGGATACTGTTATATTGGTCGGTTGGTAATCATTTATAAACTGGTTTTAATCTGACTAAGCAAGGATACCACCAGATTGGTCGGTTGGTAATTAAACTTTCTTACCGCCTATATGGCAGATTTATGGACAAATTTTGATACCGCCTATATGGCTGACTTAATTAGGTTATCGCCTATATGGTTGGTTGGTAATATCATCACAAGTTTGCTATCGTGCGCCAGGTCCACATGTCAGAATCTGAGAAGTTTGACTTTGCTAACGTGCGCCGTGCCATGAGTCACCATCATAGCCGATCTGCTAACGTGCGCCGTGCCACGTCTCATCATCCTACGGTGCCGACAATCGCCATCGCCATGTGTCGCCACGTGTCAGCCACATCATCATCCACATCATTACCTTTTTGCTTTTGTGTGCATTAGTTTCACTACCTTTTTACTTTTGTAAAATGTTTGTGGGTATCATTGCTGTAAACCTTCACGAGACTACAACTCGTCCAATAGGGACACCTAGGGGTTTAAAGGCTTGTTGCATACGCTAAATGCAACCGTGATCCCTACGAAAGTGGCTTAGTTAAATTTTATTTTAAAGATGTTTATATTATTTTATTTTGTGTTTTGCTCGAGGAATAGCAAAATGTTAGGTTTGTCGGTGTGATGAGTGGTAATTATATCACTATTTCCCACTCATTTAACCTAATATTTTGTATAGTTTCTTGAGTTTTGTGAATATTTTGATGTGTTTTGTGTAACTTTGTAGATAAATAAAGTTTCAGGACATTCTAGAGGTGATTTGGGGCCAAAACAATGAAAAACAGACAAAAGAGCATTTTGGTCATTGGGCGTGTTGCGACGCGCAGGCTGCGTCGCGACGCCTAACGTGCGCCGCAAGTTTGCTATCGTGCGCCAGGTCCACATGTCAGAATCTGAGAAGTTTGACTTTGCTAACGTGCGCCGTGCCACGAGTCACCATCACAGCCGATCTGCTAACGTGCGCCGTGCCACGTGTCATCATCCTACGATGCCGACAATCGCCATCGCCATGTGTCGCCACGTGTCAGCCACATCATCATCCACATCACCAGTTGACCGAGTCAATGTGCCACATCACCGCCACATCTTCATCAACCAATCACAGCATGCCACGTGTCATCATTCTATGATGCCGACAATCACTATCGCCACGTGTCGCCACGTCAGCGCCACATCATCGACACGTCAGCATAATCATTGTGTTGCCAGCCGCCTTGCCACGTGTCACCTTATCACCTTATCTGTAATCGCCACGTGTCAGATAAGAATCTGAGCCTACCAATCACGAGTTGACACGTCAGCGCGTCGCGACGCAAGAAGAAACGTGCGCGTCGGGACGTGCCGGCCTTATTGACGCCCTAAATATAGCTCGAAATTTCAGTTTCAGATGTACCTTCCTCTCTGAATTCTCTGATGTAAATATGGAGTTTTCTATCTAGTTAATTTTAATATCAAGTTTTGTAATTAATTTTAATTACGTTCTGGAATAATAGTAATTTACTTTCTTACTTTTACAGTTTTTACTATTCAACCATGATGAGGTAACTTCCCCCTGCTAGGGTGAAATGTAATTCTTTTACTATTGCTATTTAGATTAATCTCCCTTAAATATAATATATTCACTATTTAAAAATTTGATTTAATAAGGATACTGTTATATTGGTCGGTTGGTAATCATTTATAAACTGGTTTTAATCTGACTAAGCAAGGATACCACCAGATTGGTCGGTTGGTAATTAAACTTTCTTACCGCCTATATGGCAGGTTTATGGACAAATTTTGATACCGCCTATATGGCTGACTTAATCAGGTTATCGCCTATATGGTTGGTTGGTAATATCATCACAAGTTTGCTATTGTGCGCCAGGTCCACATGTCAGAATCTGAGAAGTTTGACTTTGCTTACGTGCGCCGTGCCATGAGTCACCATCACAGCCGATCTACTAACGTGCGCCGTGCCACGTCTCATCATCCTACGGTGCCGACAATCGCCATCGCCATGTGTCGCCACGTGTCAGCCACATCCTCATCCACATCACCAGTTGACCGAGTCAATGTGATTACACACCGGTCAAGTTTTTGGCGCCGTTACCGGGGACTTATTTATCTTTCACTATTAATTTTGAGGTTAGAAACTTTTACTTGTATCTAATTTCTTTTTACTTATTGTTGTTGTTTTCTTGTGTTTGAGGTTCTCAAAAACTACATGCGACGAACCAGAAGCTTTGAACTCCGACCGCTCAACCCAGAAATTGAAAAAACCATCAGAAAATTGAGAAGGGAAAGCCGTGAAGGCCAAGAAGCTTTAGTCAACATGGAACCTGAAGTCTGAGTAATTAAGTCCGTGGGGGTGTCTTAACACCTGGTGCCCTAAAGCCAACTGGTTTGGGAACCACCGATCCAACACTCGCTACATAGACGGAAGATATTGCATATAAATTAAAAAAAAATCAAAAATCAAAGAAAAAAAATCAGAAAAATGAGAAAAAAGTTATTCCATTGCTACAAAAATGTGTGAATTCTGATAAAACTTTAGGACAAAAATATTACTCTCTTATCAACTATATTTGTGACTGTTGTGGGCAAAAATGAGTTGATTAATATTTTGTCGGCTGTGCCTATGGAGAATGGTAAATATAATCAGAGAATGTACTTCTCGGTAATTTAAAAAGAAAGAAAACAACTAGTAACTTGGAGTAGAAGTTTCACCTGATTAGTCACTAACTTCTTTATTCTCTTTTCTCTTATCTTTTTGCTTTTGTGTGCATTAGTTTCACTACCTTTTTACTTTTGTAAAATGTTTGTGGGTATCATTGCTGTAAACCTTCACGAGACTACAACTCGTCCACTAGGGACACCTAGGGGTTTAAAGGCTTGTTGCATACGCTAAATGCAACCGTGATCCCTACGAAAGTGGCTTAGTTAAATTTTATTTTAAAGATGTTTATATTATTTTATTTTGTGTTTTGCTCGAGGAATAGCAAAATGTTAGGTTTGTGGGTGTGATGAGTGGTAATATATCACTATTTCCCACTCATTTAACCTAATATTTTGTATAGTTTCTTGAGTTTTGTGAATATTTTGATGTGTTTTGTGTAACTTGTAGATAAATAAAGTTTCAGGACATTCTAGAGGTGATTTGGGGCCAAAACAATGAAAAAACAGACAAAAGATCATTTTGGTCATTGGGCGCGTTGCGACGCGCAGGCTGCGTCGCGACGCCTAACGTGCGCCGCAAGTTTGCTATCGTGCGCCAGGTCCACATGTCAGAATCTGAGAAGTTTGACTTTGCTAACGTGCGCCGTGCCATGAGTCACCATCACAGCCGATCTGCTAACGTGGGCCGTGCCACGTGTCATCATCCTACGATGCCGACAATCGCCATCGCCATGTGTCGCCACGTGTCCGCCACATCATCATCCACATCACCAGTTGACCGAGTCAATGTGCCACATCACCGCCACATCTTCATCAACCAATCACAGCGTGCCACGTGTCATCATTCTATGATGCCGACAATCACTATCGCCACGTGTCGCCACGTCAGCGCCACATCATCGACACGTAAGCATAATCATTGAGTTGCCAGCCGCCTTCCCACGTGTCACCTTATCACCTTATCTGCAATCGCCACGTGTCAGATAAGAATCTGAGCCGACCAATCACGAGTTGACACGTCAGCGCGTCGCGACGCAAGAAGAAACGTGCGCGTCGGGACGTGCCGGCCTTATTGACGCCTATAAATATAGCTCGAAATTTCAGTTTCAGATGTACCTTCCTCTCTGAATTCTCTGATGTAAATATGGAGTTTTCTATCTAGTTAATTTTAATATCAAGTTTTGTAATTAATTTTAATTACGTTCTGGAATAATAGTAATTTACTTTCTTACTTTTACAGTTTTTACTATTCAACCATGATGAGGTAACTTCCCCCTGCTAGGGTGAAATGTAATTCTTTTACTATTGCTATTTAGATTAATCTCCCTTAAATATAATATATTCACTATTTAAAAATTTGACTTAATAAGGATACTGTTATATTGGTCGGTTGGTAATCATTTATAAACTGGTTTTAATCTAACTAAGCAAGGATACCCCCAGATTGGTCGGTTGGTAATTAAACTTCTTACCGCCTATATGGCAGGTTTATGGACAAATTTTGATACCGCCTATATGGCTGACTTAATCAGGTTATCACCTATATGGTTGGTTGGTAATATCATCACAAGTTAATATATTATTTTAAGGGAGATATCTAAATTAGTAAATAGTAAAAGTTGATCATTTTACCTTAGTATTTTATTTTATTGTAATCTACTTTTCAGCTTTTAATTTACCGCAATTACTTTTCAGCATTTTTACTTTATGTCTTTTATTTTACTAGCCATAGTTATGTGTCGTAACTAAGTTAGTTATCTGGGGTTGTGATAAATTCTAATATCACCGGTTTATAAGGGGTGTTTTATAGTTTGGGTAATTTAAAGGTTTACTTATTAAGTCTTAAGCTTAATGAGTCTTGTTAATTGGCCACTAATAAGATTTATCTGGTAATTCTAAAATTAACTTGACAAAGGAATTTTAGGTTTCAGCCTTAGACTTAATAGCCCATGATCTTCCTTGAGGATAGATAACCCTTTAATAGATTTCCTTACAGGATAGACATATACCTGTCGGGGGGGTAGCCATAATTGGAACTTAAACTTAATGAATCCAGGTAATTTAGTTGACATAGACATATGGTTCAATTGGGTTATACTGGGTATTTGCTTCTGACCATCGACATAGGTCTTCACATAATTTAGTGTTCCAGGTTAGTAAACCGATTTATTACACAAACATGAAATAACCACTTCATCTTTAAAAATATATTGCAAAGATTCACAACCTTAGATAGTTTCCTAATATTGAATTTTCTTAAACCTACTTTCGTACAATTTCATTTACTTGTTTTTAAATTTAAAATCTTCACCATTTCAAATCAATCAATCAACCTGTTAGATACTAGTAATCATTTGACCTCATAAAATTAATAGATTAGGTATTAAGTCCTCATGGGATCGATACTTTTTATACTACTTGAACGATACGTGCGCTTGCGTTATACGCGTGTGATTACGCACCAGTCAAGTTTTTGGCGTCATTGCCGGGGACTTATTTATCTTTCACTTTTAATTTTGAGGTTAGAAACCTTTACTTGTATCTAATATCTTTTTACTTATTGTTGTTGTTTTCTTGTGTTTCAGGTTCTCAAAAACTACATGAGACGAACCAGAAGCTTTGAACTCCGACCGCTCGACCCAGAAATTGAAAAAACCATCAGAAAATTGAGAAGAGAAATGCGTGAAGGCCAAGAAGCTTTAGTCAACATGGAACCTGAAGTCTGAGTAATTAAGTTTGTATGGGTGTCTTAACACATGGTGCCCTAAAGCCAACTAGTTTGGGAGCCACCGACCCAACACTCGCTACATTGACGGAAGATATTGCATATAAATAAATAAATCAAAAATCAAAGAAAAAAATGAGAAAATTGAGAAAAAAATTATTCCATTGCTACAAAAAGGTGTGAATTCTGATAAAACTTTAGGACAAAAATATTAATCTCTTATCAACTACATTTGTGACTGTTGTGGGCAAAAATGAGTTGATTAATATTTTATCGGCTGTGCCTATGGAGAATGGTAAATATAATCGGAGAGTTTACTTATTCGGTAATTTAGAAAGAAAGAAAACAACTAGTCACTTGGAGTAGAAGTTTCACCTGATTAGTCACTAACTTCTTTATTCTATTTTCTCTTGTCTTTTTGCTTTTGTGTGCATTAGTTTCACGACCTACTTTCGTACAATTTTATTGACTTGTTTTTAAATTTAAAATCTTCACCATTTCAAATCAATCAATCAACTTGTTAGATACTAGTACTCATTTGACCTCATAAAATTAATAGATTATGTATTAAGTCCTCGTGGGATCGATACTTTTTATACTACTTGAACGATACGTACGCTTGCGTTATACGCGTGTGATTACTCACTGGTCACCCATCATCCTCGGGAGACCATTCTTGGCTACAGGTCGAACCATTATTGATATACAAAAAGGTGAACTAACTATGAGAGTACATGACCAAGAAGTAACATTCAATGTTTTCAAAGCCATGAATATCTCGAATGACGAAAATGAGGAGGAATGTTTCAGACTTGAATTGATAGATAGTACCGTCCAAAACTCAGATGTAATGCAACGTTCCACTAATAAACTTAAAGCATGCCATCTGCATGTGGAGCTTGAACATAAAGCGTGATGGGCACTGAAGTAGTTAAATGTTGATCTACAAGCAGCAGGAGAGAAAAGGCTCCACCAACTGAACGAATAGGAGGAATTTCATCTACAGGCTTTTGAGAATGCCAAATTGTACAAAGAAAATGCCAAGAAGAGACATGAACAGAAGATAGCGCGCATACAACTGGAACCAGTGCAGCGGGTATTGTTAAACAAATCAATGTTGAAACTTTTCCCTGGGAAGCTAAGATCATGGTGGTCAGGTCCATTTGTAATCACCCAAGTTTTACCATATGGAGCCGTTGAGTTACATGACCCCAACTCCAATAACACATTCAAAGTTAACAGCCAGTGTGGCAAGCACTACTGGGGAGAATTATTTGAACGACAAAAGGAAAGTCTCACACTTGCAAATCTAGCCTAACGTTCGGGCAGTCATGTCTAGCTGACGACGTTAAACTTAGCGCTAGCAGGGAGGCAACCCATTCAAATTGTGTATATATTAAGATTTGGTGTGTTTTATTTTTGTGTGTTTAATTTTTGTAGGTAAAATCACAGACATGATGGAAGACGTTCTCTCAAATCTTCACAAGTATTTTCCTTCTCTCCCTCAAAACTCTCTGATGAAAGTCTACAAAGCACGCATTGAACGAATGAGACTTCTGATGATCAAAGGTATTCCTAATGACATTCGTTGGAAGCACGAGTCCGATTGGCAGGTGAGTCATCTGACTCTTTTATTTCATTCATGTCTGGTTTAGGAAAAAACACCTATGCTAAGAAAAGAAGAGCTAAAAGATTAGGTGTTTGCTATAAATGTTCACGCATGACATGTAATACTCATTGTCGTTATTTAGGAATGGTGTCTGATAACCGCGAAGATAAATTAAATTCCATTAGGGATGGAATGAGTAAGAAGTCTTTAGATGACATATCATTGACTCTTGAGATGCATCCCGATGGATATGTATATCACGTAATTCGCATGTTACATACACAGTTTCAAAAATAAAGATAACAATTAAGTCTCGGGAATCTGACTTTAAAAGACCCTATTTGCCAATTTATAAGAAAATTGGATGGGAAGCTTGACCCTGAAGCATAGATGTCATTCAAGCCGTTACTTCTTATACATATTATTATCTCTTTGTCTTTAACTAATAATTATGATTTGTTTTGTTATTTCTTTTATTTTTGCTGACAGGATCAAGACTTTTTTACTTTCACGATTTATTTTACTGTTTAGCAAATAATTGTCATCTAGCAGGTACTGATGCTATTATTACTCACCCTTTTTCAGGTTCTATAAATTCAGCTCATCATTGCACTCTTGTAGATATCCAAATTTGAGAAAGAAATATTAAAAAAAATGGAAGCAACTTCAAGAAGACGAGTTGTAAACATCTGTGTATTTTGCGGTACTAGTTCTGGTTCTAAATCAGAATTCGCTGAGGCAGTACAGGAATTGGGTAGAGTCATAGCTAAAAGAAATATGCACTTAGTATATGGCGGTGGCAATCTTGGACTAATGGGGTACGTTTTAAGGGCCGTACAGGAAGGAAGTGGTCAAGTTTTGGGAATCATCCCAAAACCTTTGGCGAAGGTGAATCTTATAGGACCATCCAACGGAGATGAATGCATCATGCTAGGTATGTCTGAACGACTTGTTGAAATGATTAACCGTGTTGATGCTTTTATTGCTTTACCAGGTGGCTTGGGCACTATGGAGGAAATTTTCACAGTATTATCTTGGGCAAACTTAAACATGCACCAGAAACCAATTGGACTGTTTAATGTTGATGGATTTTATGACTTTCTTTGTGTGTTTCTTGATGATGCCCGAAGAAATGGGTTCCTTTCAAAACCTGTAAAAGATATCATCTTCACTGCTAAAACTGCCTATGATTTAATTGACCAACTTTTAGCCTTTTAACCATAAATTGACCCTATCATTTCCAAGAAAAATTGGTCCGACAATGATCGAGGTAAGAAACGTCAGATAAATCTGGATCTTAACCTCTAGTTTTATTTTTTAGATTCAGAATTCCACGCTAACCAGGTACTGTTTTCTAAACTCTTCTTCGTCTTTTTAGACATTGGGGACAATGTCTCAATTAGGTTTGGGGGAGAGGAATAGTTGACTAGTATTTTATTTTTATTTTTCGTTGTGTTGTTTTTGCTTGGTTTTTAGTCAAAAATTCAAAAAAACTTTAAAATTTTTTAAAAAAATTATGTTTTTAATTTGACTAACCAGGTGGAAATTGGGTTTTGAGATAGTTGTGTAAGGAATTTTCACTCCTGAGATGTATCTCAACCTATTTCGTAACAAGTTAATTTCTGTTTATTTCCTTTTGAATTATTTAAATTTGTTAATTCTCCATAATACTGACTAAATTGGATCTTCATATGCTCAGTTGACAGGTATTATCAACATGCATGGTAACATACAGACATGAGTTGTAAGTGAAAAGTTTGTAATATTCAGTGCTCTAGTTTATTGGAGGAATCATCCAAAAGCGATGGAATAAAAAAAAAGAAAAGAAATGTGTATATAAATAATTAACCATGCTTTTACTTAGTAACCGGGCGTCTTGCCTCAATAAGCAGAGATTTTTCGCGTCAAACGGTAAAAGCTTGAGTTAATTATAATAAATTTTCTACTTAGTAACCGGCGTCTTGCCTCAGTAAGCAGAGATTGTTCACGTCAAATGGTAGAACCTTTAAACATCTGAGATCCGAGTAATTAAGTCTGTAGGGGTGTCTTACTTAACACCTAGTGCCCTAAAGTCAACTGGTATGGGAGTCACTGGCCCAAAGCTCGCTACATGGATTAAAGATGTTATAAAAAAAATAAAAAAAATTTCATTGCCAAAAATGTGTGAATTCTGATATAACTTTAGAACAAAAATATTACTCTCTTTTCAACTACACTATGAATATTGTGGGCACAATGATTTGATTAATACCTTGTTGGTTATGTATATGGAGAATGATAAAAATAATCGGAGAATTTACTTATTTGGTAATTTAGAAAGAAAGAAAACAATTATTAACTTGGATAAGAATTTCACTTGTTTAGTCACTAACTTATTTTGTATGTTTGATTTTACATTTGATTGACGTTTATGGGTATGGTCGCTGTAAGCCCTCATGAGACTACAACTCGTCCACTAGGGACACCTAGGGGTTCAAAGGCTTGTTGCATACGCTAAATGCAACCGTGATCCCTACGAAAGTGGCTTAGTTAAATTTTATTTTAAAGTTATTTATTGCATTTTATTTTGTTGTTTTGCTCGAGGACTAGCAAAGTGTTAGGTTTTGGGGTGTGATAAGGGGAAAATATATCAATATTTACCGCCCCTTTTACTTAATATTTTGTATAGTTTCTTGAGTTTTGGGAATATTTTGACGTGTTTTGTGTATTTTGTAGATAAATAAGATTTCAGGACTCACTGGAATCAAATCACGGCCAAAACAACAAAAAATAGACTAAAGGGCAAAATTATAATTTCACGCGGCATGACGCATACATCCTCTATGTCACGACGCACCATAAACACTATGCTACCGACACTCATCATCGCCACGTCAGCCCCACATCAGCACATGCTTCATCATTACGTCATCATGACGTCAGCATAATAATTCACTTTGCCGACACGCATCATTCTTTGTGTTAGTATGACGTCAGTGTCCCGACGTGCAAGCCTTCACGTGTCGCGACGCCAAGCCAATAATTCTACCAACAGCCACATGTCATCATCTTGTCAAAGCCGCATACACGTGTCAAGAATCAACTGCGCGTCGCGAAGCGTAAGCTTCACGCATCGCGACTCGCAAAGACAAAATTTACCTATAAATTAAGGTAGAATACATTTGAAATTTTCATACCTTCTTCTGGGGATTTCCTTAAGAATACTAAGAAGATTGTATCTTGTTTGTTTATTTACAGCTTTCTTATATTTAATTTTTATTTTAAGCAATAAATCTTTCTTTATTTTACTTTAAAGTATGAGTAGATAACTTCCCTCTGTTGGGGTGAAAGGTAAATCTTTTATTATTATAATTTAGATTAATCTCCCTTGGTTATAATATATAAACTATCTTAAAACTTGACTTAATGGGATACCACATTTATAGTCGGTTGGACTTAATTATATTTATTTTAACTTGACTTAATTGGATACCGCCTTTATGGTTGGTTGGAATTAATCAAATAATTGACTTAATCAGGATACCGCCTATATGGTCGGTTGGTAATGTCATGTAATTTATATATTATAATAAGGGAGATTTTCTAAATTAGATTTAATAAAAGTGGATCCTCTAACCCTAGCATTTTATTTCATTGTTTATTTTACCTTTTTATATTCAAGTTTTATTTTATGTCATTTTCTTTATTTAAGTTTTTAATAATCTTAGATATGGGTTGTAACTAAATACCGTATCTACAGTTGTGGTGAATTCCAATATCACATGTTTATAAGTTGGTTATTTTATGTCTTGGGTAATATATTGGTTTATTTATTGAGTCTTAGTCTTAATGCTTCTTGTTAACTGGCCATTAATAAGATTGATTTGGTAAACTTAAAATGAACTTGGAAAATAGATTTTAGGTGTATCCTTAGACTCAATAGCTCACGATCTCACCTTGGGGTAAATGTCTCTTAGGTAGATTTCCTTACTGGATAGGAATATACCTGTCGGGCGGGGGGTAGCCATATTTGGAACTTAAACTTAATGAATTCAGAGTTTCTTAATTAACATAGGAATATAGTTAATTGGGTTACTTTGGGTATTTACATCTGACCATCGAAAGTGGCTTTTGCATATTTTCGTGTTTCAGGTTAATAAACCGATATATTACACAAACATGAGATAATCACTTCATCTTTAAGAGATATTGGAATGATTCACAATTGTAAGTAGTTTTATAATATTGATTTTTCCTTTAATTTACATTCGCACTGTTTTAATTACTTGTTTTCAGATAAAAATCACAATCCAACCAATAATCAATCAATTAGATACTCGTAGATATTTAGCTTCATAAATTGATAACTTAGGTATTAAGTCATCGTGGGATCGATACATTTTATACTACTTGAGCGATACATGCGCTTGCGTAACGTGTGTGTTTACCACCGATCAAATCATAATTTTATTAGTAAGTGGAACTAAATTATATATCGAAAATGCTTTATATTAAATCATATCCAGTATAAATATGCTAATTTACAAAGATAACCACCGAAATGGTTGTCATATCGAGGCATAAATATACAATTACTATTGGAAATTACAAATAAATTAGAACATGAAGTTCTTAGTTGTAAATGTTAGAAAAAAAAGTTCTACATTAATGATTTATATATATGAACCTGAAGTTCAGAAAATTAATCGTATAAATTAGAACTATAAGTTATACAATAATTTTTATATCTAAACCTGAAGTTTTGAATTGTAAATTCTAAAAGAGAATCCAAAATTCTATGGAAAAAAATAGAACTTTAAGTTCTAAGTTACAATTTTAAAAATTTAGAACCTGAAGTTCTAGGCATACTGTGTGAACTTGTAGTTTTATACATGAATATGAAAATTTTACTATTATAATTCATAAGGGTGTAGATATTGAAATATGAATCTAAATTATGTGCTTGGAATATACCTTTAAGGAAAACCAAATATCCTTGAATGATGAATAGTTTCATTTGTCATATTTTACAAGAGCTCGAAGCAATGTCTATTATAGTAAAACATAGTTGGTCTATTATTATTGAGTTTAATTCAACTTTATCTAACATTACCTTACAACTAAAATTATGAGTTGAAATTTTTTTTGATTAGAAATAAGATATTTATTATTCCCTAAAGTGAAGGTAAATCATATCATAATGGATATGTAAAGGTAAAAGAGTGACATGATTATTATTTACACAATAATCATGAATCATCGTGATGATAAAGTGACAAAATTGGATATAAGCACAAGAAGTGGCATATTTATGAAAATAATGATGAAATTAGAGAATCATTAAATTTATGGCAATATTTCTCATTAACATGATATGAAAGAGTATTAGTTTTGTACCAATAGTACATTAATAATTATTTTTTATGAAAGATTATAAACATGTGGAGTGGCTAAAGATCCATAAGATTTTACTCATATTAATGTCTCAAATCTCTTTAAAGTTAAAGAGAGAAAATTTAATGTCAATTAGTACTTGATGTTTTTATATTGTGTACTTTATTTATGTTTTACTTTTAGATATTAATATTGCTTAGAGCAAAACTATATACTATTTATGGTCTTGCTGACCTATTTGAAGACTCTGAAAAACGTCATAATCTTGTTAACAATTAGGATTTCTAACATAATATATTTTTACAGATTATCATTTAAATGAGATAATTTTTATCTCTTTAAAAGAAAGGAAACATCCTGAAGTAAACTACACATTTTCTTAGAAAGGTTTTACTATGTCTCATTTAGATTCTCGCACTAATCAATGTGAAAATGAAGTGTGAATGATAGTTCATTTGTAGCAAATGACAAATCAGTTACGTGATGCATTTATAGAGGCATCAAAAGTAACAAACTCACATATAATTAGTTTTTAATACACTAATCCGGGTGATTATTCCTATTTAACAATCTAGTGTAAAAAAAGTTAATGAATCATTTGTTGAACATCAGAAGCATGGTAGACCATTTGGTTTAAAAGATATTATTCCACATAAGAGGAAAATAAGAGATCATGATCTTATTATAAATAATTCTTGAGCTATGAATATACCAACATTCTCAAATTCAATAGTTCCAAAAGAAATAATAATCCGTGAAGAGACTCAAGTCCCTGAAGAGACATAAGTCTCTGAAGAGACAAAAGCCTATAAAAAGAAAAAGTCTACAAATTATATTTATACAAGAGAGATGTGATATTGTACTGAATTAGTCATCAACAATGTATTTACGTTCACAGTAGCTACTGAAATTACAAAATGATTTATAACCTTAAAATGTTGATGAATATAGACAAAGACATGACTGGCTTCAATGGTAAGAAACAATTCAAGCAGAATTGATTTCTTTAGTCAAATGTCAAGTATTTGGGCTTGTAGTCTAGACACTTGAGGATGTCAAATTTGTTGGATACAAATGTGAATTCATAAAGAAACGTAATAAACATAATGAGATAATTGCATATAAAGCACACGCGAGGTTTCCTATAGAGACATAATATTGATTATTAGGGTATTCTCATATGATGAATACTATTACGTTTCAATTTTTAATAAATTTGTCAACCTTTAAAATACTTTATATATGTCTCATGGATATTTAGGTCATTTGACACTGATATTTACATTAAATCTCCAAATGATTGAAAATTTATAAAGCATATAAATCAAATAATCGTAAAGTGTGTTCAATCAAGTTACAACGATCTATATACGGATTAAAACAATCCGGACGCATGTGGTATAATCTTTTGAGTTAATATTTAATGAAAGACAAATACATAAATAATCTTGTTTGCTCATACATATTTATTCGAAAGTCTGAATCTAGATTTGCTTTTATAGCAGTATACGTCGATGAAATGAACTTAATTGGAACTTCTGAAGAGCTTCTAAAAACTATTGAATATTTGAAAAGAGAAATTGAGATGAAAGACTTGGGAAAAACAAGATATTCTCTTGGCTTGCAGATTGGGTATAAAACTAACTAATGGAGTGTTTATCCATTAGTCTGACTATATTGAGAAAATTCTAAAATATTTCAACATGGATAATGCTCATCCATTAAGTACTTCAATGGTAATCCATTCTCTTGATCCTAAAAATGATCCATTCTATTCTAAAGAAAATGATGAAGAATTACTTGATTCAGAAGTATCATATCTTAATACAATTGATGCATTGTTATATTTAATTCAATGCATCGGGCCTACATTGCATTCTTAGTAAAATTATTGAAAAAATTTAGCTATGTACCAACTCGACGACATTGGAATGGCGTCAAACATATTTTACATTATCTTCATAGGATAAAAGACTTAGGAGCTTATATGTTCAAATTAGCTAACATAAAATCCAGGTCTTGTTGGTTATACTGATGCAATATATACCTTTGATCCTCATAAAGCACTTTCACAGAGAACTTATATGTTTAAGGTAACTATCCATCATATTCAGGACACATACAATTTAGCCTAGACGGATATTCATGACCATCAAGATATTTTGCTACTTGATGGTTATGGAAACCACATGTTGTTGGGGCGGATGTGGAACCCCTAGGATCAGATCGGTGTCCTGTCCAGCGAAAATGGGTCTAACCCATGGATATCAAGCATTGATGTAATTTTAAATAATTTAATGAAATACTATATTTCATTACGAGTGTATTGGAAAAATCGGGGCTGAATCGGAGTTCGGAAACTTCAGAACGAGCAAAAATAAAAATTTAGTGCGCACTATGCATTGAACATTTTTTTAAAAAAAAATTCATATGCATTACTTCCTTTAGCCTTTCAGCTCTCTGGAAACAGAGAGCTGAAGGCAATAGGGTTTTTAACCCTAATTGATTCTAACCTTCCCTAAACACTTTCAAAACACCCAAAATTAATTTTAACATCAAAACCAACATCAACACATGTTTTAGAAAAAAAAATTAATTTTTTCAAAATATCAAATATTTTCACAAAATCATAAATTTATTCTAAATACGCACTTGCGTAAATTTTGAATCCAAAACACAAACTAAATTAGAATCTCACAATGAAGTGACTCATGAATAATCAAGTGATTTTAGAATGGTAGCCTTAGTTCTAAGCTATTATCTAGAGTTCCAAACTCTAATTTTATGTCTATGTCTAACATAAATATTTTGACCCAATTACAAGCATATTGTGTTTATACTTCCAAAGCATCCTAACACAATTAATTAGCCAAATTTCAACATTATGTATCTAATACATAATTCAACATTATATGTCTCACTAATGAAAAATATAGTTTTTACAGAAGATCAAACTTACCTAGTAAGGTTGATTCAAAGATCCAATCTACTTCTCTTTGTTGAAATATTTGGAGAACTTTCCAGGATTAGCAAGCTTGACTCTAAGATCCAATCTTCATTCCAATGCTAGCAAATTTCACCCCAAGATCCAATCTTGATTTCTCCTAGATGAAATGTTATAGAGACCTCACAAAGCTTCTCTAAACACTTCTCTAACTTAGGCTAATTTCTCTAATACTTGCTTGTATTTAGCTTTCTCAAGTTTTTGCTTTGCTTAATTAAAACATTCCTAAAGCTTGCTATTTATAGCAAAACTTAGGTAATTTTTAATTAATAAAAGTTGTAAACAATTTTTAGGTGGGCATAATATAATTTGTCCAAATATGTATAATTAGGTGTGACTAATCTTCATTGTCTACCACTTTGATTTAATCCAATTAAATCAAGACAAGGATTATGAAATATATTAGTTCAATGTTTGCCACTTTGATTTAATCCAATTAAATCAAGCCAAAACCACATATTATTACATACTTACAATTACCATAATATCCTCAAATGGTAGAGATAATTATGATTTTATAATTAAGCCCTTATGTAATTATTGAATTAATCCAATTAGGTCAAAGTAAATAATCAATGTTATCTAATAACACTTGATTATCTTGGTTGAGAATTATAATATCGAATGTTATCTTTTATCAAAATTAATCAGCTACCCAAGTGCTGAATAAATACACTTCATATTGAGACTCTCTATGTTCAGACATGTTCTTCATATAAGTCTAGCTAATATGTACGCAATTCGGCCACCTTCGAATTTGCGAAGAACACGAATGACCTTTCTGAACTATACAAGTCGAGGGCATCACATATGTTTAACAATCCTTCCATCATAGGCTATCCGAGTTGTGCTTAGGAAACATAGAATACACTGTCAAGTTTCCAAAGGCGCACATCTCATATCGATATGTCCACGATTCTTTACAACTGATGTGATCCACCCTAGGTGATCGGCTTTAGCCAAAGTCTTAAGAATCAGGACTTACTCACATGGATACCTAAACCTCTTATGGTACACATACAGGCCGACAGATCCTATCTTGACTCGTACTTGATTACTGAGTGCATCGATCCACACCCTACGAACATCTAGAGGTCAGACCATGAAAGGTTTCTGACATACATGGCATCAAAGTGTGGAGGATCTCACAAAAAATTAATGTTATCCTATAGTCAAAAGATTATATATGTTATTCGACTCGAGGAGATTCCTATTGACGATAATGTGTACTTCTAACTGTTAGGAATCACATGTGAGTCATTAAGTATTCGGTTCAACTAATACCCACATGTCTATACGAGCTTCCAAAGCTCATGGTACATCAGGTTAAATCATTGGAACTCCAATTCCATTATAAGACATGTGCTAGTCTTCTAGGTTATATGAATTCGATCGTATTCCAAAACCAATGACTGTGAATATATATATATATATATATATATATATATATATATATATATACTTTAATAATAGTTTATAATAGTAATACTTATCTCAATGTCAGACCACCTAGTGTCCAATATTACTACATGACTATTCTAAGGTCGATGTCATTCTTAACATATTTATACATCAATCTAATATGCATAATGACAATATCATTAATAAAGTTTGAAATGAAAATGTGGTTATTTTATTAATAAAAATATAATATACTATACATTATCCGGATTGGTGCTCCAAGCACCAACTCCAACAAACTCCCACTCGCTTAGTGACAATCTGGATGCTACCTCAGTCTCATCTCCTCCTCATGTTTATCCAGTAAATTAGGAGGTTAGGCATTAGTAAGTGGATCTGCTATATTGTATAGTCCTTGAACCTTCAAGACCACTTTGTCTTTTTGTTCAATAATATCTCTAATCACGTGATATTTTTTATCCACGTGTTTAGACTTGGAATGCACCATCGGCTCCTTAGCCTGCGCGATGGCTCCATTATTATCACATTACAATAGGATCGAATCCTAGGCACAATGCCAAGTTCTGTGATAATATTTCTAATCTATACATCTTCTTTAACAGCTTCTAAAACCGCTATAAATTCTGCCTCAGTGGTGGAATCAGTTGTTGAGTCTTACTATGAACATTGCCAACTAACTGCACCATTATTAAGGGTAAATATATATCCAGATGTAGACTATCTATTATCTGAATCTCATTGGAAGCTAGTGACTATATAACCTTTAAATTGTAGCTCATCTTCTCCAAATATCAGAAACTTATCCCTAGTACACTTAAGATATTTCAGGATATGTTTCACGTCTGTCCAATGATCATTATCTAAATCAGATTGATATCAGCCAGTCACAATGACGCTGAAATTGATGTCAGGTCTAGTACATAACATAACATACATGATACTTCTTAGAAGTATATGGCAAGTTAGAAGTTCTAACTCTCTCTGCCATTTTCTTTCGAAAGATGTATGTCATATCAGAAAAGTACATTTACTGCCTAGCAGACCTTTCTAATATTTTATCTACATACGTCGATTGCGAAAATCTTATAAGCTTCGTAACTCTATCCCAGTAGAGCCTTATACCTAGTATATAGGAAGCTTCACCCATATTTTCATGGAGAAGTTCTTGCAAAGGTAGTCTTTCACACTTTGCATCAATAATGTATCATTTCCAATGATAAGGATAATGTCTACATACAAAAATAGGAAAATTATCATGATCCCACTCACTTTCTTTTAAACACACGGTTCTTCATCGTTCTTGATGAATCCAGATAATCCAATTATCTCATCAAAATGACGATTCCAGCTTTGGGATGCCTGTTTAAGTTTATAAACTTCTGGAGCTTATAAACCTAGTTTGAAGTCTCACTGGATATGAAAACCCTCTGGTTGTTCCAAATAGATATCCGCCTAGAGGGATCCATTTAGAAAAGTGATTTTCACATCCATATGCCATATCTCACAGTTATGATATGCAGCAAAGGCTAAAAGAATCCAATTGGATTTTAGCATGGCTACTGGTGAAAATGTTTCCTCATAGTCAATCTCAGGACATTGAGTGTAACCTTTCGCTACCAGTCGGACCTTAAATTTTTTCACCTCTCTATCGGTCCCTCGCTTCCTATTATAAACTCATTTACAACCAATAGGTTTATTTCCTTTAGGAAGTTCAACTAAGTCCCAGACATGATTGTCATGCATAAAATCCATCTCGGATTTCATGGCTTCCTGCCATTTTTCCCGAATCGATATCCAATATCGCATGTTTATACGCAGTCGGATTTGTTTCCTCCAAGAAGAGATTATCAGGGCTGACATCAGATGTTAAAAACAATCTCTTAGGAGACCTTGATATTTTATTCGACTTACATAGAACCTGTGTTATAGATCCTTCACCTAGTTGGATCTCTGGTTTCATCTCAGGTTCCTTACTGTTGGGATTAAACTCATCAAGTTCAATCTTTCTACAATTCCACTTTCTCTCAAAAATTCCTTTCTAAGAAAAGTGGCAAAGCGAACAACAAATACATTTTGTTGCTCATAATCATAGAATTGATATCCCAAAGAACTTTCTGGATATCCAATGAACCTATATTTATACCTCATGGGTGCTAGTTTATCACGCTGCACAACTCTAACGTATGCATGACAACCCCAAATCCTTAAGTATCTAAGACTTAGATTTCTACCTAACCATATTTGATAGGGGGTCATAGAAATAGCTTTTGACGGAACCCTATTAAGTATGTAAGCAGCAGTAAGTAAAGCATGACCCTAAAGATAATATGAAAGATTTGTATTGCTCACATAGATCGCACCATATCTAATAAAGTACGACTTCTCCGTTCAGACACATCATTGTGTTAAGAAGTTTCTGGTAGGCTATATTGTGCAAGAATTTCATTCTCCCTTAAATACCTTCTGAATTTATTGCTCATAAATTCACGACTTTGATCTAATCAAAGGCACTTGATGAATTTACTGGTTTGTTTTATTACTTCGTTTCAGAATATTTTAAACTTGTCAAATATTTCTGATTTATAGACTTATCATTCGTGAAAGTCATGAAGTATGTAGAAACAACATGAGCGACATAATTTAATGGACCACACACATCGTTGTGTAATAGTTCTAATAAATTTTCAACGCAGTGTCCAACACTAAGAAATATGACCTATGTCATTTTCCCTGGGAATCATGACTCACAGATCAGATAAGGATCTAAGGTAAGATTTTCAATCAAATCATCATTTACCAATTTTATCGACGTCTAACACCTATGTGGCCCAATTTCATATGCATTAATTCAGTATTATTTAATTTAGATATATTACTTGTATTTTTTTTTACATTAATGACATTTGTATATGTTTCCAAAACATAGTGACCGTTAGATAAAGAACATTGTCTTTATCATATAAACATAAAGAACCATTTTTAATGTTTGTTTTATATTCTTTTTTATCTAATATCAGTTAAGGTATTATTAATCTGATAAGAGTGGGCATATAAAAACAGTCATTTAAATTAATTTACATTCATTAGGGAGATCTAGAACATTTATTCATATGGCTCTGTTATTCATTGTCTTGCCATTGCCAACTCTAAGCTAGATCTCTCATATATTTAGCCTTCTATTAACTCTTATGGAGTTACAAATATAAGTACGACTACAAGTGTCTAACACCCAACCACTATTTCCATCTAAGGCTAATGAGATGTCAATAATAGGAAAAATACAAAGCGTACATGGGGTTCCTGTTTTTCCTTTCAGTTCTGGACAATCTTTCTACTAATGTCCAGACTTCTTGCAGTGTAGATATGCATACGAGCTACGAGCGGTCTTGGAGTTTGTTTCTTGAAATCTTTCTTCTTATATCCCATTGTAATCTTCTTAGACTTCATAAAAAATTTTGAAGAGCTTGTTCCACCATGAAGGTACAAAATGGGATTCCCTTTCTTCAAATCATGTTAAGCCTAGCGTAACATATTATGAAGCTCTTCATATGTGGCTTGCATCGAATGTATAATAAAGCCAACACATGTACCGGGTAAAGAAGACAATGTCAAATATTAGACTAGTCAATCATCTATCTAAATGTACTGTCCTTCCATATATCGGATCTGGTCAATCATGTTCCAAACATGAATGCTAACCACTCATTTATCCTTGAGCGTAGCATGGAAAAATTCCTTAGATCTCTGAAATATCTCAATTTCTTGATTTGCCTTGAACAACTCTTCGAGTGCTCTTGTAATTCTCCAAGCATTTAGTACATCTATGTACAATCTAAGCAAAATAGAAAAAAATTTGACAGACATTGGATTGAGCGTAGCATACGGCAATCGTTCTGATTCCAAGTCAAAGCGGATGTTCATCTCATACTCTAAGTAGTTCAAGACTCGTTATCCAAAAGTTACACTAATGGATTTACGGCAGCCATCTACAAGACAACATTTAAACACTAGCATTACATGTTTCATTTCAATATACAAACACTAATTGATTATGGAATTTTAAATCTATTAGTGCCCTCCCACTACTTTACGTAATTTCATAATCTCCTTTAACGGAAAAATAGAAAATTGACTATCAAAATTTCATAGCGGGAAGTGGATCCCATTATATTTACTCTAGCCTCACGATAATGACAATATTGGCTTTTATAAACTCATTAGGTAGACCTACAAGGTCAATAACTTCATGTGACTCCTAGTTTAGTCCTGAACCATTTCTTATCCTCACACTAATGACGATATTAGATTAAGACGTGTTGTAGGTGTATACGTGTCAATGTGCACTAATGAGCTTCATATGTACACCCTCACACTAATGACGATATTGGGTGACTACGTTAACCCATCACGCTACATCTAATATTTTACCGGAGCGACCTAAGTTTCGAGCACTTATACCCTCACACTAATGACGATATTATATATAAATAGTAAAAACTCATTCATCTCCGTAATGAAAAGACAAACCTTCTAATAATGCTCCAACATTACTAATACTATTACTTAAAATAAAGTAATCACTTAATCATGAGAGATTTATGACAATCAAGTCACTAATTTAATTAGGTCATATCCAATATGTCTTATGCATAATTAAATTAAAATACAAAGATATAGATTCAAATACATGTCTAACATGCAACATGTGTTGTGTGGTTAAGCTTGGCTATTGATACCATTCTGTTGGGGGGATGTGGAACCCCTAGGGTCGGATTGGTACCCCGCGCAGCGGAAATGGGCCTAACCCATGGATATCAAGCATGGATGTAATTTTAAATAATTTAATGAAATATTATATTCCATTACGAGTGTATAGGAAAAAACCAGGGCTCAATCGGAGTTCGGAAACTCCAAAACGAGCAAAAATAAAAATTCAGTGCGCACTGTGCACTAAACATTGATTTTTTTAAAAATTTCATATGTATTACTTGTTGGGGTTTTGGGCGATGGGGCGCAGCGGAAGCGCGAGTCCGGGCGAAATCGTATTTTAAAACTTTTTTCAAAATACCGAATAAATTATTCAATATCTAATATGAATAATTTATTCATATTTCACCTAAACCTATTTATTCAATATCAAATATTGACATATACAAGTTGAAAACTTGCGAAACTCTTACGAAAACCGTTTTTCCGTAAAATTACCTAAAACATATTTTTGACCGAAATGACTACCCGATACTTATGGAAACTGCCCAGGTCAGCTCCAATAGTGTCGGGGCAATTCATGGGCTGCCCGAACAGTGACAGATTCATTGTTTGGACAGCCATCACCCGATTGGCTCAAAATCCACTCGGTAACGTCGTTTTTGGCCGTTTTCGCTTATTTTAAGTCGGAAACACTTTCCGGCAAATGTTCTAACTCCCAAAACACATCCAAAACATTCAAGAGACACCAATTTCATCACAAAATCAGAATCATTTCCAGGTCAATAACAGAAAATGAAATTGCCTTTTTTATACTTTAAATCCAATTTTTAACAAGATTAATCTAATTAATCCATCACCAAATAAGTCCCACCACACATGAACAACTCTAGAACAATTCTAGGCTATTTAGAGTGGATCAATAAATCTATAATGGCAACAATTCAATAATTGAATAAATTGGCATAATATTACAATAATATTCACCAATTTCACTTCACACATGATCAACCAGTTCCATTCATCCATCAACAACTAAAAGCCCCAAATCTTATAAGCTAAGAATCCCTAGAAAAATTCTAAGAAATCAAGAAACTAGAAATAAATTTCAAGCTTTAGGGATTTAAGGATTACCTTTTAAAACTCCAAAATTCCATAAGCCTTTTTCTTGATTTTCCTCACTTATATGCTTGAATCATCAAGCAAAATCAAAAACCCATTTTTGTTAGAAGGTTTTGGCAGCCATGGATGAGGTTGAGAGAAGAAGAAAACAATTCCCCTTTTTATATAGAGTTGACCAAATTTTTGGCCATAAAAGGAGGGATATTTTGGTCCTTTTATTTTAATCAAATTAAAATACCAAATTCACTTTATTTTAGCCAATCATAATTGGACAAACAAAGTGTAATTAATTTCATGTCATGTGTAACCAATTAGGAATCACCATTTTTCATAGCAATTATGACAAAATATGATAAGGCTTTAATTTCTAATTATTTAATTATTTAACTATTATATAATTAAACAATTAATTTACACACATATATGTATTTTTTATTTACATTAAATAATAAATACATATATTCATGGCATGTGTCAAAATCTCATTTGACGAATAATTAATGTGTATCTAATCGTATTATGTATCAAATACAAATACACAATAATTATTAGCGGACAAAATCCCTTAATGCATGTGTTATCGTTTAACCGATTAAACGATCCGAATTAACTCATTTAATCCGGTGAAGTATTATGAATAATTTGTATTATTCATTTCGTGTTACCCAAGTGCTCAACGAGTACACTTCATATTGTGGGACTATCTAAGTTTAGGTTTATCCGTCACGAAATCCAATTTCGTGTCCATAATCCACCCACTCATGGATTATAACGACCATGGATAATCTCGCTAAACTATACAAGCCGAGGTCATAGCATACGTATAATCCCTCCGTCACAGGCCATCCGTATTATACCTGGGATATAGATGAAAACTTCAAATCCGTTCGGTATAATATAGTCGACTTTCAATTTACGATCACGAAATAACACTCGGAACTGATTTCTAAAGTTATACCACGGCCATGGATTTACTAGATCGTAAACACGTGCCAGATGCCTATGCCATGTACATAGGACTGACGGATCCTATCTTGATACGCACTGGATATCATGAGTATCAGTCCACACCCAACGAACAGGTGGAGGTCTGATCATGGCTAGATCATTGACGTGACTGCCATCAAAGTGTGGAGGATAACTTATATATCCACAGTGGTATCTCAAGTCGAAGGACGACTATGCTCGCTCAACTCGAGAAGGTTCCTATTGACGTTGGTGTACCATCTATTAAGAAACCTTCAGTGAGTCGTTCAGTGTCTTATCAAATAAACATATACATGTCTATACGAGTCTCATGAGACTCATGGTTCACTGGGATAAACCATCGGACCAAGTCACGATATACGACATGTACTGATCTCAACGGATTTTACTAACCGACCCGTGTTAGCAAAACTTGACCACGAACTTTATTTAAGGATATACAACTAATAGTGCGTTTCCCAATGTCAATTACAAACTAAGTTGTAACTGCGCACTATACTGTAAATCCTAGGGTCTTTGTCTAATATACACGTATCACTGAACCAGATTCAGTTTCGATATAATCGTAATCAGATATCTGATCGTAATTAGATCGAATAAGCGTATAAAAGACAAGGGTGCTACCAATTAAAATAGTAATATTATGGAAAATAGAACTGTTCGTATTTATGAATCATACATAAATACGATCCGGATTGACACTCGGAGCACCAACCCTAACATTACTTCATTCAGCTCTTTCCAGAGAGCTGAAGGCAATAATGTTTTTAACCCTAATTGATTCTAACCTTCCTTAAACACTTTCAAAACACCAAAAATTAATTTTAACATAAAACCCAACATCAACATATGTTATAGAACAAAAATTAAGTTTTTCAAAATATCAAATATTTTTACAAAAACATAAATTTATTCTAATTACACAATTGCGTAAATTTTGAATCCAAAAAACAAACCAAATTAGAATCCCACAATGAAGTGACTCTTGAACAATTCTAGGTCACCCAAAGATGGTCAAATGATTCTAATATGGTAGCCTTCATTCTAAGCTATTATCTAGAGTTCCAAACTCTAATTGTATGTCTATGTCTAACATAAAAATTTTGACCCAATTACAAGCATATTTTGTTTATACTTCCAAAGTATCATAACACAATTAATTAGCCTAATTTCAACATTATGTATCTAATACATAATTCAACATTATATGTCTCACTAATGAAAAATATAGCTTTTAGAGAAAATCAAACTTACCTAGTAAGGTTGATTCAAATATCTAATCTACTTCTCTTTATTGAAATATTTGGATAACTTCAAAGGATTAGCAAGCTTGACTGCAAGATCCAATCTTGATTCCAATGCTAGCAAGCTTCACCCCAAGATCCAATATCGATTTCTCCTAGATGAAATGTTGTGGAGACCTCACAAAACTTCTCTAAACACGTCTCTAACTTAGGCTAATTTCTCTAATACTTGCTTGTATTTAGCTTTCACAAGCTTTGCTTGACTTAATTAAAACCTTCCGAAAGCTTGCTATTTATAGTAAAATTTAAGCAATTTTTAATTAATAGAAGTTATAATCAACTTTTAGGTGGGTTTAATCTAATTTGTCCAAATATGTATAATTAGGTGTGACTAATCTCCATTGTCTACCACTTTGATTTAATCCAATTAAATCAATATAAGGATTAGGAAATATATTAGTTCAATGTTTGCCACTTTGATTTAATCAAATTAAATCAAGCCAAAACCACATACTATTACATACTTATAATTACCGTAATATCCTCAAATGGTATAGATAATTATGATTTTACAATGAAGCCCTTGTATAATTATTGAATTAATCCAATTAATCTAATTAGGTCAAAGTAAATAATCAATGTTATACAATAACACTTGATTATTTTGGTTGATAATTATAATATCGAATATTATCTTTTATCAAAATTAATCAGCTACCCAAATTCTTAACGAGTACACTTCATATTGGGACTCTTTAAGTTCAGACACGTTCATCATATAAGCCTAGCTAATATGTACGTAATTCGGCCACCTCCGTATTCGCGAAGAACAATAACGACCTTTCTGAACTATACAAGTTGAGGGCATCATATATGTTTAACAATCCTTCTGTCGTATGCTATATGAGTTGTGCTTAGGAAACATAAAATACACCGTCAAGTTTCCAAAGGTGCACATCTCATGTCGACATGTCTACAATTCGTTACAACTGATGTGATCCACCCTAGGTGACACATGTAACTTTTAATCCCCACATAACACCGTCTGGAGGTATTGGTAGCTCAAATGGGCATTAATATTTTTAGTCCAACTATTCCTTATTATGGATTGACCATCAACAAGATATCGTGGCAGTTTGTACTTTCTTCTTCATTCACACATAAGATGGCACTTTGGCAGCTTGCCGCCTTTTTAATTGGTAAAATTTTTAATCACTACCACAATACTATTTTCTAAACCAACTCTTTTCGCCCAAGTTATCATATCTTCTCTACTTTCAAAAATCTATATAAAAAAGATAACGAAGATGTATAAATAAAAAATATGCATAATTTCTCTACTTTCAAATTAGATAACGAATATGCATAATACAACGATAATAACTAACCTAGTATGTAGTAAATTCAGTTGTATAATCACGACTATTGTTGGAGATGCTCTCCCCACTTAGAACATCTTTCTCACATGACTAACTATCTGAAAATGAGCCCAAGTTATAGTTATCCATAATGTTCTACTAAAATGATAACTCTATTATAAGTAGAGAGAATGATATGCTAAAAGGGAAAAAGAAAATGAGATGAAAGAGACTCAAATGATCTTACTTTCAAACTTGCAAACTACCTCTTTATATAAGAAGTAAACACAAATAAAACAAATAACTTTTAATAAAGTAAAAGTAATTATGGATACTGATTTATGAAAGTAAATAAAACAAATAATCTTTAATAAAGCAAAAATAAAATCAGAATCAGAATCAATACGACTTTTAATAAAATAAATTTTTTTTTAATAAAGTAAAAGCAGATATGGATACTGATTTACGAAAGTAAATAAGACAAACAACTCTTAATAAAGCAAAACTAAAATGAGAATCAGATGCAACACGATTTTTAATAAAATAAATTTCTCCACTTTCAAAATAAATAAATAAAAATATGCATAAAAAATAAATGAGATTTATTAAACAAATAAACTATCAAAAAAATATCTATTATATATAAGTAGTGTTAAATAAATTAAAAAAAATCAAAAAAAATTAAATGAATAAATGAACACAAATAAATAACAATAAATAAAAAAATTGTAATATATATTAAACAAATAAAAAAGAATAGATATATAAAGTGTAAAAAAAAAAAATTTATAAAATAAAAAATTTAATTAATAAAATGAAATAATATGTATATTATTTGTAAATTTATATATATATATTATATATATATATATATATATATATATATATATATATATATTTGGGATAATGGGTAATTATTTTTTACAAAAGAGAGATATTTTCTAATTTTGGGAGGAGAGAAGGGGGAGAAGCAAATTTCAAAAGATAATTGCTTTGTTTACGTACTCGTAGACGATTCCCGTTGGTCACGAGGTATATCATGTGTCGGATTTATATGTCATCTCTCTCACAGTAGGCGGGTCCCACACAATTGTGGGGTCCTCCTGCTGTGAGAGAGATGACATATACACCCGGCACATGATATAATTTTCGGTTGGTCACAGTTGGAAAAAACAAATGGACGATCAAGATTAAGCGATGAGATTGACGAGAGCGTAACAAACGCCAGAGACACGTACGTTGTCTTGTCTGATTGAAGAAATAAAAAAAAATAAAAAAATAGAAAGAAGATGCCATAGAATATCCTTATCCTCTGTTAATTCAATCCAATAATTACGTTTGTCCACATCTACATTATTTGCGGTTTCAATTTTCAGAAAATAAAAAGCAGAAACGGAGATGCATTTAATTAAATATTAACAATTAACAAGACAATCATGTGTTCTCAAGTCGTTATATCAGAATCGGAACAAGAACAGCTCATCGAAAGGCTTCAAATTTTCAAGATTCATGGCCGTGACAAACAAGGCCGCAAGATCCTTCGCATCATCGCAAAATTCTTGCCCGGTAATAATTATTAATATTAATTTTTTAATATTTGTTTGCGCAATTTTTATGCGTGAAGAAAGAAGAGCATGTAAGGTTCAAACCTCCTGAGATAAAGTCCCAGCAATGGGTGTTTGATTAAGTGAATAAGCCTCCAATGGGTACAAGCACACAAGTTACAGTCCTAAGATTATAATATAAGAAATGAAAAATAAAAATATGTTCATTTGAGTCTTCATTTGATCGGCTTTCTCACTTGGCATAGATAAGCTTTTATAGTGAAGTTTGTTAACTGTTTTAAGCGGTTCCGGTATCTTCTTGCAGTTGTTGGATCGTGCCTGTAACCGCTGAGTTGTGTGTTTCAACTGCTTGGTTGTGGAGGAAAGTTGTCAAACTGCCATGATCGTGGAAATAACCGTATCAAGGGTTCTCGTCCTAAACGTAACCGCATCATGGGCTTTCGTCCTAACCGCTGGTCCGATCGCCCCATGCTCTTTATCGCCCTTTGGTCCATCGCCCTTTTTCCCTTCGCTCTTTCTTTAGTCTCAGGGCGATTTCGTTCTATGGTGGAGATTTTCGTCTGTTAACAATTGTCCCCCAAATTTACCTTGATGGCACTGGACGTGAAGATCGAGGTGAATTTTTTAGTTTCCATCCCGGTTCGTTCTTTCCTCGTTTCAGGGGAGACCACTACGCCAACCGGACGTTCCCTTTCGTCCTCAGCTAGCCTGTTTTGGTCGACCGGCCCATCATTCAGCTAATCCCTCAGTCCAGAGAGTCTGAGGAGCGAATTCTCGGTCGGAAAAGGCGAAACGGCGTATGTATTGGAATGATAGAAACTTGTATGACCACCTGTTTCCGCCTTCGGCCGGCTCTTCATTCGGCCAATCCCCAGTCTATAGAATCCGAGGTCCCAGGTAAGCAGCATGCTCCGCGTAGAGAAGCTCAGGCAAGCTGTTGTTAACGAGCTTAACCCATTCGCAACTCGGAAGATGCAGTACCTTCCACACAGAGGACCTCGGATAATTTGTCGCTAACGGACGCAGCCCATCCACAACCTTACATTTCATTTCACACCTTACGTCGTGTGGATGGCCGTTAGCGAGTCTTCTTACATTCCATTTCACACCTTACTAAAGAGAAGCTCCCATCTCTGGTGGCCTACGTTTCATGCAGAGCCTTTCATTTTCCCAACTATGCTCTGCCTCTTCTGATCTTTTCCTTCTCATTTTTGGGACTCTGTTTGACTATGGAGAGTCTAGTTCGTAAGGTTGTCCTTTAAATAGGTGGTGAAGAGACCTTGGTACTGTTGTCACGTAAAGGGTTTTTTCATGTGCTGTCTGGTCCTCTGTCAGAGTAAACCCGTGGCCTGACGGTCTTGTCATATCATTCTTTGCGTTAATAATGGAGAAGGCTTGGACGACGTCTTTGGAAAGTGTAGTGTTGACACCTGTTCTTGGCCGATTCTGAAGACCGATGTAAGATTCTGAGGCTCGGCCGATCTGTTGGAGGCCGAAGTAGCGAGGTCGAGCGAAGTGGATTCGGGGTTAGATTCTTTGCCCTATAGTTTGTCGGGCCGTCCTTTAGAGTCCTACGCCAACCCATCATATCTGCAATAAATGTGCAGCCCTTTCCAACACGCTTCATCATGAGGCCCATTTAAAAGCCGTTTTTATGTCACTTCCGTGTTTCCTTCTGTCGCACGTTACTTGTGTAGCGAGTTGCATTCGAACATCTGTCTATGGCAACTCTCTATCCTTTTCTGTTTTCCACATGCTCTTACTCCTCGACGATTCATGTTGCGACAGCTGTCACGGGATAAACCCTTCGTCTGTTCATAAGGCTTCATCCCCCTCTGTCTTTCGCTATACCCTTAACTTTTCTGCAAATTCGCTTGTTCTGCTTTCTTGATCTTTTGTCATCAATGGCTTCTTCTTCCTCTTTTCCCAAAACTGACGACTCAACTTTCGCTGATTATAAGTTGGCATTAGAAGATTCTTCTGTGGGCGTGTTTGGTCTTCACACTCTCGATGATGATTTCGGTCAATGCGCTCTTGGCCCCATCTTCACTGACGATAACACTATCGCAACGGCCCCGTTGGCTCAGCAATTTCCCTCTTCTTCTAGCCCTCCGTTTTCTGAACCAATCAATATTTATGTCCTTGCTCAGTCCAGTCCAATTCGCACCTGGCCCAAACCCGATACAGCTTTCGAAGCCTGGTATCAACGTATGTTGTTACATGCGGATACCCGTGCCTTTTTAGACAAGCACCATCTTCTTACTCTCATTGAGCTTACCTTGTCCCTTCCAGCTTTTGATCGCAGCTTGTTTCCTATTTCCTTACTCTTTTGGTCTTCCCAGTACAATGTATTCATTTTCCCGGTCGGGCCCTTTACTATCACCCTTCGGGATGTTGGTGCCCTTACTGGTCTGACCCCTCTCGGAGCGACCATTTCGGCCTCCACAAACTTTCGCTTTCCCCATCCTTCAATGGGTCATTCCATCTTTTCATCCTACTCTTCTCTTCTTCGTACATATTTGAAAACGGCTGGTACAGTTTCAATGCTAGAACATACAGCCTTCCTTCATTACTGGCTGTGCAAATATATCGTTTGTACACCCAGCCAAAAGCCTATGGTGGGCTACCTCCCCATTTATTCTGATCTCTCCCATGGCCGTCATTTAGACTTGGCCTCTTTTCTTCTTGCCGCCATGTATCGAGGGTTGGCTGTCCTCCAAAAGAAACTTCGGTCGGGGTCATCACCCATTGTTTCTGGTCCCTTGTGGATCGTCCAACTTTGGTTGAGAGCTTACTTTCCCATTTTTGGTACAATTGATTCGACTCACCCTTACTCTTGTGCCGGCCTTCTCTTCGCTCAGATTAGGCCGTCTTCTTTCCTTCCTCGTGCTACTTTTGATTATTTTTATACTCTTCCTCAGGTTCCCTCTTTTTTCCCTTTTACTGTGTCAAACAGTCCGTCTTTCGTCCATGACCTTCCTCTTTCGGAAGAGGATGAATCATGTATTCGCATATGGCGCAAGTTTTTATGCAGCCGCGACCTGGTTCATGACATCTTGACTGGGGCCAATGGCAAGGCTGGAGTGGAGGCATATTCGCCCAACTTCGTCGCCCGTCAATTTGGCCTCGTCCAAGGGTGGCCTCTTGCATTCTTTCATTCGTATTCTGCGTCGTCAGACCGTTTTAAGGTCTTTTCTATTTCTGAAGTTGAGGACTCCATGGTGGAGACTCGGTCTTTGCTGTCTTCGTTCGTCATATCTCCTTTCGCTATTTGTACATCTGTTCATCCTTACTTTGACCGCTTTTGTCCATCGACCTATGAACGATATTTTTATTTACCTCCCGCGAGGGTGTTTTCTTTTATTCCTTTGTCCCCCATATCTCCTGAGTCGTCGGGGTCGAAGAAGGCAGCCAAAGCGTCTAAGCCCAATAGCATAAAGCTTGCTAAAAGGAAGCAGCCTTCTCCTAGCCGGAGTTCTGATTCGGACGTTTCGCTCGTCCGTCGCTCTAAGGTATGAGCTTGAGACCTGCTTTCTTTTGCATTCATACAGGTTTGAGGTACACTGATACCATGACTGTGCATTTTGGTGCAGGCTCTCAAGATTGATCCGCCTTCAGCAGTTCCTGAAACGGCGCGAATTCCGGAAGCCGAAGCTCCTGTGGGCGGAAGCGGGGGAGGGGGACCTGCAAGGATGCCGGTTGTTCAATTTCCCTCTGATGAGGATGACGCTGCTGAAGGTCCCGTCATGGCGTAATTCCTAGGAGATGGAGGTGTAATTGGAGCCGACCCCCAAGGTACGGAGCCATCTGTTGAGTCTGGCTGTTCACGTCTAAGAGTTGAGGAGGTTCCTGGTGATTATTTCCCATTTGAGCGCTTCTCTTCGGACGGTTCTGTACTAATCATGCAGGATCCGGATGATGGGGCTGAAGTGCCAGAGCCTATCTGGCCAACTGGGGCTCTGTGGCATTACCTTGGGCAATTCTACCCTTTAGTATGCAGGATGTCTGCCTCATGACTTAGAGGGAGTTATAGAGACGTGGACGGACTCTATAGTTTGGCCAAATTGGAGTCATTAGAAGAGGCTCGGTCTATGTATAAAGACGACGTACTTCGTCGCATTTACGAATGAGATGAAATCGTTTCTATTTCTGATTCGTCCGACTCCGATTCTGTTGCAGATATTCGGCCGACTACTACGCCACAACATTCGATGTCAGAAGCGGTATCTCCCAGCACTTCTGCGCATCAGGCTTTGGTCTTAGCACAACCGTCGTCTTCGGCTCCTCTATATTCTCCTCCTCAAGTGGAGTTTCGTGAGCCTGAGCGGCCGTCATCTTTGGCTCTCATGGTTGTTTCTTCCGCAGCTCCTACTCATGGCGTGAACATTTGTATTTGATCGAGTTTGCCTATAACTATAGCTTTTTGACTAGAATCGACATGACTTCATTTAAAGCTTTACGAGAGAGGCGATTTAGGACTTTTGTTTGTTGGGACGAGATTGGAGACAGACATTCATGGCTCAGACTTGGTGGATTTGATATTTGAAAGGATCAGATTAATCCCAACGAGACTGTTGGTTGAGTAGAATCGATAGAAGAGTTTTGTTAACAGTAGGGGTTAAGACATTGAGTTCTAAGTTGGAGATTTAGTATTTTGAAAGTTTTCTTATTGGAAGAGAGGATTGAGATTTGACTGAAAGAGAAGTTTTCGCCGAGCTATATTGGTTCTTTTGAGATTTATAGAGAATGCGAAATGTGGCGTATCGTCTAGCATTATCATCGGAATTATAAAGGATTTATATAGTGTTATGTATATTCGTTCTAAAGAAGTTTGCACCTAACTCTTCTCTTATTTTAGAAAGTCAATTGTTGGAGCTAAGCGAGAACTTGACTTATAAGGAAAGCGTGTGAAGATCATAGATCAAAAGATTCGAGAGTTGAGATCCAGATGTATTTTTCTTGTAAGGGTTTTGAGGACTAATCACCACATTCAGGATGCGACTTGGGAAGTGGAATATGATTTGAAGAAGAAACATCCAGAACTATTTGAGGATTGAGAAATTTCGGGGTCGAAATTTTTGTAAGGTGGGTAGATTGTAATACTTTATGCCAAAAAAAAAAACAAAAGGGGTCGTGGGGGTGGGCCAGAAGCTTTTGAATTATAAGGGGTGAAATAATTTTTTTTGGAGAAGCCGTCTCTCTCTTTTTCTTAAATTCTTTTCCATTTTTCTCTTTCTTTCAGCTACTCCCTCTCTCTGCCGATTTGGAACTGCCGCCGCCGCTTCACCGCCGTCCATCAGCCACCACGCGCCGGACCATCAGAAAGATGTCGCCGTCAACTTTCCAGATCCGCCGACCACGAGCCGAACGGACTTCGGACGCGCCGTCACGCGCCGCCGGAAGAGGACGAGTCATCGTCCACTTTTCTGCATTTTCCGGCCACCTCCGATCACTTATGACGTCACCTCCGGCGAGTGGATACTTTTCAGGCCGAGATCTTTCCAACGGCAGTGGTCACTTCCCGATCCGACATCGTTTGGGTTGTTTTCCGTTTTATATCTACCGGTAATTCGGGATTTGTACTGGAAGTTGAGATCCGACCGTTGGATCGGCGATCCGAACGTTTCAGATTGTTGCACTCGATTATACGAGCATTTTGATATATATATTTACCGTTGAAAGTTTCTGGTGGTGGGGCCCATTTTTTAGTTGTCGGGCCCGATCTTCGTTGTGGGGCCCGCTTTCCTCGTTAAGTGTATCAGCAAGTTCCGAAGCCGTCGCTGTGATCCTTGAGATATTGGCTGACCAGTGGATCTTTCTTTGAGAAATTTGGAGATCGTTGGAGCTCGATTCTTGGCGAGGATATAGATTTATTCAGAGCTTTTGCATGGATAGAGGTAAGTACACTCTGTGGTGATTCTATTAACATATTCTTTGATGATTGATGATTGTTGTGAGAGTCGGTATATATATAAATATAATGGTATATTATATATATATATTTATATTAAATATATTTTGTTGAGATACAATATTGAGATATTGAAATCATGATAAATATGAAATCATGATTATTGAGATGAGATTGATGGATTGGATGTGAGATGTGATTGTGTTTGATGATGTGTGATGTTGTGTTATGCTGCCGGGTTTTGTATAATGGTGGTCGGATTTGAGATGAGATGTGATGATACATCAGATGATATGAGATGATAGAAAACCTTGGGAGCTGTCATTGAGGACTCTTCCATTGGTTATGATATGAAGGAGTACGGGGGCTTCCTCATTGAGTATATTTTACTCACATTTTACGAGTTGATATGGTTGGAAACCTTGGGAGTTGTCATTGAGGTACTCTCCCATTGGTTTCAATCCTCTGTTATACTAAACCCGGATTAGCAACCATGTTTGAAGGATGTTTGTATTATTATGGGATGATTGTTGTGATGATATTATAATATATGTTATTTTCATATATATATATATATATAAACATATATTTATATATGTTTTTTGAAATTGATTGAGTAATCGATAGCATGAGAACACAATGGTGAATACTAAATTGAGATATAATTGAAATATTGAGTACTATGTGATTTTGAGATGGGTTGATGGATGAAATGAGATGAGATGTGTTGTTGTGAGTATGTTCTGACTGAGATAGCTGTTATATATCTAAACTGATATTTTCATATATTAATTATTATATATATATATATATATATATATTCCTATTTTGTTGGTGAGGTCATGTTGAGAGTATGAGTGTTTACTTGCTGAGCTTTTTAAGCTCATTCCCCTCTTCCCCAAAACATTTCAGGTAGTTCGCGAGAATAGCAGGAGCAGTATCAGATTTGGATCCACGTGCCACAGTTGTATTTTCGGGTTGGTCCAGACATTCGAGTCGTCATTTGCATTTTTGATCGAGTCTTGTGTTGTAAACCATAAAGGTTTTGTATACTTTATGAGTTTGTAATTTGTGATGTATTATTTGTGTGTTTTAAATTGGTTGATTTGGTATATAGAGTGCTCGAGCTGAAGTTGATCGCGGACCTCTTTCTAGGGTTGGGCCCGCCCTAGGGAGGGGGTCGTGACAGTGATATATGTATAATCCATTGTCCTTCAAAATCCGAAAGAATAAAGACATAAATCAATCGTTAAATCTCTACCAGCTCAATGATAACATTCTTTTCATATCAGTGTTTCTGATTAAACAATTTATGGAAACTACTTTATGATGTTGTTCCACTATCTCGAAGTTTCAGAATATATGGCCTAGTGTTCTTTGGAGACGAGTCCTCTAGACGAACTCCATACCCTTAGATAACCAGCGATCATACCAAGAAAGGTTTATGAAATACGTGGAATCAAAGCATGATGGATCTTTAAGAGTGATATGTCGGCTTCAGTAAAAGGACTATATATTCTTCTCAATTTGAGAAGACCACCTGTAAGGAACCTAGGACACCACTTATCTCCACATTGGTATGATATTGTCCACTTTGGGCCTAAGCTCTCATGGATTTGCTCTTGGGTTATACCCAAAAGGCCTCATACCAATGAAGATACATTTCCATCCTTATATGCCCATGATCTTCCCCATTTCTAACCAATGTGGGACTTTGGGACTTTGTTTGACCCAACAATCCTCCCCTCGAACAAAGGACCACAAAGGACAACTGAGCCTCCCCTCAAACGATCATTCATCCGTCCAATCCATGAAGACCAGAGCACACCGCCTGTCTAACAGAGCACTCACGGATCACGATCGGGGCTCACCACCTTTGTTCGGTATTCGAGGATTCATCCACATGGCTAACTCCGGGGCATGGCTCTGATACCACTGTAAGGAACGAACCTAGGACACCACTTATCTCCACATTGGTATGATATTGTCCACTTTGGGCCTAAGCCCTCATGGATTTGCTCTTGGGTTATACCCAAAAGGCCTCATACCAATGAAGATACATGTCCATCCTTATATGCCCATGATCTTCCCCATTTCTAACCAATGTGGGACTTTGAGACTTTGTTTGACCCAACACCACCCATTGACGATTAGATGATTTGTCTATCATGTGTCTTTTATGAGTCAGTCCGATATCCAGTCTCTACAAAATAACCATGTCATCTTTATGAACTTCATCTAAGTTCATGTTTAGCTAAAATTAACCACATGGCTAATCGTCTATAAATCACATACCAGTATAACTGTTTATCAATTGACCTATATTGGTAAAGATATAATTGAGAATGCTGTTGCAATTCATTACAACTGTCACTATGATAAATATTCTCAGGTCTTTGTTCTTATTCATACAAGGTCTTAATGTTTAGGAAAATTCTAACATTTACAAATTACAATACAAACACTTAGTCTGATCTAAACTAACTTCATATCTACAATGTATGAAAATGGATTAGTATAGATCGGGTAAATATGAAAAAATAGTTCAAACCTCTAACTATCATCGATTGAAGGAAAATGAGAAGAAGAAGAGGTTGATCGGATATAAGTGTAGCAATCAAGTCTTGTTGCTGTTTGAGTAGTTGTTCAAGACGCACAATACGCTCATCACTCGTATTGCGATTTTTTTGCACATGTTTCTGAAGCAAGGGAAGTTGCATTTTAAGCAAAATGTAAGGAGGGTTTAATTATAAATTTGTGAAAGTGATTATGTAAGTAAACAAAGTGGTGATTATGAGATTTTTGGGATAAGTTGTGTTTGTTATTGAAACAAAAAGTAATCTAGTGTCAATAAATTTTGAATCAAGAGATATGTGTTTACTTTATTAGTTCTTCAGTGTTTAACTGTCGGTTTATGTAATAATCCAAAATTTTTAGTCAGGTTATTATAATCTTTCCACTTAAAAGTCTTGAGTCAAAATTTGAATTTTGACTTTATGGGTTAATTGATAAATTTTCATAAGTTTGATTTAATTTTAATTGAACAAATCTTTGAGGAATTGACTGAAATTTTCCAGCCATTATAAAAACTTCTTCTTCCTCTATTTCTTTCAAGCGTGGGTTGTCGTTTCACATTTTTATTCTTTTTGTTCTTACATGTGTGAGAGAGGGAGCATCAATTCGGCCGGTGATGGCCGTTTCCAGCGAGTGAGCTGATGGAAAGGATAGAGCAAGGCACAAGGAGATTTTTGGTTGTGGGGGTATCACCGGATGGGGTGTTTTCCGGTAAGATCGTGACATGAGGATTTTGATTGTTTTTGGTGATTTCACAGCAAATCGGAGCTCAGTTGGGTACGTTACCACCACCAGTGGATTCAGAGCGACGGCGCAGACTTGCTGATGTGTGGCGGCTCGTGAAGCCCACACACCACCGTGTCCTGGGCAGAATCTCTTCTTCAATGTTTCTGACGCGTTCGTCCGATCCTTTCGTGCGACATTGTACCTGAACTCCAAACTTTCTTTTTTTATCGTATATTTTACGTGTATTATTTACCGATTTTGGATTATTTGATTTATTGAGTTTTGAGTTTGTATTATTGTTTTCGATTGTGGTTTGATTGTGAAGTTTGTATGTGTGGTTGTTGTAGGCCCCATATGAGCATTTTTGTGATATTGAATTGTAAATGGAAAGTCCGAGATTTAAATAGAATATTGCCGATTTTTCGTTAGGATTGTGCGAGAGTTTGATTTGGTGCATTTTACATCTCAAGTTTTGAGATGTCGGTTTTAAGTGATCTTTCGGCTGTCACTGCTCAGCGGGACTCGCGTATCTCGTAGAGCGTGCCGGTTGGGCCCAAAGAGGGTTTTGTAATTATTAGAGCGATTTCGCGTTTGGAGCGTTGGGTTGAGGTAGAGATTCAGTACTCATGTTGATTGCATTTTTAGATTTTTTTTTTAAATATATATATCATTATTTCATGCCTATGAAAATAATGTGAAATATGTTTTAATATTAACCATGTTTTATAAAAATACGGGATGGTGCGTTGAGCGACACGACGTGACCATCATGGTTTGATAAATATATTTTGGTTTCGATAATAACTGTATGGTGGTAGAAAATGATGAATTGACTGGATTGGTAATTAAATAAAAATTGGATATACGTGTTGCATATGTGTGACGTTGTTATTGGCATTAGGCTATTATTTACAGCCTCGTATACGGTGTATGGTTCACAACCCATTTTGGGTATTTGGTTATGCGGCCCCGTGCGGCATATTCACAGCACCGTTGGAGGTTTCCGATTCACACCTCCTGTATTGGGTGTCTGGTTCATGACTCCCATTTGGGTAGCTGGCACATTGATTATTCACAGCCCCTTTGTGGTGTCTGGTTCACGGCTCCTATTTTGGTGATTAGTTTTGTGGCCCCTTGTGGCCCATTGATTATTCACACCTCTCGTATTGGGTGTTTGATTATGCGGTCCCATGTGGAGTTACTCGAATTCATTATTGATGTGTGATCGCATGACGTTGTTTCGAAAAATGATTAAATTATATTGATGAGGCATACTTTATATATATATATATTGATTGATTTCCAAGAATCGTATCATCGATATTTGTTTATAAACTAGACACATACATATCTATTTACTATACTAACTATGCAGGATTTTCGTAAAACCAATTAAGGTGAGTACATTAATCCTCATTGAGCACATGGTTTCGCTCACCCTTCAACTTAATATTTCAGATTAGATTTGGAGCTTCGGAGAGCTTGAAGGTGCGTTCTGGGTTTTGGAGCTTCGGAGAGCGAGGAGCGGGTTTGATTCCTCGAGATTGTTCAGATCGTGTTGAGTAGCTTCCTTCCCTTCGTCGGTGCTAGGCATTCCTGGAGGTATTGACTTGTATTTAAGATTATCAGACTGTGTAGTTATTTAGGTAATGCATTGTATAGTCGGACCATTATTGGAATTTAGATTATTCATTTCATTACCGGTGTTCACATTTAAACTGTGGGAACGTTTTGGATATTATCCTTATGATTTTATATTTTATTTTGTTTTAAAGTCCCGAGACATATTTTTGAGATTTTTACATTTTGGTCCCTTTGACTCGGTCATTGTAGGCATTGCATTTTTGCATACCAACCCGATGATGAGCCTCGTAAGGAGGCACTACCTTTAAGTCGTGGAAGTCGCGGAAAACGGTCGTCGGAAATGAGAAGTCAAGAATTGACATATCATTGATTTTAATTCGTTGAATTCGCTCGGAGTTCGCTTGTTGAATCTTCGTTTCGAGGTATATCCTTGGCCCGAAATCTTCGCAAACCACTCTAAGCTCACCTAAATACCAAAACCCACATCCAAAGCCCATGAAACCAAAACAAATCAAACACCAAGCCCACCAACCATGAAGCCCACGCCCAACACACAATTTCACCCCTCCATGCACTATTCAAACATGATTTACCCCTCTACCAACTTACTTTACACCTTTGACCTCACTTTTACCTTGACACCATCTTTCCAAGACATTAATTAGATCAACCCCACACCATTTATGCTAGTACCCCACGCCAATGACCAAATTAATTCTCTTTTTTCATTTTCAAATCACATTTCTTCCATTTTCAACAAAGATCACCATTATCATCACCTTTCCTTCCATTTTTCAACAAAGCAAAGTATCAAATTAATTACCCTTGGCCCTATCTAATTAATGCTCACCTTAGTTGCCTATATAAACTACCATTTTCTTCACTAGCACATACCTAGCATACATCAAGCAAAAAGACTAAGCATTTTTGGAGATCAAAACAGCCCCCTTATTCCCCCTAGAAGACATGCCCAAGGCCTCTCCTCACTGCCTTATCTTCACGCCCATACAGCCCTTGTCTTCAAGCAAGCACGCCCAAGCCTTTCCTTCACTGCCTCTAATCAGCTCATCATCCATCACTGTCCACATCTTCACGAACAAAGCCCCCTTCACAGCCCCTATTGTTCATGCATACAGCCCCTCCTCACTGCCTCAAAGACACGCCCATCATCACTTCCACTTAGCCCTTCATCATCAGCGCATATACTGCCATCCATCACAGCTCCTTGTTCGCGCATTTTGCCCTCCAAATCAGCTCTAATATTCAAGCAACTCACTGCCATCCATTTAGCCTCTCAACCGGCGCATAACCAGCCCTCAAACAGCCCATCCATAGCGCATAAACTGCCTCCAAAGCTCACGCAAAACTGCTTCAGTTCAGCCCCAAAGCTCACGCCTAAATCACCCTCATTTCCCCCTCAAACCAGTGCACAAACTGACCATATTTAACCCTCACTCCTCACGCCAAAACAGCAGCTCACTGCACTCAAAACAGTGACCAAAATCACCAAAACAGTGAATAAAAAACTGCACTTGAAAGTCCTTAAGAAAACCGAGCAAACGGCAGTTCAATACCCCATAAAAATCACCAAAACAGCCCCTAATTCACTGCAAACCAGTGAGCTAAGTGTGGAGACTTAAATCGCAGCGAAACAAAGTGGAAACAGCGGACGAAACAGTGAAACAGTGAGCAAAATGTCGAACCAGCGAACCGGTGAAATCGTGGTGACTTAGCCCTTCCGACGGCCGTATAACGCACCTCCGAAGAACGACACAAAAGGTTAGACCTGAGGGTTTATATTATTAAATTTATTCACATGAAATAATGTTTTAGGGGATGTGTTTTGTGATATCTAGCATGGATAATTAGATTAGCATGTTGTTGGAATTTGTTCACATGAAATAATGACTTAGGAAATGTGTTTAGCATGAATAATTAGTTTAACATGTTATTGAAATTTATTCACATGAAATAATGATTTAGAAAATGTATTTTATGGTATCTAGCATGAATAATTAATTAGCATGTTATCTAATTTAAGTTGTGTAAATTGGTAACTTAGAAAAGCATGTAACTTACTTTTCCTCGCATGAGAACTATGACTTAGTATATGATGTGATTTCGGGTGAATGAAATATGTTTTCTTTTTTGTGGTATATTGGATGGAAACCCGGACATAAATTCCATAGCCGAATCCGAATGGACGGTATTATGGTTTGCACTCGGGATACAATGCCCCGTACCACTTGAAGGATTCACATATTTCATTTCATCCAAACTTGTATTTGAGCATGATTAAGCTATTAGAATGTTGTTTTATTTTAGCATGACTTAGTTATTTACCTTTCGTATTAGGAATTTAAGTTATGTTATGTTTAGATCATTAGTTATTTAACATGTTTGATGTGTGATATCATGTGTTTGCTGTTATGAAAGTTTACTTTTGAAGTATGCAGACCTAGATTTAGGCTTTATAAGAATTTAGACTATTTTGACCAATATGTATGTTGAGTAAACTTGGTTAATATTGCACAAATCCATTCATTACAAACGACATAAGTAAGGGACCATTCCGAACCCAACGGTTTGAGGTCTTCCCTTGCGAGGGGTGAGTACGGCCTTAAATCATTTTCCCGGTTCATACCGGGTGGCGACTCCATTATTCTCCGGTTTAGTCCCCCGCGGGCTACTCCATACTCCCAACCGGGCCGCGAGCCCGGAACAGCATGTGTCGCCCAGTTTTTGTGTCCTACAGTCATGCTTTGACTTTGTAACCGATTTAGTATGATTTTTGACCGTTTTATTTGCCTTTGAATCAACTTTATTTTGTATATTTATCCAGTTGTCATTGACCCCGATTTTGGGTCTGAAGGACATCTCTGTGTCAGAATAGTGGGAAAAAGAGGATCACCGTAAATAGGTGGGAAATAAGGCATATGCTTCATTCTTTACTCTATTCTTCTACCTGCAATGTAAAAAATCAACAGTGGACTGGAAAGTCTTGAACGGTGCCCCAAAATGTTGGGTCTCGGAGTGTAAGCTATTTCCAGCACGTAAGTCGCTAGAAAATGATCAGTAGTAGTTTGATATAAAAACCTTGGATAAACCAACTTGATATAAATGCTCTAAAAAATGCCATTCTTGCCTGCTTGAAATGTACACACCCGGGTGCTTCACCGGTATATTGATTCTTTTATGCGAATGGGTCAGATCTTAGTTTAGCTATTTGTCATTCTTCTGTCACCGTGCTGCACCAAGTTTATGTGTTTCCTCTTTGTGAAAATCTTTTTCTTAACTTAATATCTCCTCAGTTTTCATGTAGATGATCATAAGTTATGTTCAGGTGGGAAGATTGAAATAATGGTTCTTTAGGTCTATTATGGCGATCATAAGTTAGACTCAAAGAAAAAACGAATATTATTATTTGATTTTTTTTCTTGTTAGATATATGAAATGTGATTTTTATAATTGACAAATGACATTATATAATGACATAAAACTGTCATCATTAGATATCGCCAAAAATAATTATCATAAATTTTTATGACACACGGATTGAAATTCCCTACAAGCATAAAACAACCAAACTCTATATTTCCAAGAGGGGTGTGAATTGAGTTATTGTCTAATTATGCGAAATTTAAAATCGTTACCGATTTTATCTAGTTTTATCAATTTAGCTTAGGTCAATTTTTTTTATTTCAATATATCACATATATGCAAGTTTCTAAGTAATAAGCATATATATAAATGAAAGCTTGCAATAAGTAAAGAGTTAAGGATAGAGAAAATAACACCGTGATTTATAATGGTTCGGCAAATAATGCCTACGTCCACTCCCTTAAGTCGCGCTTGAAGATTTCCACTATCAACCGAGTTTTCCGTGGCTTACCCGCATCCAAGAGTTTTACACACTAGGTTCACTCCAAACCTTTACTCTTTGAGTTTTAGATAAAGGCTCACTCAAAAACCTCAACTATGAGTTTTAGATAAAGACTCACTCACAAACCTCTTACAAGTGTTTGAATAAAAGATTTATAAATACACTTGGGCACTCACAAAGATAATGAAGATTCTAAGTGTGAGTTGCTTAACCAAGTGTTCTAAGCTCACTACTAATGAATATGAAGGTGTAATGTGTGAGCTTGATGTATGAGATAGGGGTGGGCAAAAAAACCGTCCGAACCGAACCAGACCGCAAACCGAACCAAACCGGACCGAATTTACGGTTTTTTTTCTAACGGTTCGGTTTGCGGTTCGGATTCACCCACTCCAAACGGTTTACGGTTCGGTTTAGATGAGAATCCGAACCGCACCTGTTAAACCGAACCGAACCGTTTTAATAAAAATAAAAACCCTAAATTTTCCCTCACATCTCAAACACTCAAAACTCTCCCTGCCGCTCAATCAAATCACTCCTAAGTCCTAACCCTAAATTTTTCTTCACCTCTATCTCTCTCTGTTGCTCCTATTTCTCTCGCATATGGGTGCAGTCTAACTCAACTATCCTTAGCATACTTTCCTCACATGCGGAGGTTGGACTTGGCTTCCTTCTAGTTATCTCGCTGTTGTCGACTTGTCGTAAGTTTCTCAAACCCTTTCTTTTCTAGTGGGCTTCCTTTGTTCTTCCGCTGTGTGTGTGATTTGAAACGGGACCCTGAGGGCTTTCAATTTAATCTTTTTCATTTTTCATTTTTCATTTTTATTGTTTTTATGTTATGGAAGGTTCGATGCCACGTCGCCGGTAGCTTACGAGCGGTGACCGGCGATGCCATGATTGGACCGAAAGTAATTTTATGTTTCGCTTTTGCTGATAGGAATCTGTGGACTTCAAATTTTTAATAGTCTATGGAGCCGTTTACGGCAATTACATTTTTAAAATTTTAAGATTTATAAAAATTTATTTGAAATTTTTTCGAAGCCAATGAGGATTTTTTACTTTAAGTTGGAATTACTGGCTGATTTTTAATTGATGTCAAACATACTGGCTATCTGAGGCTTGAAACAACAATTTTTTTTTTCCAAATTTGATATCCATTTTGTTTTTAAAAATTGAACTCTGAATCAACAATATATTAAGCTTTACACTAATTTGATAAATTTTCTCTATATGCCAATTCACATGAGCCCAGAGAAAACAAATTTTTGTTTGAGAAATTGCAAAAGAAAATTTTGTTTATTACAAGTAAGAATAAGGTGCTCGTGTTTTAGACAAATATTGATTATGCTATTTCATTCATCTCTTTTTCTGGACCAATGTACATCTTGCAATTTCTTTCTTAAACAACAAGAGTTTCTATTGATTGTTTGTGTTTTTGAATATTGTTTATGTTATTATTTAGTGGCAAGTGGCGACTACTAGATATCATGGGTAAATAATTTAATTTTTTTTTTTGTGTTCAGATGTCTACCTATACTCCTAATGGTGATGACAATGAGAGACAATGTTGTGATAATAATTAGGGGTGGGCGCGGTTCGGTTTGGTTCGGTTTTTGTTAAAAACCGAACCAAACCATATTTTACGGTCCGGTTTTTTTGTCTTTAAAACCAAACCATTAAATAACGGTTTGGTTCGGATTGAAAATTTTTTAAACCAACGGTTTACGGATTGGTTCGGTTCGGTTTACGGATTATTAATGTATGATAAACAATCGACAATGCAAGGAATATATATTAATTAATATATTAAAACGATCACCATCGATAATTCAAAACAGTTCAAAAGCCAACTAAGCAGTAAGCACAAAGCAATTCATATATATAGATGAAGATTTAAAATTCATCAAACAGATTTTCATCAAACTAGACCAAAACTAATTCTGATGCTTCATGGATCCACCATTGTTCATTTGCAGTTATCAACATGTACAGCTACAACTTGTTTGATGCCAGCAGATTCAATAGCTAAACGGAACTCCAATAAAATCTGTAAAAAGAAAAAAAATATATTAAAGTATGAAGATACAAAATCGACACTGAACTAATACAATCCAAAAATATGACAACTATTCCATTAATAAAGTCCAGATAAGAAACTAAAAATCATCTTGAGTCAAGTGATACCTCACAATCACCCCACAACAGAGAAGTTCCAATCCATAATATCTACCAATATACCTCACAATCACCCCACAACAGAGAAGTTCCAACAAATTTACCAAAGCGACTGCACAAGTATCAAATTTAGGAAAAAAAATCAATGTGAAAACTTAATTATGATGGGATACCTTTCACTTATGGACTCTGCGGATATCCCCTGTTGAGCAAATGATTTTAGGACTTGAGAGCAAATTCTAAAAGGCAGAAGAAGATAAATATTAGTGCCATCAAAATGATCCAATTTGAACACCTCTAGATTGAACATCTTGTTGAAGGCAGATTCCACCAATCAATTTAATTCAATTTGATATAATAACATACTATTTGGAATAAATAACTTGAAAATGTGAAATTCATTTACAAATGAATTGCATGTGGAATTCATTTGCAAATGAATTTTCATGTTCGTATGCTATAATTTAAAACATGTAATTTAATTGAATTCTATATAATTATGTTTGGAATAAATTCATAATTGAAAATTCATTTATCTTTATTTTTTAATGTACCCCTAATTTAATGATCTTATAAAAATAAGTAAGAAACACTAAGCCATCAAAACCAACATTTTATTTTTACAAAAAGAAAAATATCATTTTTCCAATATGATTATTTTGCTCAAAGCAACACAGCGCTCAAGGTAGAAGTATAAAATAGGAATCTAGAAAATTATTCAACGGTGAGTATATTGCAGTATTAGTATACAACTCCCATAAAATTGTCTGTACGCAATGAAACCTATGCTCTTAAACAAATCTGAAAAAAAAGAAATCGAAGACAAAAAAAATTTCGAATAGAGATTTACCTGCAAGTGATCAGTGAACTTTCATCATAAACCCAACTTCCATTCAACAAAAAACGAAAAATTTAGGAGCAGTAGAGAGAGATTAAGCTGTGAAGAAAAATTTAGGGTTAGACTTAGGACTTGAGAGTGATGAATGATGGTTGTGCGGCAGAGAGAGTTTTTGAGATGTGAGGGCAAGCAAATTTAGGGTTTTTATTTTGATTAAAGAGGCGGCAGAGAGAGTATTTTAGGTGAGGGAAAATTTAGGGTTTTTATATTTATTAAAACGGTTCGGTTCGGTTTAACAGGTGCGGTTCGGATTCTCACCTAAACCGAACCGTAAACCGTTTGGTGTGGGTCAATCCGAACCGCAAACCGAACCGTTCGAAAAAAAACCGTAAATTCGGTTCGGTTTGGTTCGGTTTGCGGTCTGGTTCGGTTCGGACGGTTTTTTTGCCCACCCCTAATAATAATATACCAGTTCTTAACCTTGAAGACCCCGAAGATTTCAGCAGTGGTAAATCATCTCAAACCCCTCATTTGCAACCACCCAAGGGAGGCGGGATATTTTCACAAATCAATTTCTTCTTTATTTGTTTTTATTGTAACCTATGATACAATTGGAATTGGGCCATGCATTTGCTTCTAGATATTTTACTTTTCTTCATCTTCATGTGAAGTTGCAATAACCTTATCATGTCGGATTTGTAGTGAAATTGGTTCTAGAGAATGTTTTAAGTTATTTTTACCTTGGCTCTATCGATTATAACCTGAAAGACTATTTAATTTTTTCTTGAAATTAAATTTTAAGGCCATCGATGTTCAACATGTTTTCCTACTTTGCTTTCAGGCCAATTGATACAAGAGATGCTTTGGCAAAATCAATCTGAGGATTCTTTTTTTTTTTTTCTTTTTACAGATTAAAATTACAACTTTGTAAGGGCAAAAAGAAAAATCTTTATCATACATTAATAATCCGTAAACCGAACCGAACCAATCCGTAAACCGTTGGTTTAAAAAATTTTCAATCCGAACCAAACCGTTATTTAATGGTTTGGTTTTATTGATAAAAAAACCGGACCGTAAAATATGGTTTGGTTCGGTTTTTAACAAAAACCGAACCAAACCGAACCGCGCCCACCCCTAGTATGAGAGTGTATGAGTATGAAGGTTTATAAGACTCTATGTTTTTGCCTTAGAATAAAATGTATGAAGGTTCAAGATCAGTTGCAAAAATGAAATTGGGGCACAATTTAATAAAATAAAATTGCCCCAAATTCCCTGTCTGAGACCGGTATGCCGGTTTCCAGAAAGTAATGCTCTCAACGGCTATATTACCATTTGAATATACCTGTTGGGACCGATATGGTCATCGGTATGGGGACCGATTTGGTCCTCACCGGTTCCAGTGAGCTTGCACAATATTAGGCTCACCGGTATGGACACCAGTATATGGATCGATATGGTTCATGCCGGTTCCAGTATGCATGTAAGGGTTTGGTGATCGGTTTGGATTACCAGTATGGTGTCCGATTTGATGCATGCCGGTTCCAGTGACTGTGCAATCTCCAGTTACACCGGTATGGTGGACCGGTATGGGATCAGTATGACTTGTGCTGGTTCCAGAGAGCATCAAAACAAAGCATTAGACCGGTATGGTACCGGTATGCAGGATTTGAAAGTTTAAAACATTTTGCACAAGATCTTAATGCATCTATATGAATGTGCATGTGTCCTATGAGCTTAGATACTTAGATAAACAATTCACATTACATTTTAAGGCTCTAAGCTAAGATTAAACAAGATTGTCTTCGTTTTGTAGCTAGTCTTCACATTCATGCTCTTCACCACCAACGTGCTTCAATATCTTTTTGTAATGTCTCGTTGATGCACGTCGAAGACTTCTAATACTGGAGTCATCAAAATTCATTATGCGACTGTGTTTCTAACAAAGATGTATGACACTTTTAAAACAGTCATAAAATGACATTTATGACAGTTATAAACAATCTTAAAATGATATTTTTCTAATAGTGATTTAGGATATCATACTGTTTATACGAGATTTTGGATTATTTTTCATTGTGTATATTCTAGTTTTTTTTTTTTTTTTTTGAAAATCATGTACCATTTAATATGAGATTCTAAAATATTTTTCATCAAAAAATTAATATTAGATTCGAGAAAATTTTTCATCCTGAATCCACAATCAAAACGAAATTATGAATGACAAATCCTAAGATATTTTGACGGATTGCTAACTCTAAGAGTATACCCCATAATTTCGATATTTTTTATAGTAAAATTTTATCGAACTTTACGAACATCTAATGACAAATCCATATATAAATAATCATAGATTTATCAGAGACATCATTTCATAATTTATTTATTTTCGTTACATGGAAGGATTGAAAGGTCACACACTTGAAGAGGCTTACAAGGAAACTCTTACGTATATGCTTTACTTACAATTAAACTTAATTTTGAACCTCTTAATTAAAATTAATCTCATACTTAGGTTGCTTATTCGGAAGAAGAGTCCCCAATGTCTCTCATATTCATCCCCTGGCTTCTGATTCTCATCAAACATAGCAAACACATACGTCTCAATACCCCTCCCAGGCTTTCTCGGAGTCCCTCCTTTGACATGCTGAATCAAATTCGAATTATAAGTCCTCGCATTCCCAACCGTCGCCGCCGTCCCGCCTTCCGTCGGCCAACCGCTCTCCGATACCACAACCGTCAACGAACCCCCTTCAGCCTTCTCTAGCGCGGCATGTACAGCATCCAAAATCGCATCAAAAAGATTCGTGTAACGAAACTGTCCATCTTCCACTCTCACAACATTAGAAGTGAATAGTGCAAAATCAAGACGAATGTCTCTAGTGTTACCAATGTAACTAAAATAAGGATACAAGTTAACTAACAAAGGCGCCTGGTTATTAACTAAAAACCCAATAATGGGTTGAAGAAACAATCGGGCGTCCGGCCGGAAAGAACCTTTTGAAGGAGGGGATGAGTCGTCGGCAAGAACCCGAGTGTCGATTGCGGTGGAAACTTTGATTTGGTTTCCAAGTCGGAACGTTGAAACTGCGTTCAAAATATTTTGCATTGCGGGGAGAAGGAAACGAACGTACTGAGTTGTTTCACTATTTAAAGGACTGACTTCGTTTCCGACGGCGATGTGACGGAACTTGACGTCATTGGCGAAGTTTCTGACGTTGTTTTGGACCCACGTGTTTGCGTTGGCTTGGCTTGCAGCGACGTTTTGTAAGTCGGAGTTGGGCAAACCGAGGATTAGCTAGATGTTGGAGCCTCTCAGGGCTTGGAGAGTTGCTTGGTTGGGAGCATAGAGTCGCATTCTTTGAATGTTTCTTTGCTTGTAAAGTGTTACTACTTCTTGTTCCGATGGTAAGTTGGTGCCGTCTCTTCCATAACACACACCTGTTTGTGCATCTGCATATGTAAAATTACATATTATATTAGGCAACGTTGCTTACATTATGCAGTATTTAGACTTGGATTCGTTATTGATATGAATTTTATAATAAGCAGTGAATCCAAAATCACTGTGTTCAGCATTAATAACTACTAAAATGAGAAACAGAGAGATACCTGAAATTTTTAGGCTACTCATGAACAAGAGGAGCCCTAGCAATGATATTGCAGTAGAAGACAAACAAAATTTAGCCATGAAAAACAAAGAAATTAAATTGGTTAAGGTTTTTATCCTTTATGAGGTGATATTATAAATTAGCAAACAGAACTCAGCTTTCCTTCTTATAGAAAGGAGAAGAAGATTGAACTTGAGATTAATTTCCAACCAGCAGCAAACAAATCTTGAACGTTAATATTATTTAATTCAATGTTACTTGAAGAACTTAGATTGCAATATATCCATTAGTGGAAGAAAAGTCTTGCAGTTGCTGTTATTTTCTAGATGAAATTAAAGTCATGGAGTGATCCGGTGACTCTTGATTTGGCTTGTGTGGATATGATTTTCTAAAATATAACCCCAAACTTGTTTTGCTTTCTTTGATTGGTAACTACTTGTTTGTTTGAATTTGCATATCTTTGGGCCATTGAAAAAATAAAATAATAAATAATTCAAGATAAATTGTGTGTTAACTTGGAACAATATGGATTTTAAAACAAAAAACTATATCGTCTTTGTGTTGTTTCGAGTATCGCTGGTACACTTCAACCAAGGTTTTAATATTGACACACACATGCTAAACAGTGAATAGATAAGAAGTAATAGTCTCGGAGCATTAAAGACTCGCTCGCTTAATGGACTTGATTAAAGGCTAATATTCATCGAAGATTGAAGATGGTGTTGGTAGAAAAGTTTGAATTCATATTGGATGTTACATCGTTACGTATGAATTTTTGGATAATTTTTTGTTCTAACTAAAAATCAGGATTGAATTTTGGAAGAAATTTCGTCTAAATCTATGATTAGACCCAAATTTTTTCTTTTAGGCTAAAAAAATCGAGATTTGGGATACTGACACTATGCTCTCGAATCCAAAATATCATATGTATCAACTAATTATAATCTCTAATTGACGGTATGAGTAATATGTAGGGATGATAAAATCCGGATCCAGATCCGAATCCAGAAGCATTATTATTGTCCCTGGTCCGGACTCGAATCCGGGTAAATATACACAGGTCTGGATCCGGGTCTATCCGATCCGAATCCGGATACCCGTTTTTTATTTTTTATTTTTAATATTTTATTAGTTTTATTTCAAATCTTTATATTTTTAATTATATTATATTCTTTTGTATTTTTATTTATATATGCTTATTAATTTAAATATTTTTTTGTTATATTCTAATTTTATTTATTTATTTATTTATTTTTGGGGACCCGGGTCTATCCGGGCCGAACCAGTGCGATCCCGGTGTAGACATTGCATTTTTTGCATGAACCCGATGATGAGCCTCGTATGGAGGCGCTACCTGAAAAGTTACGGAAGTTGCGAAAAACAAATGCTGGAAGGGAGGAAAACCTCCAAAATTAGCACCTCATCGGATTCGAACTCACTAGCCAGCCTCAGATTCGCTCAGTCAGCCTCTGCCTCAAACCTTAGCTTCGGACCCGCCATGCAGCCCATGCAACCGGCCCATGCAGCCCACGCAATCTGACCATGCAGCCCATGCATAATCTTCCCAAATACGATAAAATCTCATTAGTTATGAGAGCATCAACACTTTCCAATTTAATGAGATTTTTGGGATCCCATCCTTACCAATTTAATAAGATTTGAGATATTCTCATCACCAAATTTATAAGATTTTATTCCCAAAATAATTTGATAATATATTTCCCAGATAAACATGATTTGTTTCCCTATTTGGAGATCCATTCAAATCAATATAAAAAGAACCAAGTCATTATCAAAGGAGTGGGGCTCTTTTCTTCTTCTTTGGGGGATCACCGAAAAAAACAACAAGAAAAAAAAGGAGAGAATCATCGAGAAAAAAAACGAAAAAAGAAAAAGAAAACTAGAAAAAAAAACAAAGTAGCGTGAGAAATAGAACCAGCAACCAGCGGCGTGAACCAGACGTGGAAAAAAGGCAGACCGGGACGTGCAGACCTGGACGTGAAATAGAAACAGCGAACCAACAACCAGAAACAGTGAACCAGCAACCAGAAACAGCAAACCGGTAACCATCGATCCTTCCGGCGACGGCTTAACGCACTTATGAGAAAGCAACTTAAAAGGTAAGACCTGAGGGCACCATCACCATATTTATTTTTACAGTTCCGGACGCTGCATGCCTTGCTGGACGTGAAATACGTCCAGCCCGGTATACGAAGCCCTACATCAAAAGAATGGCCAAATCTATGGTCACATTTCTTCTTTGGCTTTTTGTTGTTTATTTTTATCTATTTATTCACTTTTATTGTTATTCTATTATTTCGCCTTTATTTTTGTTTATGTTTGTTCATGCCGATGATTATCCGTATATGCATGGTTATACTTTTATGTCCATTTACATTGCATTGATGATTATGTATGTTATTATCCCTCACGGTATATTGGATGGAAACCCAGACGTAAATCCCGTAGCCGAATCTAAATGGACGGTAGTGCGGTTTGTACTTGGGATACAATTCTGTTGGGAAATCTCTAAGTCCCGAGGATCAATTATCAAGCATAAAACATACATGTGAATACTTAAGGAAGTTGCAGAATACTTACATCGATCGGTTGAGGCGATGCGTCGAAGAACAAAACTTTTTATGCCCTTTGAACTCCATGAAGCTCACGGCAAACTCTCCATTTTGCTCCTCCAAGATTAGGCAATGGTGATCCCTCCAAGCTCCAAGCTTTGTGTGATTCCATGCTCACATGTGCGGTTTCCCTATCACATTAGGATGTCTCAATTGTGTGCTAGCACTCTTGATTTTGCAACAAAATCATCACATTTATTCTCCTTGGCTCTCGGCAGTGGCCAAAACCAGAAGATGAAAACAACCCATTTTTGGCGTGAGAGGGAGAGGAAGAAAGAGATAAGAGAGTGTTTTTGGTTGTTGGCAAAAAATGTATCTAATACACTTATGAATTCCAAAATTCATTTTCTTTATTTTTGCTTTCCAAAAGTCAAAGCAATTTGGAGCCAAAAAATGCATTAAATGCATTCAACAACTTCCATCAATCAATCAAGTGACAAGTTGTCATATCACTCAAAGTGACTAGACATCACATCACTCAAAGTGACAAGTGATTTGACGCTTGATGTGACTTACGAGCCGCACTTGAATTCGAAATGCGAGACCGGGCTCGGGTTTGCTAATTCTAAATTAACGAATTTTTCGTTGCGACGCAATTAAATAATTATGCCTAGCAAAATCACTATTCACATCGCTAACGAATTAATTCTAAATTAACTCGTTCGCCCGAATTAAAATCTAATTTCAATTTCGAGTCGAAATCCAATTTCGTATAATATATCGAATATATTATTTTATCGATTAATTTTCTCTCTCATCTAATTAATCCCAGATTAATTAAAGTGCGAGTCATACGTCATCGGTGAATCTTCGGGAAGCGACCCTTGAGATCCCTGGATATGTTGGCAGTAAATACTGTCGTCGGACTATCCGAACACGTAAGTACCTAGTACTACGTTTGTACCGATTTACAAGACAAGGTTGGCTTCTAGCAAAGCGTCATGCCTACCCAATTCTCTAGAAATATCCTTACAGGAATATGTGATCTATATCAGGCGTAGTATACGTAGTATTGCGTATTTCGATCCAGTATTGGATGTCACGTGCTAGGCCTGGGGCTTGAAATGTGTCTGCCCCGTACGAAGCACATATCGGATCTCTGGTAACTAGTCTCTATAATCGGATAATCATGACCTAGTCATATTATCCCGATGACTGCAGTACATAAGAGAACCAGTTTCGTATCCTACGTGACCATCATCTCCACTATGACTGGAGTGATACTTCCGTCTTGACATTACACCCAACACACTACGATTCTCAATATACCCAGCAGAGGCGTACACAGAACCTGTTAAAGCCCTGGGCGACCTAAAACCAAAGTAAATTGTTTGTCGCAAGTATTAGCGGTGCAAGTCTCAGGTTAAGACCAAATACACCTACCCTGATTTCGGACTTCCATAGACACATAGTCATACTACCAATGGAATTCCGAGGGGTCTATCCAGAGCGAAGCTTTTTTCCGTACCATCGGTAAAACGCAACCTCCTACTACACTTGCATGAGTATCATATACCCAAATATATGAGAACTATGCCGTTATGCCCTCACAACGCACACAAGTGTAATACTAGTCTTTTTCGCATTATCGATGTCCAATCTCGATAATACTCTGACTATGGATATTTAATGATTAATCCTTCATGGATTGATACTGTCTCATATCATCTCAATCCAGGAACTAATCATATGGACCTCCTATCATTTATATATCTTGGTGATCTAATCACAAATGATAAGAGAGCAATCTCCTTTGTCACATAGTTAATTTGTACAACAACACCATGATCTGTACAAATAGTGACGCTATGGGTCATAACTGTCCAACAATCTCCCACTTGGCCTATAGCCAGTCACTCGAGTGTCCTACACCCGAACTATATACGGTTCGCTCAAACTGCTGAGGAAAGGCTTTCGTTAGCGGATTTGCATGATTATCATTTGATGCGATTTATACGATCATCACATCGCCACGATGTATGATCCGAACGAATCAAATGAATATCGAAGTATATATTTGGATCGTTGATGAGACCATTAATTCTTTAGCCTGCGATGTAGCCTAGCTCAGCTGCTAACAGAACTATATCTAATCTAATTAGATTTATTATCGACCCAAAAGGCTTCTATTGCTGCCTCAGCTGCAGCAATTACCCGCATTTGTTGTTTATTCGGTAACAGTATCTTGCTTGGAAGATTTCCAGCTCACAATTTTGTTATTCAAACTTTATAGTACCGTTGTTACGACTTATAATCGTTTTTATCGGTTTGGAAACTTATAGCAGTGAACCCAGTCACTCTAAGTTCTCCTTCTCCATAGTATAAGAAAGCATCATTAGATCTCTAAGATACTAAAGCATGTTCTTAACGTCAATCCAGTGACCATCACTTGGATTGGCCTGATTGTGACTTCATATGCTCAAAGCGTATGAGACACCAGGTCACGTACATTTTTCAATGCACGAGTTATCGGAGAGTGTTAACAACTTTAAATCTATCACAGTAGATCTTTATTCCTAGAATAAAGGTTGTTTCTCCCAAGAATTCTATGGAGAATTTTCATGAAAGCCAAGCTTTCACCAATTTTATTATAGGAATATCATTTCCAAGAAATGATATGTCATTATTACTTTGGACATTCATTGTCAGTGTGCTCCCACTAACCCTCTTATATACACAAGAATCATTTTCGTTTTGAATTAAATCATACATCATTATGATTACATCAAAACGATAATTCCAAGAACGCTATGCTTGCTTCAATCCATCCATGGATCGAATAACCTGCAAACCTTGTTTGCTAGTTTTGGTACGAGAAAACTATCAGGATGTTGTAAACATCCTCCAAAAGGTTTCCGTTAAGGAAAGCGATTTTGACGTTCAGCTGCCATATTTCATGAATGAAACATGCAGCATCAGCAAGCATTATCCAAATGGATTTACTGTGGCAACAAGTAAAAGGTTTCATCGTGATCGACACAATGTTGATAACGATACCTTTTCACTATAAGCATAGCTTAGTACGTTGGTATGTTGCCTTCCATGTATGTCTTCCTTGAAGACTTATATAGTACCAATAGGCACAATGCCTTGTGGTACAACAACTTGTATCCAAACTAAGTTGATATACATGGAATCCATTTCGGACATCATGGCACTTTGCCATAATAGGGAGTCGATACCTTGTATCACTTCCTCATACGTAGTCAGTTTGTGTTACTCAATAAGATTAACATATTTATGAGGTGAGATCAGAAACCCATACCCTAGGTTATCTTCTGACTCTCTCCGACTTACGTGGTTCTTGTGTATTCGAAGATTATTGGTATAGTTACATCCTTGGTGAACTATTTGTGTTCCATTAAGGAATCGGTGCCTGGAATAGTATTACTCCGATTTTCATCGAGTTCTACTTTCCTCCCACTTACCACTGCATATAGGTATTCCTCTTAGGAAACCCCGCATGGTGAGCAACAATTACATTGTTCTCATGTGAGTTGTATAAGTACTATACTTTGGTTTCCCAAGGATAACCCACAACTTTGGCACTTATCTGATTTGGGTTCTAGTTTGGTATCATCCAAACATATGCCTAGCATACCCAAATCATCAGGAATGAGAAACCCGGTTTCTTTCCTGTTCATATCTAATATGAAGTCTGTCAAACAGATTTTAATGGAACCTTATTCAAAATAAGTTTTGCACTATTTATGCGTATCCGTTGAAGGAAATGGTAGCTCAGAGCGACTCATGATTAACCTTATCATGTCCAACAAAATTCGGTATCTCCGTTCAGACACACCGTCAAATTGACGTGTTCCGGGAGGAGTCCTCATTGAAAGAATACTATACTCTTTCAAGTATTTAAGAAACTTATTGCTTAAGTATTTTCATCATGGTCTAACCGTGATGATTTTATACTTTAGCCGATCTGTTAGTCTATTTCGTGTCGAAACTGTAAAAGTTTCCGATTTGTGTTTCAAAAGAAACACATAACCATAACGCGATGCCACATCCGTAAAGGTCACGAAATATTCATATCCACTTCTAGCCTAGCTAGATATGGGCCCACTTACTTCACTATGAATAAGGGCTAACAGATCGGTGGCATTTGCACTTTTACCAAGTAAAAGGGTGTTTTAGGCACTTTGCCTAATGAACTAGATTCGTAGACATTATTTGAATAGGATCAAATCAGTCCTAGTACCCACTCTTCGAAAGTGTGGATATACGAGTCTTGTTTAATTGTGTCCCAGACAACAATGCCACAATTAAGTTTCAACTGATTAAATCAGTTTGAGCTATTTGTTTGTCATGTTATACGCTTGAGATTTATTTATATTCAAAATATAAATTCTGTTATTCACATCTAATGTGTTTATCTCAATATCATCTTTATATAATAAAACACTTTAGTGTTCTAGAATATAAAGGTAAATCCTCAACGGATTAAACACTGATATAGAGATAATGTTTCTAGTCAAACTAGTTACATTATAACAGTTTCCTAATTTAAGTACACACCCGAATGATAGTTCTTAAACTTAGGTATCTACGGTTAAAACAGCGACTTTCGTCCCGTTTCTGTTTCGCAGATAAATCTTAATTGAAGTCAGTATCCTGCTCATAGCAGATTCTGCACATCAATGCATATTTATGTACCACACTAAGTATTTAAAATCCAATTTTAATACTAGTAGTGAACATATTTATGACAAACATATTTGAAGTCTGAGCCTTGCTCGTCTTCAATTCCTTCATGTCTGCCTTGTCCATACGACAATCACGCTTCCGTGTCCCCGTTTGCCACAATTTAGGCAGACATTTCAGGATATGTCATTTATCTTCCCAGAAGATTATAATGATTTTGCCTTTGCCATTTTCCACACTCCAGAAGCCTTTGGCCAAGCCTTGGCCTTCCAGAATATCGAAGTAAGGTGCGCCTTGCGATACTTGCCTTATTGCAAACTTTGGCTTTGTCTCCTTGAGTATAGCCATTAACTCTCCAAGAGTTTACTATTGCAATTTAGAACTTCTAAGATCTAAAATAGGTCTATGAAGATCCTTCAATTTCATTATCATACTATAAGGATTTAATCCTTAGTTCTGATTAAGAAATTAAGGAGTCTATTTGGCAAGCTTAACGGATTAAGCACTAAAGTTATCATCACATGAATATTCCAAATATCATGCTCTACTATTTGCTTAACTCTGGGCTTGGGCCTAATATGTTATTTTATCAATAAAGTAACTTAATAGTTTCCAGGACCATGCTGATATTTTATTCCCAATTTGAAAATTAAAGTCGTTTAAATACATTTTCACCCAGGATTATG